>CAJNDT010000691.1:58168-213656 GCA_905221615.1 Symbiodinium sp. CCMP2592
AGGCTCAGGCTTCGAATGTAGCATTCCCTCAGGCTGCATTTACCCAGAGGGATCCTTCAAGCCCTTTAAGGGTTCTGTAATAGGGTTCCTGTAAGGGTTACCATAAAGGGCTGCTATCAGGGTTCTAATAGGGTTTAGGGTTTAAGGGTCCATGTACCCAAATAGTATATTCTTGGCCGTAAAAGTTGTCCTTATATAGGTACATAGCGGCCAAAGTATAGACTATTAGGGTACATGGACCCCTAGGCCCTAGGCATTGGCAATGTTTGGGTCTTGAAGTTGCATGTACAGTTTTGTGCTGAAGTTATACATGTGGTAGTTGAGGATCCTTGGCTTGAGGCTTCGTGTTCGGAGCGCCATCACTAATGTGGAGCGAGATGCTTTGAGCGCCCGACCACGATCCCTAAGACTCCATGTGCCCATATAGTAGGTACTTAGCCCTTAAAGGGGTCCCTATATGAGTACTTTACGGCCTAAGTACCTACTACATGGCCACATGGAACCTTTGGGGATGAGGGTCAGATTGTTACTGAAGTTCAGGTTTGAGCTCAGGTGCGAGCCGCTATTCGCCATCAGCTGAACCGAAGCGTGAGAGGGTAAGACACATCATTCAGTTGAATCGCTGCTTGCATTCAGAGTCATGGTTCTATGGAGAGAGGGCCAAAGCAAAGCGAGAATCCAAAACTGGCTCTAAATCCAAAGCCCTACGCCCTATCTAGAGACCCCAAGCTCCACCCCTCACCATACTCTATTATGTGGCTGGCAGTGGCGCCAGGAGGGTTTGGGGTTTGTAGAGTTTTCGGGTAAGGCTTGGAGTTTAGGGTTTGGGGTAGTTTCCTGCTTTCCACTTCAGAGACCCGCTCTCGGCCTTCCTGCGACAGCACGCGCTGCCTCAGGGAAGCTCATGCGGACTAGCTCATGGTTGGGTTTAGGGTTTAGGCGAAAGGGCTTCAAACACTAGACACCTCGTCTTAAGGGCTTAGCGACTTGGAGCCTGAGTTTGTGTCGAGCTTTTTTTGGGATTGCTGTTCTGGGCTTTGAGTTTCTGAGACTGCATGCTCGTGTTGGAGTCCGGGAGCCACCAAAGCCCAAAACTACGCGATGAGGGCGTTTGGAACTCAAGCGCGAAGCACAATAAATTCAACTTGATATCTTCAGCAGGGTGTTATTCGGCACCTCCTACATGGTATACCTTCTTATACAAGAGCATGGGCGCAAATGTTTCTGCGTGCTTGATACGAGCTCCATGTTAGTTTCGGATCCCCCAAACGAGTATGCGGCAACAGCAACTTGCCGGGACCTTGATTTAGAGAACTTGCACCCCTACGAACAACATGTGTGCATATATATATATATACACAAACATAGGTGCATGTACCCCGGGGCTACTTCTTGCAACCGTGTCGGGCTCCAAAACGAAGTGAGGATCCCTTCGTACCTACAGAGGAGCTACAAGCTTTACAAGCAATCGGGTCCCTATGAATCTTACACTATACCTTAACCCTGCATAATCTACCTTTTTCGGATTCCTTATTATGATTTCTTTATATAAGTCCTTAACAAGGTAGGTTATTCAGGGTTAAGGTAGGGCTTATCATAGAATCTGTGTCGCTATTCGTTGGCGGCCTTCTTTCGACGCCGGCGGGCAGCAAAGCGAACCCTGAGATCAGAGAGTCGCTCCTGGTACCAAGCTTTGGTAGGGCTGTTGTGCGAGAAAGGTTCCAACAAACAATATGCGGCTCACCTGTTGGGAGCTTCGCTTGTAGGACTCGTCCTTGAAGTCAGTAACTATGTTTTCTTCCCGGGAGTCTGTGATTTCAGAAAGGGCCAAGCAAGACTCTCGTTGCTGCTTTGGTAACCCCTGCAGGAATGAAGTGTGCCTACGCGAGTTGCGAATTGCAGCGGGCGTTTTTGAGGTAGGGTCGTAATCCATTGTATACTCTTTTATATGCGCGCATAAATACACATACACTATAAGTAGTCACTGTCAACCCAGAACCCTAATTTCAATGACCGCCAACGATCTAGGCCTCTGTCTCCTCCGAGCCCTTGGTCTCTAAGTCTTTGGACTCAGAGACTCCAAAACCCGGAATTCCCCTAAAACAAATACGGGATCCTATTATAATTTAAGGTATATTCCTTAATTAAGGGGTTTTGGAGGCTCTGGGGAAGCATGTTGACCCCTCTATTGCTCAGGCGCTCATCTTGAAAACAGGTGGAGCTTCAAGGGATTGAATGAAGTCGCATCTTTAAACAGCCTAAAACCTAAAGACATAACATACCTTAAATCCCGACTCTCCAAAACCCTAAAGCCGGAAAGCCTTAACTTTAAACTCTGCAACCCCGAATCGCAAAGTTAGAAGTTGAAATCCTGCAGCTCGACACACCAAGCCTTCAACCTTACATCTCCCCTAAAATCCTAATGCCATTTACAAACGTAAACCGTGAACCCTAAAACCCAAAACCCTACCTAACTCTAAATCCTAAAACCACGCAACCCCGCTTGCCCTAGATAAAGCTTATATCCCAAACTTCGAACCCTGAAAGTTGAAACACAAACAACACCCTAAACCCTAAACCCCTAAACCCGAAACAAACACACACACACACAACCCTAAACCCTAAACCCTAAACCCTAAACCCGAAACAAACACACACACACACAACCCTAAACCCTAAACCCTAAACCCCTAAACCCCTAAACCCCTAAACCCTAAACCCTAAACCCTAAACCCTAAACCATCTCATCCCTAAGCCCTAAACCCTAAACCCTAAACCATCTCATCCCTAAACCCTTAACTCGAAGCCTCTACCTCGGACTTCGACGGAGGAGCCCTTGCCCCCCACGGCCGCTTGGGCACGGGAGGAGGGCGATCCCTGAAATTAATGTGGGCTTAGGCGGCTTTAGGTTTAGGGATTTCAAGTTTTAGGGTTTAGGGTTTTGGGGTTTGTAGTAGGGTTTAGCGGCTTAAGGCTTAGGATTTAGAAGTTTTACGGTTGAACGGTTTGGGCTTTGGGGTATTTGGGTTTATAAGTTTATAAGGTTGAGGGAAGGTGTCATGGAATTGGTTGCATGAAAGAGGGAGAACGAAGAGTAGTATGGTATACAGCTGAAGGCTTGAATGCTGCTCTGGGGATTCTCAAGGGTGTCAGGCTGAGGGTTTAGGTGTAAGGATCGAGTGCTGAGATTAAGGGATGGTGATGAGCAGGGTTTCGAATCAGAGTGTATGCGCAATGGTCTGGAGCTCAGAGTTTAAAATGTTCAGTGCGAGATTCAATGACCACCCGTAGTCAATGTATATGTATGTGTACATTCATAACTATTTCGTAAGTACTTTCTGATTGCACCTTTCATGTTGTTATCTTAGCTTTGGCATTTTGAATTATCGAGATTCCGTAGCGTTCCTAGTTTGGCAACGATTTGGGACGTTTCTTAAGATGTCTCTACGAATATGCGGACTGCAGCTGATTGCCGCTTTTGCCAATGCACAGTATCCATCTGCTACAAGGGAGCTCAATCAACAGTCCGGAATACCAACGTCTCACGCAGGGTGTTGGTTCCAGAACGGGCTGCGAAACAACCCCTCTAAGCTAAATGCCTTGAAACGCGCTGCGACATACGGATTGCAGCCGCTTGCGGCTTAATTTTGCCAATGCCATCCGCTAGGGTACTGCAAGGGAGCTTCAGCAACAGTCCGGAACTCCAACGTTTCGTGCTTGGAAACTTCGTAGCACATGTCATAGCGACCTGTCGTTCATGTCCGGCCAGATGGCTCGAAAACCCAATCAATCGACCAAAGCACTCAGCCAAGACACGTTCTGAATGCACTCCCTGATATCAACCGAAAGCCCAAAACCAAGCCGCGGATATCAAACTTGCAACCCTCAACCCCGAACACTTAAAGCCATGTTACTTCTTTAAGCAACCTCCGACATAAAATCTCGAAGCTCTGTGCCCTAAACCCTGAACCCTAAACTTTAAGTCCGAAGCCCCATGGGCTTCCCTTGGGATGCCTCCTGGGCCGAGAAGCCTCAGAGTTTGGCACCGGGGAAGCATTCGCCTGACAATTTAGGATTTTGCGTTTAGGATACCCTAAGGGTCCAGAGGATACAATAATTAGGTATTCGGTTTTAGGATCGTCGTTATGTAGGCTACTATTTTGGAGAGTATATGATAATTAGGTACTTGGACCCCTGGGGATAGTTTAGGGTTCGGGTTCAGGGTGACGTAGGCGCCTCACTACTTCCAAGAGAGTTTCGGGGGGTGCGTTTTTCCTTTGATTATAACAAAGACCCCCCCCCAATTGGATTAATAACTATTAAGGCCCCTATAATTTGCAGGGTTTGCAAGGGCCTCAGCCGTGGCTTTCGTCAGGGGTGTAGGGTTCAGGGTTTAAGGTTCAGGCCTCAAGGTCCATGCAAACAACTACAATAACCTTCATATTCACCATCTTCCCTGAACCCTAAAGTCCTTAACCTGCAACCCTATAACCCCAAACCCCAAACCGCCCTCAATCCTTAACCCTGCAATGTCAACCATCAACCCTGCATCCTCAACCCGACACCCTCAACTCTCAACACCCACGACCCTTAACCCTACACCGTCAACCCTGAACAACCCTCAACCCCACACCCACGACCCTCAACCCTACACACCAAAAGCTCAAAACCGCCTCAACCCAAAACCCTAAACCCAAAACCGCCTAAACCCTAAACCCTACGCCCTAAACCCTCAACCCTACCACCAAAAGCCCAAAACCGTGAACCTGCAATGGGCCTTTGGCGACGGCGACTCGGGGCCCAAGGATCGCAAAGGCGATGAGGCATTGTGGTACTGTAGGGCCTGTAGGGGCCTGAATACGGTGGGTTTAGGGTTTTGGGTTTTGGGTTTAGGGTGATGATATAAACCCTGCATTACCCATAATAAGGAATATATCACAATTCCCAGAGTTTAAGGTCCTTAAGGTAATGCAGGATTTATGTCATCCACCGTATTTAGAACAGGTTCCTTTAACGGGCTCCTACAAGGGGTACTGAAAGGGGTATTTTTGAGGCTTAATGTCTGGGGGCCTTATTGATTAGAACAGGGTTTAGGCTGAGGGCTTAGGGCTATTTGTCGTGTTTAGTACTGAATAGGGTTTGGGGCTCATTCACCGTAGATAATTATCATACGGAGCCCTGAGGGCATATTTACTTAAAGGATCATGGGACTTAGTAACTAAGGTTATTATTAGGGTAACTATACTTATAACTACTTATAACCCCAATCAAGGTACTTATAACCTTACTTACTAAGTCCCGTGATCCTCCAAGTAGGCTTCTATTTTAACTGGGAAGAGCTTCGGTTCCGCGTTTTTTTGAGGCTTGTTAAGAGTTTTCCTAAGGTTTTAGACACGTTGATGAGTGAATCGTTCAAACTCGGAGGATGCAGTCTCTTCACATAGGTTTTGTATGTTAACACCCTGAGGGTCCATGTACCCAAACAGCTTCTACTTTGGCCTTATAAAGTACCTACAAAGGGACTACTTGAAGTTTTTGTGTTAACTTGGCTTCCGGGCTAAGTTTCCGTCCAGGGCTTGGGTCCTGGGCGTGGCCTAGAGGCTCCGGCCCTTCGGAACGAAAGAGGATTCCTTGCGAAGGAAGCCATCTTCTAGGTGGGGAAGCATGAAACCTCGAACCAGGGCAGAACACAGGCTGTCTGTGTGGTTGTTTGGGGTCAGAGGCCATCCGAATCGACCTCTTTTACCTTCTCGTTGGCACGAAGGGTCCGACAGACTCGAGCGATTCGAGCGATTTGGATCGAGGACTCCACTGCTGCGCTTGTGGATAACCGAGATTCTGTCGCACCGCATGGTACCGCACACCTGGAAACTTGAGACCGTAAGCCCTAAAAGCACAAAACCCTGAACCCTTAACTCTGAAAAGCCTATTTCCTAAAAGCTTAAGGGCCAAAATGACTATGACATCCCGGATGGGGGCTTCTACACCTACGTTGCCCAACATGTTCGGGCCGCAAAATCTTCGGACTTTCCGGGTGAGAACTGCCGTTTAAGCTTAAGCTTTGGGGCCTCAATAATTAGAACAGGGTTTTGGGCCCATTATACTATAGCTACAATAAGGAACCCCCCCATTTTAGCATAGGTAATTATGAAAGCACCTTTGCTTAAGCTTTGGGGCTTCTAGTTCATGGTCGGAATAGGATTCAAAATTTAATTTCGTATTACTTATTGGGTTTAAGTACCCGTAAAAGGGTAAAACGTTACCCAACTATGACAAAGGTTTAGGGTTGGGGTTTCCGGAGGGGCAGCCTCGGTGTAGGGCTTAGGGTCTACCCTAAGGCCCCATAGTACCTATAGTATCCGTTGTAGTTCTTTTTTTGGTTAACCAGTTTTATGGTTAGGATCCTATAATAGAGATTTTGGTTAACCAAAAAAAACAACTACAATGGAGACTATAGGTAGTTCCTTTTTGTGGTTCATGTTTAGATTCGTATGAGGTCATCCCAAAAGGAACTATTATGAGGCCTTAGGGTAGAGTTTCACCCTAAACCCTAAATCCCTTAACCCCTGAATAAACCCTAAATCCCTTAGGGTTCAGGCGGGTTAGGAGTTGGGGAGTTTAGGGGTGCCTTGAGGTCTGCATACGAAGGTCGTACGAAGGTTCGCCCTAAACCGCAAACCATCGAAGCATAGCTGTACCAAGATATTCTTTCCGGTACTACGTGGAATGGCAAGTGCAAACACAAAAACATCGATCACTGCAGCGCCCTCCACGTGGCCAGAGCAGTAAGATGAAAAGTAGCCAGATCAGTTCAGTAAACGTACACAGTCACAGAATGTGGCATCAGCTCAATATCTTTTCCATTATTTCTCATTTTACGAATGTTTCTAATATTATTATACTGATTATTGTACTAATTACTCTACTAGGTACTCCGACATCTCTGAAGCTCGCAGTTGCCAAGGTCCTGGCTCCTCCATGACGGGCTCAGCACGCCGGCTCGGCCGCCAGTTCGTTTCCATGGCACCCGCCTGTGCTGTGAGGCAAAGGCAGGGATTTTAGGGCTTGCAGATTGGGGCTGAGCTCCTGTTAGATCACTGTAGACATATAGCCAAGTAGCTAGGTAGATAGATAGACTGACGAATAAATAAAGAAGAGATACATGGGGGCGGGGTGACAGATAAAACAAAGACGGATCGATCGAGCCCTGCAACTTGGGCATCAAGCTCTGATGGACCGCGGACCGTGGGTGCAGCCATCGGTCAGCGCCTTCACGTTCTTGAATGCCGACTCCACTTTGTACTTCGAGACCACTAGCTGTATCTAGCTCGCACAGGGCCTCTTCGATTGCAATCAATCCAACCTTCTTGACCCGAAATCGCTCATTCCACATTCGATTCGCGGCTTCTGCCGTTGTTGAGGAATCGCGTGACCACTGGCGAAATGACCACACTAGCATACAATAATCTACGCTTCAACCCTTTTCAATCTCGACTGTGAATTCCGCTGGGTTGATGCTCGTTTTTTGGTTTGAGCAGTTTTATATTTGCCCTAAACCATAGAACCCTAAACCCTAACACCAAACCATATGGAACCCTATAGAACCCTAAACCCTAACCCGCATGAGAACTCCCCGGAGATGAAGCCTGAGTCAGATGTCTGTTGTCGGCCCCTGATTTGTCTTCCTGAAGCCGAAAGTTCTGCAGCCTACTTAAAGGGCTCCTTAAAGGGTTCCTCAAACGGTTCCGTAAGAAAGGTGATCTATAACGGCTCTATAAGGGGGTTATTGTACGTTAAAAAATCATGGGGCTTAGTAGACTTAGTGGCTAAGGCTATTATCAGGATAGACTCATGACTACTAAAAAATAAACCTCAAACATGCCAAACTGACGAAACTTTTGCATACCTGAAACCTAGCGGTCATGCTCCGGCAGAGTCCCTATATAAAGCACAATATTAAACCCTGCTCTAATCACAAAACCCGACCCGCTTTGCTGCCGACCGAAAACGGCAAGCGGCCCCCTTCCCTCCCCCCCCCCCCGCCCAAAGGCCCAAGGAGCCAAACCTGAAAGCCGAGCCCTAAACCCTAAACCTAAACCCCTGAACCCCGGACCCTTAAACCCCTGAAACCTAAACCCCTAGACCCGTAAGCCCTAACCCCTGACCCCAGAAGGCTGAAGACACAAAGAGCCTCCACCGCTTCCAACAAAGCCTGCTTGAGGTCCTGGCCGAAATGTGTCTGGTGATAAGGGTTTAGGGTACTACCATAAGGGTGCTACGAAGGGCTACTCTCATGGTAATGGTTAGGAGGGCTACTTTACCACTTGAGTTTGAGGTACAGGTTTGGGCTTCTTGTTTGTGGCTTCGAGGTGTCATGTCCAGGGCATAGCGCTTAGGGTTTAGGGTTATAGGGGTTGAGTTTAGGGATCGGCATTTAGGGTTAGCTTGGCAGAATGCAGAAGCAAGGCAGTCTCAATGCTGCTGTATTTTGATCGTTCTTGCAGTAGTTCTTCTGTACGAGATGCCACCCAGTCTTTGACATGCGGCCCCGGAGTAGAACCCTACGAACGCCAACCTCGAGCTCCAAATGCTCAGCTCAATAGGAGTTAGGAGTGGTGGGGAGATAGGCTTTCTAATAACATTCTTTTTAAAGGAGCCATTCAGTAGGGTTAGGAAGGGTTCCCTTTAAGGGTCTCCCGACTACTGCCTAGACCTCTGAGAGTTCTTGGCCAAATGACCGTTAGCTCACTCCAACACCCGAAACCCTGTGCCCCGAGGATTGCGAGACAAAAATGACACAGGGCCGGAATAATTAGGATAGGGTATCGGGGTACGTCGTAGCATATTTGTAACCGGAACTCTAGGGCATAGTTTGCACCCTACAAACCCTACCCGAAACCCCAAAGCCTAGCCCTAAACCCTAATGCCTGAAAATTCTGATGAAGGTGCAGCTGAGACGGTCAGACTCGGCTTGAAGTCGCTCACAAAGGCTCGACCGGCTCAAGCAAATCTATACTTGGGTTTCGGGTTCAGGGTTTAGGTTTTAAGGCTACAAATACTTTTCTAAAAAATAATAAGTTCCGTACATCCCACACCCTGTAACACACACCCCTACCCTGAGCCAGGAGTCCTTCCCCTGAACCCTTACCCTCCTAGCCTTGCAGCACTTTGTCCTCGAAGACGGCACAAAACCACAGACCACCTAAATACTGTTTCAAGGTTTTGGGTTTTGGGTTTAGGCTATAGGTCCGGGGCTTGGGCAAACCCTAATGCTGCCTCGTCTGCGCCTTCCGCTGGATTCTCAGCCAGCATCCGTGACAGGACCATACCTTCAAAAAGGTTGGCTTGTTCCTTCCGTTTTCAAGGTTCTTTGGGATTTGGGGTTTCGGGTTTGCGGTGTCGGGGTGTAGGTTCTGATTGGATGTGGGCTTTGCGGTGATAGAGTTGGAGCGTTTGGTGTTAACTTAGATCTAGGCTTGAAGCCTCCGTGACGGCACAGACTGATTATCTGCCCTCTGCACCTGACTGTTGTGTACGATAGAGACGGGGTTTAGGTTTCAGGGCTTAGGCTTTGAATACAGCTTCTTCATGCCAGCCTAGTCGCCTAGATTTCAGTGATTGCTGCTTGGCATTTGAGTGCCTGTATGCACAACTGAAGCACACATTGCTAGCCACCATGGCACTTCACAAGAACCCCTAAAAGCCCGCAGCTGAAAAACCCTACTTGCAGTCCTCGAAGCGCATTACATTCGCCCTTTACTTATGCCTAAAACACCTGAACCCCAAGCCGTAGCAGCAGCTATCTAGCCCGACTTCGTAGACACAGCAAAAACCCTTAGAAAGCACACCAAACTTCGACTGACGGGATTAGGCATGCGAGCTACTTGTAAGACGGCATAGGCCTGTAGGCCTGGCATTCCCTAAGGGTCCATGTACCGAAATAGTACATACTTTGGCCTTAAAGTAGTCCCTCTATAGGTACATTGGGGCCAAAGTATATACTATTTGGGTACATGGACCCTTAGGGATTAGGATACCCACATTAAACGATGCAACTTTTTGAGGGAAGTTGTTGCACGGCTGGTGATTCAGTTTTGTATATCCAACGCTTGGGTTTAAGGGTGATTGCTGCTGCTGCTGCTGCTGCCCGAGGGATCAGTTAATATAGATATCGTTTCCTTGATGACGTTGCTGTTGCTAAGTTCTGCAATGTTCATGCGACTGCTTATGCCTGTTTGTGTGTACCATGACACACGTGACTTAGGCTGTCACATCTCTAATGTGATTGTCTTCCCCTGGACCTCCAAGAATATCCCAAAGTAGGTGCTATATGTGGGCTTTCGGCCCGAAAGTAGGTGCTATTTGTGTGCTTGGGGCCCTCAGGTTCGGCCGCCTGCGAAGAAATGCCGATTCAACACCGAGATGTTTGCCGCAAGCAGGTCAGAGCGCCTGGCTCACATGGCGGGTCTCAAGGCCGCCCGGAGACTCCAAGATCCCTCCATTAAGGAATATTAGGGTTCAGGGTTCAGGGTTTAGGAATATGCCTTATATAAATCATAACAGGGATCCTACTATATATAATCTAATTTAAAGTATTTCATTCCTTTCTTTATAGATCCCGTTAAGGAACCCTTTAAGGTATCTTCCTTAACTGCGGGATCTTGGAGCCCCGAGGCCGCAATTTCAGGCTTAGCGGTGTAATTACCCTAAGGGTCCTATGTACTGTTATGGGTCCTAGGTACTGTTATAGGTCCCTTTGCGGGTACCTTTAAGGGATCTATGGGGTTCCCTTTGAGGGTTCCTTTCAAGGATCTATAGGGGTACTGTTATGGGGGATACTTCCCCAAATCATAATAATAATCCCCCAATATAGAAACCCTACATTCTCCTACAAAGGTACTTTGGACCCTTTGGGTTAGGGTGTCAGGATTCCTGGCTTCACCTCGGCCTGGCGTCTGTAGAGTTTAGGGCATAGGGGTGCATACTATCTGGAACTGGATATACTGCTGTATAGATACGTCAAAGGATAGGGAATCTACATACATAAAATAAATGAAATATATATATATATATATATATATATATATATATATATATACATATACATATACACATGTATATGTATGCATCGTATTTTGCATTTGATATGGCACTTTCATGTGCTACTCTTTGGAAAGGCTGAAGAGAGCTTCGTTGAGGGGTTCAGGAACTTTTGAATCGGATCGGCCGGGCAGGCTGGAACCATTCACAAGCCTAAGGGTCCATGTACCCAAATAGGGATCCTTTAAGGGCTCATCTAAGGGTTACTACAAGGGCTCGAAAAGGGTTTTGGGTGTAAGGGTCCATGTACCCAAATAGTACATACTTTGACCCGGGACTACTTTAAGGCCAAAATATGTACTATTTGGGTATATGGACCCTTAGGGTGCGTGGGGGATTGATCTCGACTTGGTTGCTGCTCTCCCCACCAGAGCTGTAATGAATGTAGGTGTGGCTGGCTAGCACTCTCCACAGACTGGACCCTGTCTCTCCCTCTTACTTCCACACGTGCAATCCTATGCAGGCAGAACCGGCGGCCGTTCCTTTTGCACTCACTGCCGGCGGCGGTTCGTCTGTGCAACGGGATAGCTTTGATTGCTCAGGATAGAAGACACATATAGCACTCAGCTATGGGCATTGACTTGAGCCAAACGTTGCGTTGGCGGTCACATAGAAAGGTAAAGATGAGGGATGCGTAGCATGCCCCCTAGAGTCGAGGGACGCGTAGCGTGCCCCCTTCTCTGGCACTTTACACGGTCTTGCTCACAGCTCTTATAGTGACACCTTAGAACTTGACAAGGCATCGCAGTCCGTTCGCACCCCCCATGAGTTGCGTCTCCGACGCTGCTCACCCGGAAGATGGCACGATAGGACAACAGAAAATTTCCGCCGCAACGTTGACATTGAAAATCAGAGCTTTACATCCCAATTAGAAACGTTGTGACACTCATCTACGTCAGTAACGATCCCCTGAAATGACAAACGAATCAGGCGTCACCGAAGAAAGAAGCATTCGCGATGGCATTCCATGGGCGAAGCTCAGAGGTCACGAACTGATAGGCGAGGAAGATCATGCGTTGTCTCGCCACCATCTTCGCGTTGACGTAGGATCGCGTTCCCAGGGCCGGAGGTTCTCCTCTGGATACTGGTTCCTCTGCTTTCCTTTGTCCTTGCCTTTGTTTCGGCCTTTGGCGGCGATGTAGTCGTGGTAGGAATTGGTGTTCCAGCCACCATGTTGCTCACCTCCGGTTCTTCCACGCCCTTTGGAAGGTCCCTTGGATGAAGAAGCGCTTTCACGTTCCTCCGTAGTGACAGGCGTGTCCAGGATGGATGTACCACCTGGAGGAAGATAGTCAGCGGCCGAAATGTGGTGTAGGGCTTCCGTACGCTTGGTCGTCGGGTTTTGCTGTCTCTCAGCCTTGGATCTGTTCAATCTGTCCATGAAATGCGCAGGCATTTGCACACTGTGGTCCACCAGCAAGCCGATGGTTTGGACTGACTGATCAGAATGAGTCAGCAGAATACCGACGGGGTCGATGTACAAGAAGTCCACTGGTCCAGTTGGCGTTGGTCGTAGCACTGAGAATTGTTGGTGTCCCGTCACCATTGGAATCACCTCGCACATGACGTTCAGGCAACAAAAGTGCATAGCCTTCACATCTTCATCCCTTTCGCTCTTCAAGTAAGTAGTAGGGTTGAAGTTGTCCCTGCCAATTTCCATCATGTTGGCTCCCCGTGTAAGTAAAGAAAGCATCTGGTTCGTCCGGAAGCGCTTCAAGGTGTAAGTCCCGTTGGGATCATACTGTTTGAGGTTCTCAGGTTCCTTGGCAAAGCGAATGATCTCCTCATCAGTCACATCCTTGCTCACACCCGTTTCACTATCCACTGCCGCCAAAGATCCCCACTTTCCAAGCACATCATAGCGTTGGCCAAGTGCGAAACTTTCCCTCATCTGAAACAACGGCATAGTCGCCCACTTTGCGAATCCTGACCAAGCCTTGTAGATGGATCTGCATACCACGTATGCCATGTACGACAGAGCGGTCATGTTCGCGTCAATGCAATGGGCATTTCGCTTTCCAGAATAATAAGATGGCTGCATGGCGGTACGTGCAAGTTGTAGCTCAGGCTCGATGTTCAAAGACTGGCCGGTAATGAAGACGGGACGACGTTCCTGTGCGATTGCTTCTGGAACTGCGTCATCAAAGTCCTCTCCATGCTCGACGTCCATTTCTTCATCAGGTTCCTGTTCTGGATCGTCTTCCGCGATGACAGACGGTTCTGGGATTTCTTCAGGTTCCGCAACGGTCTCTACCTCCATGGCTTCCTGCTCCTCTTCGGGCGCCTCAGGCACTGCGGCTGCTGCGGCTTCCATTGTCTGAGCAATGAAGTCACTGGGGATCTCCGTAGGAGTCTCCCGTTGTGGAGAACCTTGGTAATATCCGCTCGAAATGAACTGTGACCAGCAAGACGTGCATCGGGAGAAACATGCTGGAACGATGTTGTAGCATGCCGGGCATACCCTCATTCTCCGTCCATCCTCGTCTCTGCGTAGGTCTTCGGGTCGCCAATTCTTGATGACAAACTTGATTCCTTTGTCCATGTAGTGATGCCGAACCGTGTTCTCCCTGTGGGACTCCAGGACAGTCGTGAGGTCACGAATGATCTGCTCCTTGCTTGTGTCGTGGGGTCCAGGAGGCATCTCGCAAAGCAATTCCATGATCTTGCTTGGCGTTCGGTATCTCTCGAACTCAGGAAGCAACGGTGATGCATTGTAGTCCAACACCAGCTCTTTCTCCAACCGTTCATCGTAGATCTTTTCCACCAGAGCGAAAGAGTGTGTATCTCGAGGATCCGGGACGCAAAACCATACCTCCTTGACGAAATGGAAAGGTATCGTTCGGCCAACGATCATGATGCCGCTGTCTGTGATACGTCCATCCTCTCGTGCAAGATCTTGCGATGGGACATGAAGGACCGCCAATGGCATGTGCTTGGCGTCTCGTCCATGTACTCGCATCTTGGTCGTTGCGTTCCGGTGATCGAACGGCGCAAACACCCCCCAGTAGCTGTGGAGTCTGCCACCTTGGTTGCCTCGGAATTGGCGCCTATGGTCGAAGTCCCCGTCGGGGTCCTCCGAACCAGGCATGATGCCTTGCGTGACAATGGAATCCAAGTTGCGGCATGCCGTAGCGTGGAACGCACCTCCAAGACGTTGCAAGAGGGTCATAGATGGAGATATTGCGAACCTGTTCTTGTCCAACTGAAGCAAGTTGTTCTGGGGATCTGAATGCGCAGAGTGACCACTCGTAGCCCGAACTGCCCATGGCTTCACCCAGCCGTTGCATAGGTTCAGGTACCTCTGGCCATGCCGGCAATGATCGTTGTTCTGGATCTCCGTGATCTGGTCCTGAACTGATACCAACCTGTTCGAACCTGCTGATCCAAGAACTTCCGTGCCGGGGTCCTTCACTCTCACACCCAGGAACTGCAACCGAATCTTGGCCTTGTTGCGTTTCGTGGCTGCAATCATGTTCCCCTGGAACAATAGCTGAAGTCTTTCATTGTACACTCTCTTCTTCTGTTGATCATCGGTCCTTGAGACCCCTTCGGTGATGCGTCTGCTTTCATGGGTCCATAGTGGCTCATGCCTCACCAAGTCTTCGATCATCACCCATCCTCCTTCATCACATTTGATGACACTGTTGAATGCCACCTGGCACCTGTTGTCAAGCCATTCCGAGCCTGGGCGCCTGGCGATTCTGTGGCGCAAGTCAGACTGGATGCATGATAGCGCCCAATCCGCGTTCAGTCTGCGCTGACGGGTGATGTTGCGAAGGACAACTTCGTTCACGATGTCCCACCGATTGTTGATGAAGCTTGCACCCTTGGTTGGGATCAGGTCGAGAATCCCGCACCGGATTGGCCTTCCGCCGCCGATGGATTCATAGCCTGGATTGGTGTAGCTATGAGTGTTCTCGTCGTAAGCAAAGCTAGGACGGTCTCCTCGTTGAGGTAGGCGTCGGTCGCGATGGTCCGAAAGCTGCTCAATGATGTCCACCACTCGCTGGCTATTCTCTGGTCCCGATTCCTGCAGTGGTACGCCACAAGCATCATTTAGGCCCCGACGGTTCTCCACATCCGTGCAGAGATTGTGTTTGTTCTCATAACGGATCAAGACCACATCACCCCGTACGGCTTCGCCTCCGCGTCGCGGTCGGGCTTTGGCCTTGGGTCGTCGGTCCGAGGATGCAACACTCACATGATCTGTGGTGTCAACGTCCATTGGCTCAGCCTCTTGTGTGGGTACTCGACGTGGATATCGAAGAAGACTTTCCTTGATAATCTGGACGCCTCGAAGTACCAGATCCCGGGTTGCAGCATTTTCTGTGCAATTGGACAGAGTGTGTAGATCACTGCCACAAGCGACACAGAACGTGATGCGGTCGCTTCCGACTGACATTTCGCCCTGAGCGAGTACGCCCACATAGTCCTGAAGCTGCGCGACAAATCCTTCACGAATTGCATGCCTGGGATCAGGGCCTTCTGCACCTTGTTCTTCTTCGGGTTGCGCATCCACATCTACATCCTGTGCAGGTATTGGTGGAGCAACTGAGAACCCTGGATCGTCCGTGACGTTGTCAGCGGCCTGTGTCTCGTCGGTTCTCGCAATCTCTACAGGGTAGATATCACCATCGACGATCACTGTGAAATCAATCACGAGGTCAGCGGACATGTTGTTGACGATCTCAGCGACTGCTTCATTCTTCTTGGGCGGTGTCCTTTTGCGCGGGGAGTCAACCGTGATCAGCTCGATAGCTTCGGCCGACGCGTAGCGGAAGAATGATCTTTCGATTCCCCTCGCGCACGCATTTGCTCCCTCAAGGCCACCCCAATTCGGAAAATGACTTGGGTGTCTCATTGCAATTGTAAGAAGCCCGAGCGCCAGCTCCACTGTGTCACCCAGGAGCTCTTCCTTGGGCAAGACTGACCCTCTGTAGCATTCTTGGCGCTCTTCCGGAGTCAAAAGCATCCTCATGAAACCAGCATAAGCGCAGTTCCCGGCATCGTAGTAGCAGATGTAGCATGTCTTGCCTTCGGAGTCGTACCCTCTGTCCCATGCCAACTGTTTGGCCTTTCCCCATGCCGCGTACTCGATGGCCTGACTGGCTGTGATTCGGAGACCACCGTAGTGAGAAACCGTCTTGCCGATGTCTTCATAGACCATCTCTGCACAAACTTTGAGGAACTCCTTGATGTCCACGCGAGGATCCACGAATTGAAGCCTCAGGTCATAAAGGTGCTTTGCGCAAGCCAAGGTGTACTTCTGGGACGTGATCAAGTCATTGAAGGAGCCGATTTGATGCTGCATCTTCAAGGCTGAAGTATGCGCGCACCCAATGCAGTGTCCAGGATACCCGTTTCCGGTCGGCTTGAAGAAGGCTTGTGCGTAGCACTCAGCCAACTTCATTGCTTCACATCCAGGGCAATAGAACGTTCTCCCTTTGACATAACCAGTGTTCAGGGTCGCATAGGTGTCGATCCTGAACCAGTAGTGCCTGTTGTCGTAGTAGGCTTCGGGAACGGTCATGGCGATGTCAAAATCCTGCCAGGTGACTGTGGACGATTCAGCGACCGTGTCACCCTGGGCACCCGACCTGATCTGTTGCTGCTGTTCTCCCGTAAACCATGTCTGCGAAATCTTGGTGGACGTCTTGACTTCACTCTTGTCCTCCCAAATCTCGACAAGCGACGGGTGAGCGACTGAGTCGGTTCGGACAGTTTCGTCCCATGAGCGAACTTTCGATGCCTCAACAAAGCACGTGGATACCATCTTCTCGCAGAACAGCTGCTTCTCGTAGATAGCGAGGCCCAATTTGAACCTGACCCGATTGTCCGGTGGTGGCACCTTTTCGACTGACAGTGTATGCACGCCTGACGACGCATGTTTCGCCTGGCTATACATTCTTGACCAAAACGAAGATCCATGAATCACCACGCATGCTCGGGCCCGCAACTCCAGTTCAATATACATTCCCAGCGCGTGGAAGCCGTTGAACATAGAAGCTTTCTGTCGAAGGTAATTGCTGGCTGCTCCTACGAACCGTAAGTCATGATTGATGTTGACAATTGGAGGGCGCGTGGTACGCTTCCCTGCCGCAATGATAGGGTCAACGTACGTGACCTTGAGCTGTCGCTGCAAGTCAGCACGAATCGCTGCTCCGTCTCCGACCTCACTCATCGGAAATGATATGTTCTCGATGAGGATCGCCTGGAGAGACAGATGGTAATGCAACGTGACGGTTGCAAGCTGCTCTTCAGTCAAGCCATCCAATGTCTCATTCACAGATTCCAACGATCCCTTTGTGACTTGGAAGTTGTAGTTGGCACCTGCGGTGATCGACGGGCTCACAATGTAGATCTCACTCCATCCATGCATGACGAGATTTTCTCTCACTGTATGCGATGATCCTCTGGTCCTTGCGACCATGTCAAAGTCTTGGACGAGGATTGTGCATTGAGAGCGCATAGTCGCGGCATCAGGCTTGCCACCCATACCCAAACTATTGCGAAATCCGTTCAGCGTGTTCATGGTATTGATCCTTGCTTCTGCCGGAATTTCATCGTTGTCGACAAGATCGCTGTCTGCCTCGATCATCACTGCCGAGGTAAGCATTGGAGGAGAAGGAAGATGCACGCACGACACCAATGCCAATGCATGGTACAGCCGCGAATACATCCGTAACCACATCTTCGTGCTCAGCTTCACGTAGACCTTCAGGTTGAGACCCTTGTCGTCACTTTGAGAGACGGAACGAATCCTTGCCAAGTAGGTCACCAGTCTTCTGACGTAATGCTGAATCGGTGTGGTCCCCACGTCGTGGTTGGCCACGAACTTTGGCGTCTCATCAATGGTAGGTGGGTACTCGTCTTGATCACGGGTCGTCGCCAGCAAGCTCGAGCGACAGCCCTTTTCATCGATGTTGACATAATGGTACCAACTTTCCTGAGCGCCAGCGGGGATTGGAGCTTCCTCCCATGTCGGTTGCGATGGTTCCTCTTCCGGTTGCGAAGTCGATGGTTGTGGAGGAGGTGCCGCAGAAGATGACGACGCCGATGCCGTTGCCTCGTCCGTCCTTGCCCTCTTTGGTCCGTGGCTAGGGGTGGCTCGAGGTCCGGCAGCGGATCCTTGCGATTGTTCCGGCGTTCTTCCATGCTCAGGGTGCACGATTCCTTCCGGTTCGAGGTTGCTTGCCGTAGGCATCGCAACTCTCCCCGTTGAGTATACCCAGCTAGGATGCCGTTGAAGATTGGGCGGAAATAGGCCATCATCTTGCATAAGCGGACTTGGTGCCCCCATCTGTTGGAATTCTGCTTCCCATATGCTCAACGTGGCGCGTTTGGTAGAGCAGTCGACCACATACCCAGATTCAACTCCGCACTGATTCCAGGTGTAGCTACGGAACGCATCCGGCAATTGGAAACCGTTCCTGTCCTGATCTGCACATACAGCATCCACATGGTGCTTGAGGAAAGAATACGTGGTGTAGTCGGAATCAGGGAGCACATCGTTGGACCATCTGTAATGCGGGTGTCCAGTTTCTGGATCAACCCATGATACGTAGGAATGAAGCACGTGGAGACAGACACTGAACGCCTGGAGCGAGTTCATCGCAAAGGCGAGCGGATGTCCCATGCCTTGAGGCATTGTGCGCATCATCAAAGCCAGCTGGTGAACGTTGAGTGGCGTAGCGCCATCGTTGCTCGCTGCACATTCTTGGTTGTAGGTCCGTAGTCCATACCCAGTGTGTTTTGCGAACATGTACATCAGCTTGCACACCCTACATAACGTAGGCTCCGCCAACAGGTCTGATTGGTCAGGTGCTCTACCCGACATAGGCAACTTGTGGTAGTAGTCCTGATTCACCGTATACCATTGTTGAATTCTCGTGTCTGTCACAGTCTGGTAGGGCGTCTCCACGGAGTTGATGAGAACGGCGAGGTTGTAGTACCCGTCCGCACTGACGATGTTCCTTGTTGCAGTGTTCAAGTCGAACCGAACTTGTTTTCGTTCTTGTTCCAGTTCAACTACAGCCAATTTTGCATCATCGCGGATCACTTCCTCATCCACCATAAACCTGGTGATGGCATTGAACTTCCCCTCGTAGTCAGCAACAATGTGTTTGAGACCTCCACCAAACTTGATGACCATGGCGAGTATCTCCCCATAGGGTTTGTCCATGTACTCCTCAGGGGCAGCAAATAAGCAAGCTTTGAGGATTTCTCGGACTCGAATGGAAAGATCCCCTCCTGGCGACAGATTTGCACACGTGAACAGCAAGACCAACGGAGGTGCTTTGAACGCTGCCCATGTGCGAATGAGATCATTGTCGACCACTTTGTCTTTCGTAATCTTCGGCGGGAGCGAAACGCTCTGCGACGGATCCCCAGAATACATCTCCAGGAACTTGTGGAACTTCAGAAACGTTCGCATCATCCCACCAGACGGGAAAACTTCTTCGTGGTCCACTCCTTCGAAGGCCAGCTCGTAGGCATTGTAGCTTTCAGCCATGGCTCGGGTTTCGGTCCTTCCTCCGTAGGAGGGAAGTCCCTACACCCTACTCGACTTCACGGTTCCGGGTTCTCCGTAAGAGGCACCCTTCCCCGATCCGTCTGGTCAGACCTTAGTTGTTCCTTAGTTGGGGCTGTCTAATAGCCCCTTCATCAGCGTCTACACACTGATGTTGCTGCCATGCAATGTCCTCAGATTCATGTGCAACATGACTGACACTGACATGAGCTCGAACAAGGCTGCGAACATTCCTCGCAATTGACCGCCATGAGACATCAATGCGCTGCGACAAACTGCTCTTCGAATCATGGTCCAAGCAATCATCCGGTCTCATCACCAAACGATCCGCTTCAGGCATGTTAGAGAACATGATCCTGCGTCCACCACCATCGCCACCAGCACCAACATGATCATCAACCTTAACCTTCGTCACCTTGCCACTTGAAACAAGAGCATGCAACTCTGGCCAAGACCAACATGAACATGAAGAAGGCATGTCAAGCGAAAAATAGACGTCGGAAAATTCCGCACACTTCTTCAGCAGGCGTTTGAGAGATTTCAAGACACTTCTGAAAACCTTGTACTTCCCACCGGAACGTTTCTCACCCCCCACGCAAGCCCCTTCACTACTTCCAGGACCAGCACCTGATCGCAAAAGCGATGCCACGAATAGCACAGGTGTGCGCAGGTCGTTCCGGCACGCATCCTTCATCGTACCGATAAGGTTGTCCTCATCGGCTTTGGAGCTGATCAGCTCCTTGCAAGTTATGCGAGAGCAACCCTTAGTGGACTTAGGCACGGCGTAGCCATTACCCAAGCCACAGAGGTCAACAATCATGCGGTCTGGCTTTCGTCCACCAGCCTTCGACGGCATGGCTACCAATCTCCCATCGCCAGTTGCCTGAAATTTCAAGGCTTTAAGCAATCTTCTGGAGATTTGGCTAGTCAACTCGCATTTATCAGATCGATCCTTAGCGTCCGAATCAGTCATGTGCAAATGTTTGGACGAGCACACATCAGACGACTTAGGATGCAACGCGACGTTTGCGGCAATGTACTCCCATTCATCCTTGCAGTAGCCGAGCTCAACGGCGGTTCCGGGAGATACAGGATCCCGAAAGGTATAACGTTGCCCGTGAGTGCATCCTTGGATCTTGATGCTCTTCCACATGGCATCTTCCTGAAGTCCCTTGTACTGCTTGGTTTCCTGGACTGGTACTCGAGGAGGCACTTCGATGATGATTTGGAACCCCCATGATGCCGCTCTGCGCGCAATTCTTTGGACGACCTCCCCCCATGGGTAGTCTGTCCGCAATTTGGCCCTTTCAGGGTTGTCAGCGATTTTCCGACTCAGCCACGAATTCTTGCCCAACACCCCTGCACCAATGAAGATTACGGAGTTAGGGTTGTCTTTCCTTGCTTCCACCACATCAAAGATGTAGGCGCACATGGCGTCGTCAACTTCTCGCCCCATACTCAGAACATTTACTTGCAGCCCAGGGTCGTAGTGAGAATCGGGAGCATGCTGGGCGATGCAATCCTTGCCTGGAGCATACTCATTCCACCAGTTCTCCTCATCGACTCCTATCAATGTCCATACCGTCACTGCCTTTGGAGCATCTTTGATAGTGATACGGTACTTCCACCGGCTGTAAGGATTCTTGTAAGCATGGACCAACCTTCCATCGTGGTCGAGGAATTGGATCACCAGACCCTCCTTGGGCTTGTTTTCGGCGAAATTGACCACGTGAGGCACAATTGCTCCATCATATCCTTGATATTCCCTTTTCTGTTCCGCCGCATCATGCCATACATCTTCGTACACCGACGACCATTGGTCATAACCAAATTGAGAGGCTTGACTTTTGGACTGGCCGTTGAAACAAAATCCCTGGTGCAATGTAAAGCCCTGGTACCCCCCATGGATGGCACGCGCCAGTGTGACAACCACCGCTCGCCATTTGGCGGGCAGGGCGCGCACATAAGACTGGCCTAGAGGCGGTTCAGGAGGAGGCAAAAACGGCGGCGCAAGGACGTCCGCAATGGCGGCGGGGCGCAAATGCCCCCGTACCGGATGGTACTGAAACACAGCACGCTCCACGTAGCGGTCGAACTTGCCCGGTGTGTCAAGGATAGCAGCACGATCCTCCATCTGGTGCCACTGCCCTTCACGAAGAATCCAAGTCGACCGAAGGTAACGACCAGGCGGCAACGCGGAAGGCGGCCCCCGCAACATGCGCGGGAACTTGACAACCAGGATGGGGTCCACACTGTCATGTTCTTGCAAGCCTTCCTTACTCGACAATCCAGCGCGATACAACACCTGAGGGAGGATCGGCGTCTGCGTGTAAGGAAAACAAGGCACCTCGCTCTTGAACGAGTAGTGCTGCTGACCCTTCTCATCCGTGCTTTGGGTATGAGTAGGGCGCATCAGATCCATAATCTCTTGGGAGCCGATGAGATCCGGCGGAAAGATGTTGATGAGCTGACACGCATGTGTCCAGGACACGGAATCCTTGAACGACTTGGTGTGTATGTCCGCTGACATCTTGGCAGTGACCTCATAGGCAAGAGAAACGTAACCTTCCTGAAAGATAGAATGCATCCATCCAATGCAGATACCGTGGGTACGTTCCAAGTGACGCATAGTCGGATTCTTGCCCGTGCGAATCACCCCGATCATGGTCTGGTTGTCGTCGTAGAAGACGAAGTTGGGGTCTTGCCCCCCAAGCTGCTGCCACAACGTGATAGCAGGCAATCCAAGACGTGACATGGCAAAGTCGGCCGCGACAATCTCGGCCTCAGGTGTGGAATGACTCAAGCATCCCTGCCTTTTGCTAAGTCCCGCCAAGGGAAATCGTGTATGAGAACCTTGAATGTGCAAGTGAGCACCGGAGGTAGATTTCAAACTTTCTCCACAACCTGCATAGTCCGCATCTGCAAACAGCCCGATGGACGAGTCCTCCAAGGAGTTCCCGACCCATCCAATCATCATGTGATGTTTGGACTGGTGCACATAGGCCATGAGATGATGAAGAAGAGCATCCTCCTTCTTGGTCCATTTCGTGATCTTGCGTGCGAGATTGTTGATACTGCGCAGAAGATCAAAGCGGCAAATGCGCGCGGCATAAAGCAATTTCATGAGAATGCTGGCTGCCTGCGGAGCAAGTGCGCCGCGATTAGCCTCGTTGATTTCCTCTTCCTCGGGCGCCTTGGGAATAGGTGGAGGCGGAACGAGCCGACCATCCTTATCAACAGGCATGGTGTGTCCACACCACGTGCATCGATGGCTTTTACCTGACTGTGCCGGAGCGCGAGCTGGGTGATTCTTAGTCTCCTCAGCCGGACTCGGCGATGGTACCGTCTTGAATTTTGTCGGATCGAACCCAGTCACGTCGCAGTACTTCTTGACTGTCATGTCCAGGTACGTCTCCATGTCGTAGGTAACGGTCTGCACCTTCGTTTTGTCATGCAACGTTGCCTCGCCCTTGGAGATGCGACAACCCAGATACAAGCCCAGCGGCGTTTCTTCTTCCAATCGAAGTTCTTGGCGCAGCATGTCCCAACCCTTGGGTAGATTCTCTTTGGGTCCTGCCATCTTGAGATCATCCACGTAGATGACAAGTAAGAGCTTCATTTGCGGGTGGAAATACAATGATGGCCATTCATCGCCAATCGGCTTGAATCCTACTTTCTGTACCGCGGTGTGGCAATGTTGTTCCCACATGGTTCCTGCGTCAGGATGTCCATATAGAGCTTTGATCAGGCGGCATACCGGCCTACGGAATTTGTGCCGTTTCGCAGATGGATGCCAGGCTTCATCAGGCAGTTCAACCCAACATGGAGTGCCCGATAGTCTCGCCTGAATGTATGCTTGGATAGCATCCGCCATCTGGACATCGTTGCCAGGAAGGCATCCGTAGTAATCTGCCCACCGTGAGGCGTCAAACGTAGCCGGGGAATTCCCCAAATCCTGAAACAATGCGGCTTCCATATTCTGGTCTTTGACCTGATCACCGAGTAGTACACCTCGCCCCTTGAACTTCCTGGCAGGATCGTCCTCTTTGAGCTGATAGTTCTTCTCGTATATCAGTCCATGTACTCGCGCCATGTGTACTTTCTCACCTTTCTTCTTTGCCTCAGCGACGACGTCGTCATATTCACGCGTAGTTGAGAAGTCAAACACCTCTTGGTCCCACAATCCCTTCCATTCTTTCATGAAAGCTTCCATGGCCTTGGGATTGTTGATCATCTCCTTGCGTGTGACGGGTCGAGTGACCATGGCATTGAAGCACGATCCTCCTGCATGATTCTTTTCCCGATGTACGTTTCTGTGAGAAGTCGTACACGGCATAGAAGGAATCCAGTTATCATCCATGACCATATGCGCCGGAACGGCCGGCACGACATCTGCCAAGAATTGTTCCTGTGTATATTGATCCACATAGGACTGTGCCCATGACCAACCATCGTCGTCATCAATGGACACGTTGAGTTGCAGATCAATTTCTTCACATGGGACAATCTTGGGAAAGATCATGTTGTCCAAAATCTTGGTGACTATCTTCTTTCCTATCACAGCCTTCTTCCGGTCTTTCTTGGCAACTCGAGCTTTGTCTCGCTTTTCTTTCTTGTATGCTGCCTTCTTCTCCGTTTCGCTCATCTTCTTCCATGCTTCCGGAGAATAAGAATGGATAGGTCGCCGTGTAGGAAGAGTTCGTCGACCGTCACTTCGGATCTTATACGGAACTCCCCTTTTGTCGATCTTGCAGGCTTCACCGTCATCGGTGAGATATACAATGCCGTCCCCTTTCTTCCCCGTACTCCAATGTTCAATCTCCTCGGGAGCCAACTTCTTTTCTTTCAAGATCTTGATAATCTCTCCAGGTTCTTCGATGTCTCCTTCGGGGATGAGTCTACCGGTTGGACCGACTTCGCGGGGCGATCGTCGATCTTTCCCAGTGACCTTTGGTTCAGAAGGAGGCGGTGCTGCACGTAGACCCAGCTCTTCGTCTAGTTCTTCGAGTCTTTTGTCTCCTATGGCATCAATAGCTTCATGTTCTGCTGACTTGAAGACTTCGCCGGGCGGCTCCGTCTCTATGTCAGATGGATCTATGTCCTGTAGGTCAGGATCTTCTCCGGGATCCGGTGGAGGAAGAAGTCCGTTTGGATCATCATCATCCCCGTCGCCACCATTTCCTCCGGGCGGGCCGTCATCACCGTCATCGACGTCTTTTATCTCCTTGCCAGCGAGGTCAACGTTGTCCCTGAGTCCCTCAATGGTTGAATTCATCCTTTCGTACTCGGCTTTTAGGGGAAACGTTATCTCCTCTGGGAAGTAGATAACTTCTGTCTCGTACGGTCTCATCAACTTCCTGGGAACAGATGCGTCCATCGACAAGTTCGCGTTGGCAAATTCCTTCATATCCCAAACGCGATACTTCTTGGACCATCCTTGACCAGCAGTGATGATGTATCCGGCAAAAATGCCTGGAATCCCCTTTGGATCGAATTTGTTGCCATATGTCTTCGGCCTTGTGTCCGTCGGCTTGAAGAAGACTTTGGCCCCAAAGGGTATGGCTTTTCCCTCGAAGTCCTTTCCAGTCATTCGCTTCCATGCTGAATCACCATCGCCCTCCACGTCTTCAACGTTGAGGTTCTGCATCACGCAATTAAGCGCAAAGGACCAGTATTGAGCGGGCAATCCGGCGTGTAGCATGGATGCTGCGACTGTGTTGATCACTTCTTGATTTGATCGTTCAGCGAGTGAATTGTTACTGGGTTTCCCTGGAAGGGAATGATCTATCACGATCTTCAACTGCGCCATAGCTGAATCGAACTCTGGTGCTTCATCACTATACGCCATATGAATCTTGCGTCTTCCCATAAGGCGTCTGATGGCCATGACGACTTCGTCAGTGCTCCTTGAAGCCGTGGGAATCGCTGCGATCATTTTGGTGGCGATGTCTCTGACGACTAAAACTTCACGTGCTCCGTCATCGAGTCCGATGCCTGCTTCGGCAGCCTTGCGCATATCAAGGAAGTCGAACGTCACAAGATCTCCCCAGTGTTTGATCACACGTTGAAACGCACCTCGTTGTGTTCGCAAGTGCTTCATCTTCGCGCGTATGCACGATTCGCAATATGGATTGCGGTAGCGATGAGTACACAGATGTGCCAACGTCTTAGCTTCGGCTTTCAGTGTTCCGACTCTGGCCTTACGGCTCGGCGCACCGTCGCCTTCTACATCAATGATCACCTCATCGTCACCATCCAATGGAATTTCACCCACTCCTTTTCCTTCGTCGTCGTCCGGAGGTCGTCCGGCCTCGGACTCTGGTACTTCTTCTATAGGAGGTTCTTGGGGTTCAGGATCAGGAGGTCGTTCGTGATCGTCACCTTCTTCTTCTGCTTCAATCTCGCTCGGTGCAGCTTCAGCGGCAGCTGCGACGCTGACGTCAACATTGCCCGCTGTCAACGCACCCTTGAAGATTTCGGTGATCGCTTTGGCCTCCGGATCATCATGAACCAATGACTTGGAACTCCCGGCACGAACGTACGGGATGTCACCGTTCACGAACAGAGATATTCTCTTGCCCTGCGGGTTGATCATGAATGGTTCCCTTCCGGGTGGCCACACAAACCCGTAGTTGAAGTTCATACATCTCTTGCCTATGGAAAGCACCGACGGTGTGTCGTCCAACACATAAGCGTTGATCGGTTCCTCGAACGACTCAGTCTGGAAATTCGACACGAGATCGGTATCGGTGATTCCATTGGCTGTCTGAAATGATATGGGCTCTGGAGTCACGAGTGTTTCGAGACTGTGCTTCTCGATCTTCTTCTGAGATATGAGGTCATGACCACACCCAGTGTCCATGAGAAACTTGATCTTCTTCTTGAGGATGACTGGTTGAACCATGCATTTGAATAAGCCTTGATTGATGATCCGTTTGCTGTGTGCAGCATCGAGCTCGCGCTCAACGATGGAATCCTCACCGTCGTAGAAAGAAACTTCTTCCACTCGAGACGTTCCTGGGATTCGTACGAATGAAACTCGATCTCCGCATTGATCATCATCGTCGTCAACCATGTCTCTCATGATCTGTGCCCTCAATCTCGCTTTGTGCTTGGCGAATTCCAAGCTCACGGCGCGGTCCTCATCATTGATAAACGCTTCCATGTCGACGTACTTCACCTTCCGCTCTTTGTCTTTCTTCGATCTTCTAGGACACGAAGAAATGAACTTCACGTCGTTGGCAAATGTCACATTGCGCTTTATCACTTTTCGGGTCGACGTAGTCGTTCCCGAGGATTCGTCATCTGTTGAACAATCCGAATCAGCGTCGCTGTCAACGGATGGACAATCTGACTCCTCCTCATCTTGTCTTGAAGATCGCTTCCATATAGCCGGAGCTGATGGATTCCACCTTCGACACAATCTGATGGCGGGTGCCGCAGGGAGTGCCTTGGCCTTGGCATTCGGCTTCGCTGGAGCTGCCTTCGCTTCGGATTTAGCTTTAGCTTTTGCCTTCGGTTCCGGAGCTGGGGTAGCCGCTGCCTCATGCTTGAAAGGACAATTCTCTCTTGAGCACGAGCCTGTGTTCTTGAACGAGTAGCATATCCTGTTTCTTCCTCCTCCAGATGGACTTGGAGTTCTCGTCCTCGGCGTGAAGGGTCGCTCTGGAGTCTTCTTCGAGTGACTGAATGGACACTTGTCGCCATTTCGACACCCTGCATCTGTGAAATGGAACTTGCAGCGGATTTGCTTCTTGCTTTTGTCACCTCTGTTGTCCGCTGACTCACTCCTCGTCTTCTTCTTGGGCTTTGGCTTGGTCTTCGCATGACTCTTCGCTTTGCTTTGAGGTAGTACAGGTGTTGCTTTATCCGGCTTGGTCGGCGAAGCCTTGACCTTTGCGGATGGAGCTGCGTTAGGCGTTGGTTTCTCGGGTACCTTAGCCGGTGCAGCAAGCAAATCCTTGCCCTCAAGCATCTGGCGCAAGCCAATTTGGGTCTGAGTGAGATTTGACTGTTCTCGTCTCCGCATGATAGTACGATCAATGATCTTCATCAGGTTGTCGTACGATCGGTCTTCATGATTGTAGGGCAAGTGTTCGTAATGCATGCCCAACTCCATCTTCATTGCGGGCGAGTCCTTGATCTTGCTGTACAAGCAATCACGGAGAGCTGTTTTGGATGGAATGTCCTCTGGTCTCATCCGTCCCAGAACTTCCAACCACGTCTGCTTGAACGTATGAAGCTTGTTGTCGCCTTGGTACTGGAGCTTCACCAAATACTCAAGAGTGATGATCATGTCAAGACGATCATGCGTTCGAAAACTTTCATACATCATCGCAATGACTTGTCGTCCTTTGATGATCTTCACGTCAGGCCTGCTGATGTAATCGTTAGCCTTCCGGTTCACCTCAAGGTACAGGTCAGCTGATTTGTCACCACCGGCACGTAGCATTGCGACCATGGCGATCCCCAATTTGACGTCTATGCTCTTGAACTTCTTGTGTCCTGAATCATTCAATGCTTCGACATCAGGGAATGGGTTGAACGCTGGTGCCAGCCATAACATCCAGTCCTCATGATGTGGGTCGGCTGATGCCCCTAAGACATTGGCCGTGCACACGGATCGCCAGTTGTTGAGATGAGTGAGAGTAGGCCATGGAGGAACGGTCACTTTGTCGGCTTCCCTCCTGGAAATTCTCACCTCTGTGACTTCAGGATCCGCGTCTCCATCAGGATCACGCGCATGCGAGCCAGGATCCGATTCAGGTTTGCCTCCACCGCTTTTCTTCTTATCATCATCATCGTCAGGCGGGTCAGGAGGGTCATACCCCGTGCCGGTTCCTTCATCGTGCTCTCCATCTTCGTTCTCGTCGCCAGCCTCGTCACCGTCATCGTCTCCATTATCCTCCTGAATCGTTTCAGCGAATAACTTCCATTCATCACGATCAGCTCTGAGACGTTGCTCGGCTTTCTGGGCCTTGAGTACTTCGCTTCGCAGATCGGCAATCTTCTCCTCGTACCGTTCCGCGACCTCTTTCTCGATCTGACGTCTTCTTGCTTCATGAATGGAATCGTCATAGGCAATAGGGGGACCGATGAGGTCGTTGCCCTTCGTAGATGCGGTAACACCGTCGGCACCAACAGGTCTTGAGGAGCTGGCCGATGCTGTGGACTTCGATCCCAACATCCCGCGATCCCCCAAGAGTTCGCGTAGCTGTCGATCACGCACGGCTGCCGCATCACTTTTCCCATGAAATCCGCTTGGTATGCCGAACAAAGTGGCTGCACTAGGCGTGGAACGCGCAAGTGCTGGGCTGCTAATACCTGGCACGTAGTGCTCGGGCATTGCATCCGCCACGATTGGCATTGAACTGCGGCCAGTGAAGAAGTTTCCACCGGTGAATGGAATTCCATCCATCACAAGGTTCTTGTCCTTGTCCGATTCCGAGAATGCGAACTTCTCTTTGGCGACTGGACTAACTTGACTTGGGGACCGTATTTCAGGGGATCGTACCTCATCTCCTACGGAAAATGCAGGCATTACTTCCTTTCCTACGTGCTCCCAGCCAGACTCAGTAGTCCTCGAAGACATGGGCATGCTCGAAGGTCGTGTCGCTCCTCCGTGATTGGAGTTTCGCGCTGCCTCCAATTCGCTGCGTGTCCTCGCTTGAAGATCTTCTTGTGCTTTGAGCGTTTTCCTGAGTTCACTCAGCTCGTCGTGCAAGGTAGGCAATGATCGCCTTGCATGATCTTCATTCTGATGAAGTCGGTCCTCTGCTTCTTGCATCCTCTTCACAGCCATTTTGCGGTACTCTTCCTCTTCACCAAGACGTTCGCGAAGCCGAAATCGTTCTTGATCAATGGCTGCGCTGTTCCCAGCTAGCCCTTGGATCTCGTTCACAGCTCGCAACTCCTGGTTCTTGATCAAGTGGAATCGTTCCTGCATTGCTTGTAAGGCTTGTTCCGAACTTGCTGTGTTTGACCGGAGGACCAAGTTCTCTCTGGCATGTTCATGAAGTTCATGAGTCAGACGCTCATACTCACGTGCCATAAGCTCACCATCGCCTTGCGCTCTTGCCTCCAACTGCACAAAGTTAGTGGCTGCCTCCGTGCGGAACACGTGTAGCTGTTGAGCTAACTCCTCGGCAACGGCATGTGCTTGACGTTGTTGAGCAGAGTTCTGTTCATCCATGCGAAACAAAGCTGTTTCATAGTCTCGCTTCATCTCCTGATTGACATTGTTGATGTGCCTCATGGCTAAGCATGCATGGTCACGTTGTCGTTCCAATTCTTCAATGCGAATTCCAGATCCTTCATCTTCTTGTTGCATCTCCTTGATCTTGTCCATCAGGGTTTGGACGATTCCTTCGTATTCTTGCACCTGACTGCGATAGTACATCTGCTGTGCAAGGTTCGATGCTTCGAACTGTTGCGAAATCGTCAGTTCCTGATAAGCGTTCGGACCATCAGCTATGGCAGGCGTGGCCACGGACGACGCATCACCACGTGCAGGAATCGTATCCAGAGTCATATCCAGATCGTCAGCATCGCGTGGTTGATTGGTAACCATCCGATTCCAAGTCATGGACTTGTCACGCCCACGAGTAGCCGAAGTCCTCGATCGTGCTGAAGAGCTTCTCGAAGATGATGGTCTTGACTTCTTTTCCAAGGTCTTGACTCCTTTGTCCTTGGCCCTGGACGTAGTCCGAGGTGCCTGAAAACCAGACGCTTCGGCCCGTCGTTCTGAAGCCTTGCCCGTCCTCGAACCTGTGGATGTCGGACGCGAAGGCGTAGATGCTCTTGGTAGACTCTTTGCTTTCCCCTTGGGAACTGCCTTTGCAATGGCAAGCGCAGAAGATTGACCTTTGTCATCTTCCGTGGAGCTATCAACGGATTGCACCACTGTGTCATCAGCTGTTGACTCACCAACGGCTGGCGCTGCCACATCGGCACCGAAAGTCATTGTCGTATCTTGGCTTGATCCTGAGTTCATTGTGGTCGTAGTAGATCAAGTAGTCGTTGCTGTAGAAAGGCAGAGCCGCGTACGGCTGATAACCTGCGTGGGGGATTGATCTCGACTTGGTTGCTGCTCTCCCCACCAGAGCTGTAATGAATGTAGGTGTGGCTGGCTAGCACTCTCCACAGACTGGACCCTGTCTCTCCCTCTTACTTCCACACGTGCGATCCTATGCAGGCAGAACCGGCGGCCGTTCCTTTTGCACTCACTGCCGGCGGCGGTTCGTCTGTGCAACGGGATAGCTCTGATTGCTCAGGATAGAAGACACATATAGCACTTAGCTATGGGCATTGACTTGAGCCAAACGTTGCGTTGGCGGTCACATAGAAAGGTAAAGATGAGGGATGCGTAGCATGCCCCCTAGAGTCGAGGGACGCGTAGCGTGCCCCCTTCTCTTGCACTTTACACGGTCTTGCTCACAGCTCTTATAGTGACACCTTAGAACTTGACAAGGCATCGCAGTCCGTTCGCAATTATAGTCCTAAGACACATACTAATAAGCATAATCAGACCAATAATACCAATAACAACAACGTAAATAACGATCATCACAATAGTGCTACTGGTAATGGTAATGATAGTCCACATAATATAATAATAGTAGTAATAATCATAGTATATATATATTTATATATATAGATAGATATTCATATAATGGCAACAAAAAGTTAACTGCTTAAATTGCTCAAATATTAGTGGTACAGCCGGAAAACCCGGAACCTCCTCCTCGGAGGGGAGCGGCGTGCCGGGATCGAGGATGGCCTGAGGAAGCTTTGAAAAACCCCTGGTGGGGCCTCAGGGCTTTGGGGTTCTTAGGCTTTTGGGATTTAGGGGCTATAGGGTTTAGAGCTGCAGGGCGTTAGGATTTTTGGACTTAGGGCTCTAGGGTTTAGAGCTGCAGGGCGTTAGGATTTAGGGCTTTAGGGTTTAGGGTCTGGGGCTACAGGGCTGTTTAGGGCTTTGGGGGTTTGGGGTGTATGGGGTTTAGAGGGCTTGAAGGATGCAGGGTGCGGAGTGTAGGGTTTTCGGTGCGTTTTCAGCGGGTTTCTAAGATTTAATCCTTGGGGCTTAGGCTGCGATCCTCCCTAACCTTCGGCGTGCCTGCAAATCCCAATCACCAAAACCCTGACAGCCCTAAGACCCTTCAACAGAACCGGAACCCTGAAACCTAAACCCTAAAGCCAAAACCCTAGAAGACAAACCCCAAACCTCTCGACCAGTAAATGAGAGTTTCCGAAAATAGGGTGATTTTGTACCCTAAATAGTAGGATCCATACTAGAAGGATCCCATATTAAGGTACCCCGAATTGTCGGAAACTCCTAAATCTTCACTTCGGAGTTCGTGGTTCGCGCGCCTCCTCCGAGTCGTCGTCATCGCCCTCCGCCTCCGGGGATTTCAATTCTGGAGCGCTTCTTTTTCGAGAGCCAGCTTAGGGGTTTTGGGCTTGGGAGTCGTAGGCTGGGGCTTCATGTGGGAGTTTCCGACAATTAGGGGTACCTTATTTAGGGGTCCTTATAATAAGGATCCTACTATTTAGGGTAGTATATTAGGGTCCCCTAACTTTCGGAAACTCCCATGTAGGAACCCTTAAGGTAATTGCCATTTATGGAATTTAAAGGAACCTTAATATTCCCCAATGTAGGAACCTGATTCAGAAACCCTGGCCCTATAACCCCCAATATAGTAGGATTCATAGAAGGAGCCCTTTTCCTAATCAGGTTCCTACATTATGATGATGTGGGTGAGTTTAGGGCTTTGGGGTTTAAGTTAGGTGCGGCCCCCTTACAGTAAGAGTCGATAATAGGGCTACTATTTAGGTCTTAATATATCTATATTATGAGTACTCGTCAACTATTACTGAGTGGGGGCCGTACCCAAGGTATAAGGGTTTAGAGTCGGCCGTGGGCTTGCGTTCATGCTTGGTGTTTCTTTCTGCTTGGTCGAGTGTCGGCCGAACTCTGAACCAAAATCAAACCCGACGTGATCTATCCCACACTCAAGCGACAATCCGGTCGACACATCTAAACTATACCCCCCTTAGAATCATAATAAACATAGTATGTTTAATGTTCTCTTGGGTTTTATATGAACAAATTAAACTTGATCCTAAAGAGACGAAAGTAGAGAACCTAGAGCTAAGCACTAAAACCCACTGGTTTGGGTGTGGCAATCATCCCGAGGCTCAAAAAAACAGCTAGAACCATTCAAGTCTACGGTCACCCGAGGGATTTTGGAGTAAGAGGTTGGGTTTTAGGATTGGGCTAAAGGTCTAGGGCTCAGGGTCTATGGCCTATGGTGAACATGTCCAAAGCGCAATGCCAAACGAAACGATGCCCTAAACCCTAAACATGCCACCTAGTAACTCCCTAATCGTATGACGAAGGCCCTTATGCTACTCCCTAAACCCGAAACCCCCTAAACCGTAAACCCGAAATCCAAAACCCGAAACCCTAAACCCAGCGAGCCTCACACGGCCTCCCCTCTCTCGATCTCCGGCAATCCAAGCAAAAGACCTCCTCCAAGACCCAGCTTCTTGAATGACTTCCTCTCCTCTCCCCCGAAACTCTGCGTCGAATCAGAATCCTGACGAACGTCTTGTGAAATGTGCGGGTTCCTAGATCCCGGAAAAGCGCGTAGATCCTAACACCTGATTGCTAAATTCCGTCAAGATCCCGGCATGTTTTATGTCCCGGAATCCCAGATTCCTTGATCATTGACCCAAAACCAACATCCGTTCAACACACCCCTTTCCGCAAACCCTAAGTTAGGGGCCTTAATAATTAGAATAGGGGTTTGAGGTACATTCTACTGTACCTATGATAAGGAAATCCCAAAATAGTATAGGTAATGATTAAGGCCCCTATAGTAAATGCCCGACCCTAAATTTCCTAAATGTGAGTTTCCGAAAACAGGGGACCCTGATCTAGCACCGTAAATAGTAGGATCCTTAGTATAAGCACCCCTTTCGGAAGCTCTACACCCTAAACCCCTTTATAGAACCACCCTCATAGATCCCCCTGAATCTTCGGAAACTCTACGGCTCTACACCCAGAACCCTTTATAGAACCCTTAAAGGATCCCGTTAAAAAGGTACCCCTCAATTTTCGGAACTCGAAGCCGCCTTGGCTGCTGTCCCGGCAGTCTCCTCCTCGCCATCCACCTGCTTTCATGAGGCTTCGTAGGGGTACCCTTAAAGGGATCCATTAAGGGTTCCTTAAAGGGACCCATAAGGGTTCTCTAAGGGTTTCTTTGGGGCTCAAGCTTTAGGATGGTTTTGCGGTTAGGGTTTAGGGTTTAGGGTTTTGAGGTTTAGGGTTTTGCTGCTAGGGTTTAGGGTTTTGGGTTTTTGGGATGGTTTTGCGGTTTATAGTGTTGATGATATAAACACTGCATGCCCCATAATAAGGAATATACATTCCCAAAGTTAAAGGTCCTCAAGGTAATGCAGGATTTATATCAACAGTATTTAAGGCCATAAGGGTAGAGGCATCGATAAGGCAGTTGTTACTTGCACCATGCACAGTCTCGGAGCATGCTACGGAAGATCAAGTTTTAGCTACAAAAGTGCGCAGTTGCCCATCACAGCTAGCTAGCGTCCCCGAAACAATCCTGGGTGCTAGAGGCCTTATTAATTAGTTAGAACGGGGTTTTGGTGCCCATTCCACTATAGTGACAAGAAAGAAGCCCTTAACCCTAAACCCCCAGACTATGTTCATGAAGAAAAGGACCATGGCATCACTCGGGAGACACATCGACGAGCGAACAGGTGAAGAGGACATGAAGCTCCTCCCTTCACATGGTCTAAACCCCAAATCGCTAAACCCTAAACCCAACACATCCTAAACTCTGATGATGCAGTCTTTTTACTGCTTCATCTCGGCAGTCCTCAGGAACGCCGAGGTGGATGCCGACAACAGGAAGAGGATCATTATCCGTTCCACCTTGATAACATGGGTCTGCACTCCTTATCTGCTTGTCTGAGCTGCCTTTGTTCTGATTGGCTGCGTGGTCCTTGGGTCTATCGAAATAGTTTACATGATACGGATACGCTTGGTTTTTGGTAATCGTGTTCAAGTAGTCATTTGGGGAATGCTTGCGGTCAGCTAGACCCTAAAGCCCCAAAGCCCGAATAAAGGGGCCATAATACTTACCAATACTACTCTGGGGGCTCCTTACTATAATATATTGTAGTATAATATGCACCAAAACCCTGTTCGAATTATTCAAGCCCCTATATTACCCCCTAAATTCCTGACAATCACGGCTTTCACTTCTTTGACCCAGGCCTCCTCGCGCCAGTCTCCCCGCTGGCGCTTGGTGGAGGCCTTTGGGCTCAAGAGTTTCGGGTTTAGGGTTTAGGGATGCTCGAGGAGGCTTCGAATTACGAGGGCTTCGGGCTCGGTACAAGGTCTCTCTAAGGCCCTTGGGCTTAGGGGTCTGGATGGATGGATGGATGGACGGACGGACGGACGGACTGGACGGATGGAGGCATGGAGGGAGCGATGTATGCAAGGATGCATGGATGGATGGATGGATGGATGGATGATTGTTGCCCTGATTTCTTGTCCTCCCTACTAGTTTACTGAGTATTACCATGGTCCATGGAGCCAAAAGCTAAACTCACGACTCACGACTAATTCGGGCTCCCAAAGCTGTGCCTTTTCCCACTCAAAGCCCTAAACCCTAAACCCTTAACCCTCTACAATATCCCTTAAGGTTCCCTAAGGGTCCTTTCTACCCTCCCCCCTTGAACCACCCTCCCTTAAGGACCCTATAAACCCTAACCCCCCGCACCCAGAAGCTCCAGGCAGGCTTGGCTTCGAGGCCCGGGCACCCAGCGCGGCACCGAAGTGGCCACCAATGCGGCGTTTGCTAGCAGAGCCTTGTGGCTTTTAAGGTTAGGGTTTAGGGTTTAGGGTTTAGAGTTTAAGGTTTAGGAAGGGTATCAGGAAAAAACGGGTCTAGGGTTGAGAGTTTAGTTCATTTGACAACACTCAAGAAAGGCTGTGCTTTGGGCCTCCCAGATCGGATTTAGGACTTCTGAATGCTAGAAGTATTCGGGTTTAAAAGGTCACAGGCAAGAAGACGGCAAGCCTGCAGCAGAATGCTGCAGAGTCGGTCCCCAGCAACTTATGTCGTCAGAGGGAGCTGTAATCATTATCAGACGCCACCGTCGGACAATACGGCAGACGCTAGAATCATTTTCACACCCTCGTTTCCGATCAGCCGTGCTCTCGCATGCGCCGAAACTCGTCCGAGAAGAAAGCACGACCTCGCCGCCGAAGACCCAGACGACCGGTTCGGCTGGTGCGAAAAGGCCCTCGACGAACCGGTCAATGGAGGCCTCCGTACCCCGCAAGTCCCTCGTTTCCATGCTTGCAATCGCAGCGTGGACCATGTTGGCGTGGGTCACCATCACCAAGGTCGACAATTTGTCAACGACAATTTTGAGGGTAATACAAGGGCCTTAATAATTAGAATAGGGTTGATTATACTATAACAAAAATGAGGAACCCCCTCGAAAATAGTATTGGTAATTATTTGAGCCTCTATTCTACAGTGCTGGACTCTGTGCCAGTTCGGAGTCTGGCGAGAATGCCCGAAGGGTTGCAGCCAAGTAGGTCATGTGCTCATGGATATCGCGGCTCTTTACTAGCAACCGGTAATGCAGGTGCCTTAATGATTAGAAGGGGGTTTTGTGCCCATTATACTATAAATATAATAAGGACCCCCCACAATAATATTGGTAATTATCTAGGCCCCTTATAGTAACGTGCCCCCTTGGCCTTCAACTCACGACTGCGGTGGAATCCAAGGCAATTTGGGACTTTCCGGAAATAGGGGGACCCTAATATAATGCCCTAAATAGTAGGATCCATATAATAAGGACCCCCAAATAAGGTACCGCTATTTTCGGAAACTCCCAAACCCTAAACCCTTTATAGAACCCATATAGATCCCCCTCAGGAACCCTTTAAAGGAACCCTTTAAAGGTACCCCCTAATTTTCGGAAACTCCCATTTGACGGCCGATTGCTCGCTGTTAGCGACTGCCAGGTTCAAAGACTCCCGAAAGGCTGCTCTTGGGTCAGGCTTAGGAGTTTTCGGGCTTTAGGGTTTTGGGGGTTTAGGGGTTTAGGGCTTTAGGGTTTAGGGGTTTAGTTTTTTAAGGTTTAGGGGTTTATGGGTTTAGGGCTTATGCACCGCGAGGTTTCCATCTGCTTGGACTTTAGGCCTCTTCCTCTCAGGGGCTTGACTACCAGGGGCCTAAGCTAAAGCCACAAACCTAACCAGGGATCCGCAGGCCTTCAACAAACTTCAGCAGGCCCCCGCCGCCCTACATCTCCATACTTTTTAGATGGTAGTCAACCAGAGACAGCTAAGGAGAAATGGCCTGTGGTCGAGAAAACAGCGCACATGCTAATTGCGGTTTTGTGGTGGTATACTACAGGCCATGGCCCACGAAGATGTTACTATCCGCAATGATATCCCCCTTAGAACCATAATAAACACACTATTTTCAATATTCTCTGGATTTTTATATGAACAAAAACAAAAAAAGAATTCCTAAGGAGACTATAGGAAATAAACCCTAAACCCTAAATTGACTTTGAGTTCCCGGCTCATCCTCGCACGCCAGGACGGACCAGATTTAGAGTGGGCTGCTAAGGTCACCGGGGCTCTGGGCGATGGGGGGGGAGGGGGGGGGGGGGGGCTGCTTTTGTGGCTTCACTTGGGGATGCCTAGGCGACTAGGACAGGTCTCGTTTGGGTTCTGGGCTGCGAAGCCTTGGGTTCCTGTTGCGATGACGGAGAGGGAGGGCGGCTGTAGGGGACTCGATTAGTGGAGCGTGGACCACATCTTTTTTTCAACATGCTTTTAGGGTTGTGGGTTGTGAGATGCTGCACAACAGCGGAATCTTGACCGGAATAGGACTTTATGGGGTTGTCACCTCCATGGCAGCATGCCACACTCTGAACGCGTATCATCTTGAGCCAAGGACGCAGGAGAGGAATCCGTCCACCCGTGCTTGGCTTCAGGGCTCAGCGTGGAAAGTTAAACCCTAAACTCCGAACTCAACTCAAGCCCTCTTTAACCCTGCACATCGAAATCTAGGCTCCGTCTTTTGAATCTAGCTCGAGGGTTTGGGCATGAAGACGTCTCGCTCCAGGCTCAGATGCCTTCCTTCCTGAGACAAGAACGAGCTCCAAACAGAAGTTAGGGTCTAGTTTTGGAGGGTTAAGTTTTGGGTTTTCTGGACCAATGGCGACGGCTTTACACATATTTTGTGTATATATATATATACATATTCATTTATACGGCTGTCTTAATTTGTGTCTGTCTGCCTTTCTGTCTGTCTGTCTGCCTGCCTGTCTTTCTGTCCGTCTGTCTGTCTCTGTCAGAGGAATATTCAAAGCTACCCCGTAGCCCATCCTAAATGCTGGGACGGCTTTTAAACTATTTTGTGGTTCGGATTTCGAGTCGTGCGTTCTGGGCTTCAGGGGCTCGGCGGGCAGCCTGGGAGTGTACTATAGGGGGCCTTAATCATTAGAATAGGGTTCCTTTTAGGGGTCCTTTAAAGGGATCTATAGTAGGGTTCTACATTAGGAGCTTTAAGAATCAAAATAGGGTGTAGGGGCCCGTTATACCAAAATTATAGTAAGGAACCCCCCAAAGTATAGGTAGTTATTAGGCCCTTATAGTTGGGTGTCCCTGTTCTTGGCGAACAGTGCTTAAGCAAGAGCTTCGAGGGTTTAATGTTAGAGCGGATTACGGATTCCGGAATCCAGCTCCGCCCTTCGGGTTCAGAGTGGGGTATTTGGAGGACACGGATGATAAGGCGTGCACTTTCGGGACACCCGAACCCTAAAACCTGCTGCTTTGGGTAGTCCTAAACACCTGCATACCCGTGTTAGGTATTATAGTAGAAGCCAGAAAGTTGGAACATCATTATCCTCATGCCCTTGAGGTACAGTATCAGGGATCCCAGCACGAATCATCATAACTCCATGTTCCAACTTTTGGGGGTTCACTATAGGTGAAAGTCTCTAGGTTCCCCGGTAGCCCCTTAATGATAAGGGCACCCGTCTTCCTACGTCTCAGTTTAAATAACGGAACCCAAAAGGGAACAAAGGGCAAAACATGTGCTACTGGGGGGGGGTTCCTCATTACACTTATAGTATAACGGGCCCCAAAACCCTATTCTAATTACTAAGGTCTCTATATTAAGTCCTGATAAAAGCCCTTGCAGTCTCCTTTGCAGGAACCCTATTCTAACTATCAAGGCCCCTGTAAGGTAAAAGCCAGAAAGTTGGAATATGATTATCCTAACCCTTCTACGGTAAATTATAGGGTATCCTACCATGAAACCATATTCCAACTTTCTGGAGTTCCCTGTATTTGCTCCTTTGCCAGATCGAATACTGCAGCCCTTGGCGGCCCCGTTTTTCTCCACTGTCACATGGAGGATCCTATGGTGCACAACGCGCCTTGACGGCCGGAGCCTCTGCTGAGGGTGCAACCTGAATGCTATACTCTAGATTCTTGGGGCTCAACAAAACCCTAAATCCTTACTAAACCCTAGACCCCTAAACCCTAAACCCTAATTGCACCATTGTTTTGGGATGTATCATGCTGGAAGATATATCTTAAATTATAGTCGAGGCTGTTATAAGGGATGTGGTCGCCAACTTCTAGCAGCCGATAAAGGGGACTCGTCGCTACGGGGACCTTGGTGCTATAAACCCTCTAAGATCGAAGAAGGACAAAGCAACACTCCGAGTACAGAACTCGCCCTGGGGCTGCTACCCATATGGGTGGTTGTCAAAATAAGGGTGCCTTTGTGCGTACCCTAAATATTAGGTGCCGTACTATGGACGCCAAAAGGGACCATCATTTTGACAACCACCCATATGGAGGATTTTTTTCTGCTCTAGGTGTAGTGAAGAGTTCAGGGTTTAGGTTCTGGGAGAACACTGAGACTCTTCCAGAACCTTTCTCGAACCCATCTGGGTGGTTGTCAACATTATGGTCCCTTTTTTGGTACCCTAAATAATAGGTGCCGTATTCTAATAGGGGACCCTAATTTTGACAACCACCCATCTAGAATCCGTACGAACCCTAAACCCTGAACCCCAGTTCAACCCCCATGAAGCCCTAATGAAAATACCGAAACCCTAAACCCTGATTAAAACCCTTGCCAAATATAGGGGCCCTACCCATGAACCTCCAAGTAGCCTATAGAAGCTGTTCTGTGCGATGCTTGGCTCCAGCCGATTGGGGCCGTTCGTAGAGCTCCGCAGCGAGTTTTGCGGAGGTCCGGAGATTCTCCCTCTGGTCCGTTTAGCAACAGGGTTGAAGAGTTAGGGTTTGAGATTTAGTATTAGGTTTAGGGTTTAGATTTAGGGCTTGAGATTTGGGGTTGGAGGTTGCAGGGTTGAAATCCAAGACTTTTAAGGTTTAAAACTTAGTGTTTGGGGTTTGGGGCGGTCTGTTGGTAAGGGGTTTCTAATGTTTAGGGCATAGGGTTTCGGGTTGTAGTGTAGTGTTCAGCAACGCTCAAGGCCCCTTTGTGCTGTCGATCGACCCAACCTTCCTAGAGCAGTCAGGTCTATATGTCAAGCCCCCCGAAATAGCCCTGCAGGTCTGGAAGACGCGACTGTTTTGCACAGCTTTCAGGCGGAGGAACATGATGCCAAACTCCGAACGACGACCTTACCAGGAGTAGTTTCAATGGCCCATGCTTCGGGCTCGCTAGTTCAGCACCTCTGGAGAAACTCCGCAGATTCGTCTGGCAGCCCAGACCCCCCGATGTGGATCTCCATTGGATGGTCGGAGCGGGTTGTTACTTGAGCTTGGCAGCTTCTTGGCAGCTTAGTGGAGGTCTGAACGGTTTCGGGCTGGGTGTTGGTTGGATTTAAGTTTTGTGCTGTACGTCTGCACTCTGCCCCACACCGACCTGTGGATACACTGGGATCCACGATCCAGTTCCCTACGCGAACCTGCCGAAGAGTAGGAATACCAAACGGGACTCAGCGCAAATGAAGGTCGGCTTTGGGCATCTGCAGTGTGCTTGGCAACTGCCGTCTGCCTTACTGTGTCTTGACTAATGAGGTGTGTCTTGGATCTGCAAAACACAACAACCCCCAGTTGGAAGTAGGTCTGTATTGTGAGCAGAATCTCGCATTTCCAGTTTTTCGGCGCAAACCGCGAATATCCAGAGTTAATCCAAAACCGCTGTCATCACCCAGCAACCCCAAGCCCTAAACCCCAGTTCCACGTGCTAAAGCCCTCGTTCCGACTCTAAGACCCAAGCCATGGGACCTTAACTCGCGCGAGATCCCAAACTGGGATTCATCCATCCCCATTTGAGGGGCGCCCCAGACTGTACCCGAGCTCCGGTTTGCCAGGCACCCGGCATCCCACACTTTAACTTTCAAGGCTTTCGGGCTGAACGGCTGTAAGGGGGGGTCTAGTGGTGAGGGCTTCTGGCGTAGAACCAGAGCCATAAAGCCCCACATACTTCGAGGTTACTTAACCGGGGGGGTTCATCGGGTGAGTGGCCAGACAGTCCACCCTGTCAGATGATCAGCGCCCACCCAAATGCCAAAATCAAACTTTAAGCTTACCGATCCAGCTCGCAAGTTCACCTTAAACCCTAAAAGGCACCGAATACAGGGGCCTAAATACTTATCAACATTCTTTTGGTGGCTCCTTATTGTAGTTCTTGTATAATAGATAGACCCCAGGATCCTTCTGAAATCACTAAGGCCCCTGCGTTAAGAACTTGCACTGAAGACCCTTCTCTAGACTCTAGAGGCCTGCGGAACTCCTGTAGTCTCCATTGTAGTTCCTTCTTTGGGTTTATAGAGGCCTGCGGGTGTTGCAGTGATTCCCCGAGCTGCAGCGAAGGAGGGAAGTCCATGTAATGCGCATGCGTGGTGACGGGAGGGACAGCACATATTCACGATCGTAGGCCTAAAGATCCTTGTTTCCCAAACCCCTAAACTTCCTAAACCCTAAACCCCTGCACCCTAAAGACATTTTAAAGCTTCTTTTCCGTCGTTGCTGCCTAAAACTCCACCAGGAAGCCTGAAAGGAAGGCTTGGGCTTGCTAGACCTTGGGGCTTTGGGCTGTAGAGAGGGGCCCAAGAGTCGATCCCTTAGGGAGCTCACGAATTCTATCAGGGTTTTGGTTATATAATATTATTCTACTGTAACTAATTATGAATACCAATACTATTCCTTAGGGCTCGTCTATAGTTTGACTAGACTATAATGTACCCAACCATACCCCTTTCAAATCAAAATTTGCAACTTAGGTGGGGGGCACTCGCCAGCTATGCCAACTACGCCTCCCGCTTGCTGGATCACCGATCCGAAAATGAGAGCCCTCAGCCACCCAGAGACTCCAATACCCCTTAATTAAGGAATATACCTTAAATTATAGTAGGATCCTTAATATGATTTAAGGAATATTGCTTAATTAAGGGATATTGGAGTCTCTGGGAGCCATGTGCAGGCAGTTCAGGGTTCTATCAGTGACATTGCGCTTTTTGGAATGGTGGCTGCTGACCTCCCGCCACAAACTTGACACTGCCTCTCGCCTCTTCAATCGGGTGTCATGGGATGTAATCCCAAAGGCAACATGAACGGAAAGTGACAAAGAACTCCCAGGCGTGCCAGAATCTAGAAACAGCGATTCTTGAGAAAACAGACATTGTGATCCCTAGAAAAGGATCCCAGATGTCGATTTCAACAGTCCCCCAAACAAATTGAAATTAGGGGCTCTATACTCAACAAGAAGGGAAATTATACATTATCCCCAATCGATAGCTAGGATGGGATCGGCGCTTGGGTCTTATGCAGACCTCTCAGGCGACCTGTCACGGGATCTCTCACGAGTCTCGTCGTTCGCACTGGAATCTGGCAGGGGCGTAATGTAGGGTCCTTAACAATTAGAGAAGGGTTTTGGGGCCCGTTATACTCTAGTTATAATAAGGACCCCGCCCAACAAAACATAGTGTTGGTAACTACTCGTAGCAGAGGAGTCTTTCACTATGTGTGGGGAGCGGGTGGGTGGGTGCGGTGACCCGGAGCCCGAACTGTGTGGGGGTTAATGATTCTCTTTCGGTGCGTTCTGGGGCAGATTTGTCCTTTTCGAGATTTTACGGTTCTACGAGTTGGATCCTCATCAGAAGGATCCCGAAAAGGGACCCGGCACCGTATCGCCAGATAGATCTCGATGGACTCCATACTTGGAGGGTCGGGGGACTAAGTAACTGGTTATTTTAAGGACTTATAAGTACCATAACCCCAATTAGGGTCCCTTTTAGGTTACTTATAAGTCTGCTTACTACCTACTAGTCCCCCGACCCTCCAAGTAGACGCATTGACCACAAGCAACCGCACTGCTCCCAACCCGAGACATGAGAGCCGTAGAAAACTGGAGGACTGCGACTGTTCGGGTGAAAAAGCATGCCCAGAGACTCCAATATCCCTTATTAATTACGGAATATACCTGAAATCATATAAGGGTTCCTACCATAATTTAAGGAATATTCCTTAATTTAAGGGATATTGGAGTCTCTGGGCGGGACTCAAGAGTTTCTAGCTCTGCGCTTATAATTAGACTGAGACTCTGACTCCCCAAATCCCCAAAAACCCCCCACTGACGATTGAAACCCGCACCTTATGCCTAGACGTAGCCTACTCGAAAAAAATCCTTCCTCATGGAGGAATGGGGTACAATTATATGTTATAAATACTATTACTACCATTCTTCCATTCCCTACTAACCAAAGGTACGTTAAGGAAGCGAGTGTGCCGAGGAGCTCCGGCCACTCGCCATCTCCACGCAGTAGCTTGACTTCCTGTTTCGCGCTTCCAGCTCGGCCACCTGCCACGGGCGGTTCATGGCATTCGGGGTTTAGCGGGTTTAGGGGTTTAGGGTTCAGGGTTTAGGGTTTAGGATTTAGGGTTGAGGGTTTAAGAGTTTAGGGGGTTTAGGGCTTTAAGGGTTTAGGGTTTAGGAGTTGAGGGCTTGGGGGTTTCGGGTTTCGGGGTTTAGGGTCGGGGCTGAAGGGGCTTGGAGTTTGTGGGTTCGGGGGCTAGGTTCCAGGGGTTGAAGGTCTACTGTCAGGTTGGTTCAGGCTTTTGATTCTTGACTCGGCGTCTATGTTCTGCCGCTTGCGGGGTCTGTGTGATCATGCATCTTGCTGAGAATCGAACTCACCGACGGTCGCTGCTGGGCTCACCACTCAAACTGGGTTTCCCTCAAAGTCAAATCAACATAGACTAAATCTGGACCTTCTTCCTCAAACCGGAATCTCGCAACTCCTGCTGCTTTAATTTTCTGAAAGGAACTCTACACAATATGATGGTGTAGGGTTCACAGTGGGTCGAAACGAGCAAGACAGGCCTCGGCAACAAGTAGCGGCTGCTCCTATGTTCCACAAAATAATCACAGGGGTGCGCCCGCCTTCGCCTCCAACTGCTTGAAACGGTCGTTCTGAGACCGACCAAGGACGTAGGCAAAGGAGCCCACGATTACAACCTGAGCCAATTTCGAACACGTAGCCATCGAATGGGAGTGAGAAAACGCCCTACCAATTCCATTATCAGGTCTTGCGAAAGGGTGGCAAGAGCATGTCAGTTGCCTTTACCTCGTGACCTTTAAAGCATTAGCCAAACCCTAAATTATACAACTCGTATACTTTGAGCCACCCCCCTAAATTCAGGCGCACCCAGGGTCGATCTGAAGGCTCACAAATACATCGCAACTAGAACGAGGAAGACAACGGATCCTGGAATCTAAGGTGTGCGTCGGGTCCCCATACGTAGTTTCCTAAAGCTCCCATGTAAACAGCCATCCTCAAGACAAGTAGCGATGCCGCCAGCGATTTTAAGCTGACCTGCTGCCAAATGGCGAAGGCGGGGCGTGAGTTTGCGAGTTCAGGCATCTGCTGGAGGCACACAAATCAAGCATCATCACGAGCCCTGAACCCTAAACCATAAACCCAACCTCCAAAAAGCCCAACTTCTTTCCAGAATCAGAGGAGCCATCCTCTTAGATGCCGTAAACCCGATCTTGCCTGCGGCGTCCAAAGGATTCAAATCTTCCCAGCCGACCATATAGCTCACCGCCTCGGATATGATGCAGGGTTCTTGGAGTTCTTAGAGCTCTCAGGTATTGGGATTTCGGGAATTCGGGTTGCAGGATTTTTTTGCAAATTACCTAGGGCTTGGATTTGGGAACCCCTATTGCTGAATCCCTCAAAGGTTTCGGTTGACAGGTGCTCTTACATCCTTAAGTCCAAACCCTGAACCAAAAATCTGCAATACCCAGAACCACTGTAGAACCCCATCATTTGGGGCAATAAGTACGTGTGCGTTATTATAAGTGTAGATATGCGTTACTTATGACCCTGGTTACTCATTCCTATGGTAAGGATATGAGGGGCCGAAGAGTTAGAATCACGTTTTGGGGTACACTCTAGCAGAGTTTTTCATTTCCCTAAACCCTAAGCACCCAAAACCACAAAACCCTGAAACGCAAACCCTAAGGTTTACATTATCCTCGTGCCCTTATAAGGAAAAGCAAAGGGAATCCTAGCACCCATCATCCTTAATCCATGTTCCAACTTTCTGGGGTTCATTATAGGAGCCCTAAGCCCTAAACCCTAGGAGTTTAGGGAGCCTGATGGCAGCCTTTCCCCGGAACCCTGGGTCGCAGGCCCAGGTTGGAAAGATGATTCCGACCACGCCACCTCGGAACGCGATCTCGGGAATTTCAGCTGTTAACGAGGAACGCCCTACTCTCTGAAATTGCCATGAGAGGGCCTATGTGATACGAGGCCCCTATCATGGTGTGACATGGAACTACAACCTTACAGCCTCAACTGCCGGACAACTCTCATGCACCTCGAAGTCCCTGTAGGAAGTGCGCCCGCAAAGAGAAACTACTTCGATTCAGGGACCCAGGGATTCTCTGCAGGGGCCCAGGGCTATGGACTTTTGAATTTTGGGGGTTTACAGTAGAAGCCGAAAAATTTGGAAACCCAATAGCCTCAACCCTTAAGAGTCATGTATAGGGAATCCCAGCACTATTTGTCCTTAATCCGGTTTCCACCCTAAACTCTAAACCCTAAACCCTAATGGGGCTTACTCTAGAGCCTTTAGGGGATGCCCAGGACCGGGTAGGACGCTTGGGGATGGTCCTTGTTCGGGGCTTTAGGGTTTGGGATTCAAGGGTGATGGGCTGTAGGATGGTTTGCGGTGTTTAGGGTATAGGACTCAAGGATGCAGGATGTCTTGGGGGTTTGAGGGCTTGGGCTTTAATTTGGATTTAAGACCAAGCCGCAAATAGCCTTCACAACGGAGTCAAATTGCTTGGCGACTGCTGCACCTTTCGGTTGCCAGCACCTCTACACCTTCCCTGAGATTTTTGAAGGGCTAAACACTAGGTTGTCTTAAGATATGGTGGACGGTGGAGGTCTTTGAGGTGCCGTCTGTTCAGACATTGAAATCTTAACAGGTCCGTGTGTCAGAGCAGAAACAACACTGGCAACAAACACCCTCCAGCAGTAACAGTAAGCTCTGTTGGCTACAATCGTAAACCCCTGAGCTTGAACCGGAAAATCCGACATCAAATGCGGGACTGAAAACTACCGTCTTAAGCCCTGTAAGCCCCAAACCCTCAACCTAAGCAACCCAAGCACTATGTGGGACTTCTACCTCCGCAAGCTCAACTGGCCCCGAACCACCTCAAAATGCCAGAGCGAGATCGACTCAGCCGACCGAAGCCTACGGAAAAGCTTCGCGAGGCCTCTCAGACATTCTCCTTCATGTAGGCTTTCAGGGCTCGGGGTTTAGGGTTCGGCGTATGATCGTAGGGTTTCGAGAGTTTGGAATTTGGGCTTCTCGGCTTTGGGGTCTTGGTTTGGGGGTCCTCCACACAGAAACCTGGATGTCCCTAAAGCCTGAACACCTAAACTTCACACATCCCTCAACCCTACAGGCCTAAGCCCTAAACATCCCTAAACCCTGGAGGCCTAAGCCCTAAACCCTCAAGGCCTAAGCCCTAAACCCTAGAGACCTAAGCCCTAAACCCCTAAACCCTGGACCTTCCAAACCTTGAAGCTGCAACCTTCCCGTCACCTCGAACTCCAGGCGGTTTGGAGTTGGGTTTAGGGTTCGGTTTGTCTAGTGGCTATGTAGCTTGGGGAGACCTTTTAGGGTGTAATATAGGGGCCTTTATAATCAGAGTAGGGTTTTGGGGTATAGTATAGTATAATTATGATAAGAACCCACCCAAATAGTATTGGTACGGCCCCTATTATAGTAATGGGTTTCGCAGAGCTCTTGCTGCTTGATGTAATGCTGACCTTGAGGCTTCGGAGTTTAGGGCTAGTGTCGGCATCCTTGTGACTTTAGGACCACTGGTACTGCTATCCGTTGGTATTCTTGTTGCTATTCTTGTCGTCATCGTCTATCTTGCTCTTCCAGCCACGAACAGCACCCACCTAAACCCTAAGCCCATTTCACGGCCGAGGCGCTCAAAATCGTATCGCCCAAACTATGAAACACCTGGGCAAAGTCAGGCATCGGATTGCTGGGGAGGATCTGCCGTTCTGCCCAGCCCGACAAAGACTCAAAACAGAAATCAAGTTACGTACCTAAACCCCAAAATCTAGTACTCCGAAGTATCCCCCCAACACCATAAAACCGCCATAGAACCTTACTGGGCCGGGAAGGCTTTCAACAGCAGCTGTGCAGCAATGATCTTGTCAAACTGAAAGCTATGTATACCTGCCCAACCGTCGCTACGGTTCAGGGTCGAGGATTCAACATACCTGCGCCTGCAGACAGGTAATATAGGGGCCTTCATAATTAGAATAGGGTTTTGGGGCCCAATATAAAATAACTATGACCAGGAACCCTAACAATAATATTGGTAATTATTGCGCCCCTAGAGTATAGGAGTTGTTCAAAGGGAGTGTCAAGACCGAGGCACTCAGGGATTGGGCCCTTTCCTAACTCTAAACCATGAGCCAGCCTTGGTATCTCAAACAAAATGACAACCCTAGAGGTTTAGGGTTTAGGGTTTAGACTCAGGCCCTGAAGAGCCGGCCCCGTGTAGCAGATTTCAGGCCGACAACAACGATCGTGGATTGGTGGCGTGGTGTTCTGGCCCGGTTGGGAGTGCAGTGGCCCTAACAACCCTACGGTTGATGATAAAAATCCAGCATTACCCATAATAAGGAATATACCATAATTCCCATAGTTTGGGGTCATGCAGGATTTATATCATCAACAGTAACACCCTAAAGCTGGGAGCAGAAGGCCAATGCAGGCCAAGTGGCTATCACGAACCTCGGCATTGACAGTTTTGGGCTCAAGTTAGCATGTTTCGAATCAGTATGAGATTGCTATCAACGTCCATCCTCATAGGAACGAGGTTCTAGATTGTGCCCTTCGGTGCTGTCCTGGAAGACTGTGACGATTGTCTGCAGGATCCTATATGGCACGTGCTCGGAGTAAATTCCGACAGCAAACCTTTTAACCCTAAACTCCTCAACCTTATCAAGCAAAAGAGGCAGTCCACCTTCGTTAGCCTATACATAGACAGATATGTAGATAGAGAAACGGAGACATAGAGCGAGAGTGAGAGAGAGAGAAAGAGAGAGAGAGGCAGAGAGAGAGGCAGAGAGAGAGACAGAGAGAGAGACGGAGAGAGGCAAAGAGAGACAGAGAGAGGCAGAGAGACAAACAGGCAGGCAGGCAGGTAGACGGACAGGCAGGTAGACAGACAAACAAACAAACAACATATGGATGGATGGAGGGAGGGACGGACGGATGGACGGATGGATCGATAGATTTATAAATGGATCGATCGGTTGATGGATCGACAGATCGATAAACCGATGGATCGACAGATCGGCAGAAAGATAGACAGACAGAGTTGACATGATCTGATATGCTATGATCTGTTATGATAGAGATCGAGAGGCAGAGAGTTAAATCACCTCAAGCTCTCCTTCCAAAAGCCGGATGAAGGTCCAAGGGAGCGACGTCCAGAGTGTCCAGTCATGGAAGAAACCCCCGGGCCTGACCAAAGCTGGGCTCTGGGTCCGTAATATAGGGGCCTTAATAATTAGAGTAGGGTTCTTTTAAAGGGTTCCTTTAAACGGGTCGTGTAAGGATGACTATAAGGGTACTATGATATAGGAGCCTTTGTAATTAGAATAGGGTTTCGGGGCTCATTCTACGACAAGTATAATAAGGAACCCCCCAAAACAGTATGGATAGTCATTGAGGCTCCTATAGTGTTTTTGCCACTGAATTGCTGCAATTGTCATCACCATAGTTGTTGTTATCTAGCTGTTACTGTTTTTCTTGCCATGGTAAGTGCTTTTGCTCTATGAGTATACTCGATGACCGACCATAACATTTTTTTAGCCCTTTGGCTTACAATCTTGCAATGCCTTGGCTGTGGGATACTTGCAAAGCACTTCGAAATCAGGTTTCAGTAGGTCTCTCAAGATCTGGCGCCTAGGAGCTTGGGGGTTCTCAGGTTGAGGAGCTAGACTCTGGGGCAGGAAATCCATCTTCCCACAAGAAGGGCAGCTTTCCATGGACTTTTGGCGCCTCGAAATGAAAGGGCAAAGGGTTCATGGAGCTTACGACTTTCGGGTCGCTCTCGCTCTTCTCCCTGGGTACTTCGCAGGGAAGGGCTCCCTTAAAGAAGCTCCAAAACGGATTCCTAACGGGGATCCCTCAACCCCGTAACCATCACCCTAAAAAGGAGCCCCTGGCAAAAACCCCTACCGCCGGCCTGTCTGGCAACTGGTTAGGCCACTCCCAGTCGGGCCCTGAAGAGCCGTTTCAAAATTTGGGGTACCAACCTTTGGGGTACCTAGGGGGATTTTGAGGGTTTAGGGTTTAGGGGTTGCTTCACAGGGCAACCCTAAAGGTGGGTTTAGGGTTACTTTAAGAGGAACACCAGGGTGTCCCTCAACGAAGTTGGGAGTCCCTGTAATTCCCTATGGAGAGACATCCTAGACCTGTCGCATGGCTAGTTGGGTGGCAAGTGGCTTGGGACAACTATGCGCTGGTGTCGCTAGAAACTTGGGGCTTCGGGGTTTAGGACCTAGTGGGTTCAGGGGAGTCTCTTCTTTCAGGTTCAAAACTGCAGGGATCTCAGCATTTGGAGTCACAAGCTTTTGGAGACTCCTATATCTCTCGTGTAGAGACAGACAGTTCTGTGTGAGCATCGAATTTGTGATGTTGGGGGTTTAGGTCGGGGTTGGTTTAGGACTGTGTTTGAGGCTTCAATTTGTTTTGCTTTGGATTTGAACCTTACCGTTTGCGAGTGTAGGGACGATGCAAGGGCTGCAAGGGATATACCCAAAGGAATTTGAGACCTTCTGCCCTAAGCCCTAAACCCTGGTTGCGTGTAGTATTAAATGCTTCTTTGCTTTTCTGCAGATGTCTTTCGGCTTTTGGGAAGCCGGCGTCTTCATGGACTGTGGCTCTCCGCCCTGTCTCCCTGCATCATAGCATAACAACAATAATTCTTCCTTCTACTACTACTGCTGCTGCTACTACTACTACTACTGCTACTGCTACTGCTACTGCTACTGCTACTGCTACTGCTACTGCTACTGCTACTGCTACTGCTACTCCTACTACTACTACTACTACTACTACTACTACTACTACTACTACTACTACTGCTACGAATCAAACAATAAGAACAAGTCAAACATGCTCAAAATGCACCCTTTTTGCCCAGGGGTTTTGGAGGTCAGAAGCCCCGTCTTCTGGGCTCTGGCCTAGCAAGAACTCTCCGTTCAAGGGCTCGGCTTGCACGATCCACTTCAAAACGTGTTGGGAAAATAACATCAGGGCTCAAGGCTTGCTCACTTTGTATCAGCTTTCTGCAGAACTCGAAGCAAATCCCATGAAGTCTTCTCTTGGTACAAGGATCAATAGCGGCTCTGGTATTGCTCACCAAAATCGATTCTAAGTTCGGGGATCCTTCTACGGACGGTCACAGTTTTTGGGCTCAGTAACGTGGGAGTTTCCGAAAATCCGGGGTAGCTTATTTTGGGGTCCTTATAACAAGGATCCTACTACCTAGGGTACTATATCAGGGTCCCCTATTTACGGAAACTCCCATGTAGAGGTGAAGGTTTAGGGCTTAGAGCCTTGATCTAAGGTTAGAGGGCAAGAGAACCCAACGGGGCAACAGTCTTATCCCCATCCAGTTCGCCATGAACCTTGAATCCCTCCGTAAGTCGAAACAGCCACGCCCTCGAAATCCTGAAACGAACTCGACGGAACCCGTAGACTTCAGAAACGACTTCACCTGTACACCAAACTCGGAGCACACCCGTAACTCTGAAAACTCTGTTGAGTCCAAAGCCCGCTTACATGCCCTCTGACCAAGCCTGTACACCGCCCATCCCCTCCCCCCTCCCAAAACAAAATCACACAAAAAAAGCCTGAACACTGAACCCTAGAGCCCAAAGCGCTCTGACCCAGCCAAGGTCAAGACCTGGAATCATCCAAACGGTCAGCAGGCACGCGACCATCTTCGAAGGTAGGATGCATGCCACCTGCCTGAGCATTTAGGGTTTGGGGATTAGGGTTTAAGTTTTACTGTCTAGGGTTTAGGATTTAGGGTTTTAGTTTTACTGTCTAGGGTTTAGGATTTAGGGTTTAGAGTTTAGGGCTTAGGGTTTAGGATTTAGGGTTTAGGCCTCAGCGCGCAGGGTTTCAGGAGGTTTTTCTGGCTTGGCTGTCGGGCTCGGGGCTTTGGAGTCTTGCGGTTTCGGATCTTAAGCTCTTGCACCCCAAAACCTAAACGCCCTCAGCCCTAAACCCTAAGCCCTAAACCCTAAATCCTAAGCCCTAAACCCTAAATCCTAAGCCCTAAGCCCTAAATCCTAAACCCTAAACCCTAAACTCTAAACCCTAAACTCTAAACCTTAAATCCTAAACCCTAAACGCCCTAAGCCCTAAACCCTAATAGACAAAAAATGTAGGGGTCAAGGCTTCCGGCTGAGCTCTCCGCTTTAGGGGCTTGAATGTGTGGACCCAGGCGGAGAGCTTGAGGTAGACTGGCACTAAGATCCTACCAAAGAGGTGTAGGGTTTAAGGTTTAGCCTATACTATAATCCTTACCACGGGAACAGGGGACTAGCTTTTTACAATAGGGGTACCCTTTTCCTAGTACTCGGATTGAATAAAGGGACCCCAAATTCAAAAGGGCAAAAGGTTATTACTCATGAACCCTTCAAGTACCCTTGTAGAACCCTTGCAGAACCCTTAAAAAGGACCCTTAGAGTACCCTTAAAGGGACCCTCTAGGAAGTAGTTGAAAGTTGTGAGGCGCCTCTTTCAAAGCAGGGGGCCGGGAAGGGATCTGGAATCTTGAGCGGTAAAGCCTGATCCTAAAGCAAGACTGGGACCGCCCAAAAAAAGGGGGGCCTTGATAAGTAGAATAGGGTTTGGGGGGTCTACTACAACATAGATTCATATTCAGGCACCCAAGTAATGATGATTCTGGCTTCTATATGAGGTGGAGAACAAAAAGCCGCTGACAAACTCGTGGTCACTTCTAGACTCGTGTCACTTCTAGACTACTCTGACTGTCACCCTGAGTCTACGGCACCTGAACCCACTTCAGGGTATGCGGTATGCTGTCCGTGTGTCTGATGCCGTGCAAAAACAACATCTAAGCCCAGAGATTGGCAAGTGAAGCTTAAAGCTGAATGCCGCCAGAAAGCACAGTGAACGGCATAGTCGACTCCTGCGACAGAGCTCGAAGCCCGAACTCTATTAGAAGCGGATCGGGCTCACTCATTCAAGCGAAAGGAGCTACGGTTTTGGTGTAGACTCCGAAGGTGTGCGTTGCACGCAAGCTACCACGCAAGCTATCTGTACATTCCAAACCACAGCCTTACAAGACATAGCCTGCGATCTTAGTTGCCCTGACTTCTTGAGGTTTGAGGTCCATCGCTAGAGCGGGCAGGCTGCAGATTCAGCGGTTCACGAGTTTCGGACTCTGTTGCCTGCGGTTTAGCTGAGCTCCACATCCCTGCAACAAAAACCATGAGGCCGTACTCCTGTGGTCAGAAAGGGCACGGAAGCTCAGCGCTTCTCAGTTTTCGACGTCTCAAAGTGAAGGATCTCCCCCCCATCCCCCCCACTTGAATGAGCAAGCAATTGCAAATCCTTCCAAGCCCTGCACCCTAAACCAAGAGCTGTAAATCTGAGATCGTGTCCCCTACTGCGCAACTCGAGGTATAAGCTTTTGGTTATCGGATCTTAAGCCACGAACTCTGACGCCTACAGAACATCACGCCCTGGTGGCGTGTTTTTTCGCGTGTTCGTGTTTTCACATGCACTCTCAGATGGCAAGCTCAGGAAGCTCTTCGCTTCCCGCACATTGTTTTAGCAGCATACAACATTTTACGACGTACTGTGAATTGACAACACATTCCACCAAACCATTTGAAAATGTTTGGGCATAACCGAACACCGGTTCGAGACAGATAAAGCTATGGGACAAACTTTCAAGGACATAAGGGCATGGCCTTAAGGTGTGGCTCTAGGCCTTGGAGTGTGGAGGCCTGGAGGCCTGGAGGCCTGGAGGCCTGGAGCCTTGGGGGGGGGGGGGGGCGCCAAAAAAAAAAAAAAAAAGCTGGTTTGCAAAATCTATGGTCTTTTTTTTTTTTTTTTGGCGCCCCCCCCCCCCCCCCCCCGCCCCCAAGGGGCCTTCTGGACGGAGATCCGGAGGGCGCATGTCTGTAAGCAGAGGATGCCTGGGGCCTTCGGCCTTTGGCACTCCCAATCCAGTGTTACTCAATCATTTCAGGGCTTCTAGTATGCCACCAATCCTGTCCTATCCAATGAAACATCCCTGTCAAGACTTTATGCTTGCTATTGTTGTCCACCACCTAGGAAAGCGGCTCCAACACCTGAAAACTGTGACATGGGTTACTGATGACACTCATACATGACAGAAGTATGATGGGTAATTCATTCTACACAGTAAAAGTATGATGGGAATAAGATCCTTGTACCGCGACCCAAGTTCAGACCGAGTTATTGGGTCCTCGAACCCAAATGCATATGATGGTCTTAACCGTCTCAAGAGATGCTGGGTGGCGAACCCAAAACCTTAGACTGAAAGTCGTCATTGGCTTCCAACATTCTTGGACATCGTAGAAGATATTGGACCCTCACCCGGCAATTTAGACAATGCCAGCAAAAATTGCAAGCTACAAAATACTTGTTACATTTGAAGCGGAACATATATAATTACCTGCAAGCCAACCTTGGTATACATATAGGTGTTTGTACCTACATATATATGTATATATGTATCTATATACACGTCTGTGCATGCATGTTGGTATATGACATGCAGGCATGCATACACACCTACATATGGATGTGTATGTTTACATACACATATCTTCATGCTGTTTCCATGTTCATGCTTCTGCAAAACTTATGCACACATACATATATGCTTGATACATATGAACATACACGGGGTTATACGTACATACATAAGTATCACGGAAGCATGTGCAATATTTCTGAAATATGCGAACATATGTGTATGCAACAATGAGGCATTTAGGCAGCCATGCACTCAAAGGAAAATGGAGGGCCTCAGGCTCCTATCCCAAACCCCTAGTGGGCATGGTGGGTAGAGGATGCGGAATCTCAAATCTGTGTTGAAGCACGTCCTCCATACCTGTACATATATACATCTACATATACATGTATATATATATATATGTATATGTGTGTGTATATATGTATATATATATATACATATAGATATGCACGTATACAAGTTCATGCACTCTCGAAGCCTATGCAACCATATACAAGTTCGTGAACTTTGGCAGCCCATGCACGAGCACACACATGTATATGCATATACCTATATATATATATATGTATGTATATATACATAGGTTATTTTGTGATATACATTCAAGTACCGGGGTATGTAACCGCAAGGCCACTCTGCAGTTGCACACACGATGTAAATTGGAACCTTGCAAGCATATTATGGGTGGATGACACATGTATACACACATACACACACATATAACTTTGTGTGCATCACGGAAATGGGTAATTACATTGTCTTTCGGATTTATATGGAAGTGGGTGGATGATGGCGAACAACAGGTCTTCAATAGAATAACTGATTAACATGCCCTATTACACCGTAAGCTAATCCTTAAAAGGTGTGGCCCACCCAGCCAGAAATGCAAATCACAGTACGGGATGCTGGGAGACCACCAGAATAAAAACCAGAGTCTGAACACTTTAGCACATATCACGGGCTACACTTATCCACGAAAGATATATAGTGTGTAGCGAACCTAAGTACCGAAAAGGATGACGTGTGTCCAGAGCATCCAAACTCTACTGGAAGACATTCGGCTGAAACGCAATGCCGCACATGGATGTAATGAGCCAAACCTTCGTAGAAGTTCGATGAGTGGCGGAACCACAACTGGATCCTCAAATCGATGACTGATTTCCCAAATACAGGCAGACTAGAAGATGTTGCACTCTCAATCCAAGGCTTCAATACTAGATGATGGGTAGCAAACCCAAAAACTCTTTCAAAGGTGGCAAACCCCTCAGAGCTTTATAAGTGTAGGAGTGTAGAGATTCCTTTCGCCACGGCTTCAGATGCGGTTGTACACATCGATGACGGTCTGCCTGTCAATATAGTCTTTTAGCATTTATGCTGCAGCCCACGCCACAATTTCATTCCCTAGTTGAAGACATGATATATACAATAAGTGACAGGTCAACATTCGTATGCACATGTAAATATACACATTTCCATAAACACGCATCCATTCAAGTCAGATGCATATGTGGATAGACACCCAGGGGTTGTGATGGATTTTAATGATTTCGACATGATATGCCAGATCACGCACCTCAACTTCAATGGAGATGCTGGATGGCAAACCATCTCCCTCTTCCCCAACAAACTCCTACTTCGTGACATGCCCAAGACTCAAAATCAAGGGTGCAATGCCTGGATGAGGCAACACAACGCTTAAAATTCTGGGTGCGAAAACTCGTGTGAAAACCTCTAAATTACCGAGAAATACACGCCACCAGGGCGTTGCACTCTCGACGCCTAAACCTGGCCGGAACCTTGAAAACCCAAACCTTAGCAGCCTTATCGCCATAAGACCTACAGCCCTAAACCCTGAAACCAAGAGACCCAACGACTGAAAAAATGATACTTTAAAGCATCCCTAAAGCTCTTTCAGAAGCCGTGTAGAACCCCCAAAGAACTTGTAAGAACCCATGTAGAACCCTTATGATCGAACCGCCTGACACCCTCAGGACGGTCATAGCATCCGATAGAACCCCACTCCTAAGACCCTAAAGCCCTAAACCTGAAAAAGCCTCAGGCTCTAAACCTTCAACCTTCAACCCTTTACTAGGTTCTTGCGAGAAGATTTAAGTTAAGATACCATAATAAGGAACACCATATTATCTACTATAGAGCCCTGTTATGGAAACTCGGAAAAACTTCCCTAACAAGAACTATTATCTACTATAGACCCCTACATGTACTATGGTAGCTTGAAGAAACTTCCCTGACAAGACCCCAGTTTAGCCCCACACAAGTGCGAGTTTCCAAAAATAGGGGACCCTAAACCCTTTATAGACCCCTTTAAGGAACGATCCTTTTAAAGGCACCCCTCCCAAGTCTCCTGCTTCAGCAGCAGCTCCGCCAACACGGAGCCGAGACCTGCCACGACGACCTTCAGCATCACCCAGACCAGCCTCGCCCGGAGCTGCAGGGGGCCCTTTTGTAAAGGGCTTCTTGAAGGATGCTATAGGGTTCCTTATGGTTCCTTTAAGGGCCCTTTTTTTAAGGGCTTCTTGAAGGGTCCCTTTTATGGGTATGCTATAGGGTTCCTTAGGGTTCCTTGTAAGGGCTTCTGTAAGGGTCCCTTTCTGGGTATGCAAAAGGGTTCCTGAGGGTTCCTTTAAGGGCACTTGTAAGGGCTTCTCGAAGGGTCCCTTGTATGGGCATGCTTTAGGGTTCCTTAGGGTTCCTTTAACGGCTCTTTGAAGGGCCCTTTAAGGGCTTAGGCTTCAGGGTCTGGTGTTTAGGGATTTAAGGGTTTAAGGTTTAGGGCCGTAAGGGTTTGAGCTTGAGGGGTCAGGTCTTCAGGATTAGTTCAGGATTTGGAGTTTGGGGTTTCGACAAAGAAGAGCACACCGACGGTGTATGCACCAAACTCCCTAACTTGAACCCTTAGCCCGACAACTCCAAATCCGAAAACCCCGAAGCCGTTTCCGAAAATAGGGGACCCTGATGTACCCTAAATGGTAGCATCCTTATTATGTGGACCCCAAATAAGGTACCCCTAATTTTCGATTTTCGGAAACTCCACTCCCATTTTTTGTCGCAAGCGGCCCAATGCCGTCGAACATGTGATCCAACTCGATCTCGGAGATTCGATAGGCCATGATTCCAATCGCGATCACACCTGAACTGGGCCCCGGTTTTCGGGTTTTTTTTTCCTACCTCGTGTCTTTTGGGGATTAGGGCTTAGGGTTTAGGGCTCAGGGTTTAGGATTCTGAGTTTAGGGGTTTAGGGTTTAGGGTTAACCCCAAGCCCGAAACTCCAAACCCCTGCAAACCCGACACCCTTCAAGGCTTCAGGGTTTTCAGGGTTTTGCGGCTTGGCGGAGTGCTCTGACCCAGCACCCCCAGAGGGGTAAAGGCTACCTACTGGCCTGTGAAGAGGTGGGAGGATCGAGCTAGGTCAGCTAGGTTTACGAACCTCAAATTCAACATGGGCAAAAACTAAAGCCTAACCCATGAATCCCTGCCCCCTCTTCGCCCCTGAACCCGGAAGCCATGCATCCGAAAGTCCTATACTCTTAGTCTTCTACTCTTAAGCTGCAACCTCAACTCCATCCAAGCAGCCGATGTGAATCCACGTCAGAGACGCCAAGGGTGTTCGGAACCTCGGCGTGTTGAGATGAGAACAGGGTATAGGGTGTAGGGCGAGAACAGGGCCCTGAGTACTGAAGGTTGCTTGATATATCTAGACGACCAATTAAGGGATACACCAAAGGCCGTCTTCAACTATCAAGGCTCTAGCCCGGGCTTTAAGAGTTTGGCTTGCTTTGGGTCCTGAAGATTCAGGGGCCAGGGTTTAGGGCCGTTTAGGGTTTAGGGTTGAAAAATCAGGGTTTAGCGGCATGTCTGTATGGAGATCCGAATGTGCTCTTGTCTTGAAGCGCGCATGTCCTTAAGTCTTATAGGGGCTGAGTACCCTAGCCCCAGAAAGGTGAACCTTTCAGCTCTTGGTATGGGCTTATTATTTATACCAAGAAAAGTTGAAGCTTCCCACCCAGCCCCTAAGCAAATATTTCTGGATGAAGGGCCTGACGAGACGAGTGGTTGGTCAGTAGAGGCTGGGAAGTGTATTCGGAGGTGTAGGATCTCCAAGCCGTTCTCGTCAGGGGTTTTGGGCTTTGGGGTTGGGGGTGCAGAGCTACAAGCAAGAAGAACTCCAAAGTATATCTCAGAACTGCAGGAGCTTTCGTTCTTGCTTTATGCTTGCAGACTGCGCAGTTCTTGCGATCTGAGGTTTTGCGGTTGGGGGTTTAAAGATTTTGGGTTTGGGGTCTCACGCTTCCGGTTTTGGGGTTGTGTGATCTTGGTGCCCGAGCATTTGGGGTTCAGCAATGCTCGGTGCTTCGGATTTCAGGGCTTGGGGTGTAGGATCTTCGTGACTGGTACATGCTTTTCAGCGCGCTCCGCAGGAAGGTTGGATGACCCTGTGCAAAACACCCTGGTTCTCAGTCAGTAGGGAATGTGGATATGGATCCCCATGATAGTCCAGTCCCTAGCACCCATCTCCTACTAAGAACTAGGAGATATGAGACCCTAATCTCCTGCAGCCTAGAACCTGAAGCCAAAGACACCCCCGGATTCTTCAGCAAATTCAGCAATGGCACACTACTCTCCAGATGATAGGGACCACTACCACGCCAGATCTGCAGCAGTCGGCCGGAGGCTTTGCATTGGTTCTGGCTGCATTAACGTTATTCACACTACTGTCATACTTACTGCTACTACGATTGTGGGTATCATTTTCAGTTATCATCTATAATCCAGTTTTTCCCTATTAACTGTTAGATTAGATAACCTATACCATATTTGGGATCCACGAACCGCTTCCGGCACATGTCATGGGATTGGAACGGTTGGGGCTGGGTGTTCCTGACACAGGCAGGCTTCACCCAGAGAGTTCGTGTCTGGTCCCAAACCCTTAACGGGCATAGGATCAAACTCTAGGTTCGCCATGCAAAGCCTTTGAACAAGTACCGTAAATAACTTACGCAAGCTTAAACCATCGACAGAAAATGTTGAAAATTAGTGGCATGCCTAGAACGAGGGGGGGGGGGTTGAGGGTTTGAGGGTCAACTGGAATGTCCGTAGATCGGAAGACACAGCTGAGGCATACGTTCCGGCTTCTGCGCTTGAGTGCATGTGGAGGTGTTATTTATGTTTATTCCGGGCTCTATCTTCGTCGCAAGTTCGTCGGGCTCAGCATGCTCAGGGCTCGTTGGTGTCGCAAGTAAAGCCCTATTATGGAAGCCCTACTTAACAACTCTTGAAGTACGTCCGTAGACACAGGCAGACCAAGGCGCTGTGCGTAGAGCGCATAACCTGGGAGCTGAATTTGAGGGCCCAGTATTCCTTAATTAAGGAATACCTAGGGTTCCTTTAAAGGCATCCTTTAAGGGATCTATGGGGTTTAGGGTTTAGGGGATTCTAATACCCCTTAATTAAGGAGTATAGCTTAAATCATAATATGAATCCCCATATAAATTGGGCTCTCTGGGTAGCGCTCCGTAAGAGCTGGTATGCTTTTCTCTAAAAGGAGGTGTGAAGCTTGATAGGCCTTTTTGCTGAAAAACGGGCCGAATGTAGGCGCCCTGATTCTTTGAATCGGGTTTTGGGTATACCATACTAGTCGTCAGTACGACGATTCGGGCGTTCTTTTTCGGAATGCTTCCTCATGGGTTCCATGAAGGGTTCCATGAAGATTCTATGGAGTTCCCTTTGGGCTTTCAAAGTTCTGCAAGTCTTCTGGAAGTCCGCTGGAGGTTGTGAGGTTGCTAGGGCGCTTACAGGTCTTCCATCTGTTTGATGGCTCTCTGAAGCTCTTGATGATCATGCCCACTTGCAACCCCTCCCCAAAGCAAACGAACCCCCGAATATTCAACTTACTTACCCAATAAGCCACAGAAATGAAAGGTTAAACTTTCCGATTCCTACTAAACTATACGTAAGAGCCCACAAAGTTTAAAGGTTGGGTATTGGGGATCTTAGTCGAAGAGGCACCCTCTTTGTGACCGCCTCTGATGCAGCTCCGGGGCTGCCCGGGGAGAGGGCATCCTGTGCCAAAAAGGCAAAGACGGCGGAGCAGCCGAACATGAATCCTGGCTTCCGAAGACTTCAGGCGTAAGGGCTCTCTGGTTTGGGGAATTAGGGCTTCGGGTCTTAGGCTTCGAAAAATGCTTTCTGTTTATTTTGTACAATTTTAGTTTTAGGATTGGCTATACTTTCCGGGCTGAAGAGGAGGTTCAATTTACAGTTTGCTTGGCAGGCCTTGAATCGTAGCAACCCTTCGGACACCCCATGGCAGACCCCAACCACCCAAATTCATCTTAATTACGCCCGCGAGCCGCCGCACAAAGAGCTGAATCCGTGATCACAAATACATAAAGCCCAGGGCAATTTTCTCCATTGAAAATATCACCAGATCGATATGCCACCCACAACAAAGCATCACAGCCTACACGAAACCTCAGGAACTCTGCCAACTCCCTTCAGCAAACCACTCATTTCCTGCACCGTTGTTCATCTTCTCAACCGACAGCATCTTGTCGCGAGTCCCTCTCACCGTTTCCAAAGTTTTGGGGGAACATCGGACTATTCGCTGGAACCTCGTGATGATCTGGTGCTTTACCAAGAATTGGCCAACAGTTTACAGTTTTCCAACCCAGTTCTATGGTTTGCCCTGTCTCTACATGTGTCAACCTTCTCACACATTCGGCGTGGGGACCAATGAACCGACAGCAACGTATTGAAATCTCCACCAAACCATACAGCAGATCAAATATCTTCAGTGCGGATTGCCTGTGCGATTCTGCAGTGTGCATGGTTTGAGCTCTTCTGTCGAAGAAGCAGCATCCAAACAGCAAGTATCTAAAGGGACTCAAGAAAACAGCTCCAAAGAATTGACCCTCTGTGAACCCTGCAAACCCTGCCTACGCAGCTGAATTTCAGCAGCAGCCAAGGCTTCAGGCACTGCTTCACCAAATCCCAGCCTCAATCTGCTAAGGCTTCTGGGGCGTGGGAGGTTTACGAGTTTCGGTTTAAAGTTATATAGAGTTCAGGGCTCAGACGCACCGCTGCCGAAGGTGACGTTGAACTCGAGTGTTATTTCGCAAAAAACATCAAGCACGCCTACATGAGAAGGTAGCTACTTCTCGTCGGCTAGCCACAAGACGTGGAGAGAATACGCAACCACTCAGTTCTACATTTTATCTCAGCTTCGCACGTTAAGCATTGGCTTGCTTGCAGGGTGGAACATCAGTTGTTAAAACGCTTCGAACGATCCATGATCTGAATAGGCCGCTGCTTATTTCCCACAAAAGTGAGGCAACCATACCCCATGTCCTCAATAGACACCAGATGGCATAGGATCCGTGTTACAACGAGCCCTGAGAAGGACTGTATCCAGAATCGTCGAAAGCTTCATACCCCGTCGCGACCTTTCCACCCAGGGAATGGAACCAAAAGCCCTGACTCTGTAAACCCTACTTGGAGGATGATGGGACTTAGCAGGCACGGTTAGGAGTACCTTAACTAATTGGCGTGATAAGTAATATTCAGTATCCTTGATTACTGAGTCCCATGATCCTTTGAGTATTCCCGGTAAAACCCTAGTAGACTCCCCTACAAAGGAATTCTGAAAAGGAACTCTAACAAGAACAGAAAGTGCTATACGGAAAGAACCTGCCTAAACTCCTCAACTCTCTACCCCCCCCCCCCCCCCCACACACACCCACCCAAACCACAATGAGATCCAGACCGCCTACCTGAGCTCAGGGGGCCACTCAGAGGGCGCTTTTCGTGCTTAAAAGGGTTTAGGCTTGTGTTTTTTCGGAGTTCATAGGGTTTCATGTCGGTGGGTTTCGGGCTTTTTTCTGAAATCATAGCGTTTCATCTGGGGGCTTAGCTTAAGCTTCCGAGGTCAGGGGTGAAGGATCGGTGTTTCGAGACATCAATTTGCTGTCTCACGGTGTTCAATTGCGGTTGGGTTTAGACTCTTAAAATACACATATCCAAGAATTCTCACTAACAGCCGTCCTAAAGCTGAATTTCTGCTGCGTCTTCTTCATGCATCGCCGCCAAACTCCTGAACCTGAACACCTGCATCAGTGTCTCGGTGTAGTGATTAAGCCCTGCAAGCCCTAAGCTTGCATGTGGTGGCTGCCTCAACTTGAAGAGTACCCCCCCGCAGCTCACGTTTTAGGGGTTTAAGGTTTAGCTCCAGAACCGGCAACCTCTCGCGAACCGTGCCTGCCCTGGACTTCTGTGACATGTTCATCGTAGCGGCGGCAATAACAATAAAACTAATGGTAAAAGCAACAGTGGCAGCAAGACTAGTTAGAAGATTTCAAAGTAACACTGCAGTGGTGGTGGCGTAGCTGTGGTAGTGGTGGTGGTGGCGGTGGCGGTGGTGGTGGTGGTAGTAGTAGTAGGGGTAGCAGTAGTAGTAGGAGTGGTAGTAGTAATGCTGACAATCTCAACAGACTTCGACCCTTCGAGGAGATGATGTGGCATTTGGGCCGCATGCTCCACTCGGAATTCCTGTGCTGTTACGAGGACTTTCGATGTAAGTACGAACTGACTAGCGCGCTAAGAAGACCTATCTGACTGCAACCTCCCACCCCCATCTGAGGAGCAACCTACAAGCCGAGGCACACGATCCGAAACAAGTTTAGAAAAAGAAAGAAGACAAGCTTCAGCAACAGCCAAGCATACAGCAACGCGTGGTTGAGTAGAGCGAAAATCTAACAGCCTTGTTTCCTCAAGCTTGAACTGTAAAGCAAAATCCACAGCAAAGCGACCACCCGACATGCCCTAGGCTCGACGCCCCACCCCGTAATCGCATGCAAAGCGACGTAGTAGTTGTAGCCTCGTGCTGGATTGAGGCTTCAGGCATTTAGGGTGTATAGACACAAGGAGCCAGTGAAGATTGAGCTGAAGATACTGCTGCTTCTGCTTATAGGGGCTTATTGGGGTTTTCGGTTCAGTTGCTTTGAACGATGTGGCCTCACGTGTGAGCCCAAACAGTTGGAGTAGGGTTTGGGGCTATATGATAATACGACGCTTTTAGGGACTGTGTGATGGGATCATCTGTCTAATGATACAGGCCGCCATATCAAGCAAGAAAGCAGGTGCAACATGGAGCCTCTGTAACCATGTAGGAGAGAATAGGATCGGAGCCCTTTTCTTTAGATGTTGCCCGCAACGGCGTAGAGCCAAGCTTAGGATCGGACTCGTTCCTACCTACGGGCGCAATTCCGTCAGAGTGCCCGGAAACAAAGCGGAGCCCACGTAACAACACGTCACGCACACCCCACTACAGACCCGATGACCAACTCGTTGTCGAAAGCACCACGGGCGAAAGCATGGGCAGTGGGCTTGGGCCCGGGCAATAGTACCTGAGACATGGAGCTGCGAAGGGTCTCGCTTCCCACTCATGATCTAGCTCAGCTCTCAAACCCGGCTGTGGCATTAAGAAACACGTGTGTAAATCAAACGGATGCTGCTACAACAGACGGCTATGACTTCGCCGATACCGCAGCATGACTGCGAGCGTTCATGCCTGCAAGTTTCTAGCTGAGCTGTTCCAACTAGCGATTGACCTTCGTTGTTGCAAGGGGACGATCACTCATATTGTGCTGCCACCCTTCCCACCACGGGTCAGGTCCTTATAATGGTTGCCTATCGCCAATGAGATGTCTTACCCTGCTTGCAATTGCCGCTTCGTCGAATTGCTTGACCTGCCTCCTGCCCAAGGTGGCTCAAGGCCGCAAAAACCGGACTGCAAACAAACCATGCTCACATCTACATAAACTATGTCACGGTTTGGGGAATTCTAAAGTCAAGCAAGGGATCTACAGCCCAAGTTCAAGGGTTTGGGGTACCGGTCCAACTCTGTACCTACCTCGTCTGAACATTTCTCAGAAGTCGTCTCGGTCAAGCCTAAACCCAGTGTAGGCCCTAAAGCCTCAACCCTAAGCCCTGAACCCTATGTAAACCCTAGCCCTAAACACTATGTAAACCCCTACATCCCTAAACCCTAAACCTCTACACCCAATGTAGGCCTTAAGCCCTAAACCCAAAACCATATGGGTGGCTGTCAAAATTATGGTCCCTTTGGGTCCCCAATATAGTACGGCACCTAATATTTAGAGTACCCCAAAAGGGACCTTAATTTTGACAACCACCCATATATAAACCCTAAACCCTTCTAAACCCCAAACATAATAAGTTGTCCCGGGCAGGATGCACAATGAGGCCGCAGAGCGCCTGGAAGCTCAAAGCGCAGCCTGACGTGAGAGCTGGGGTTGGGGGCTTAGGGGTTTCGGGGTTTAGGGGTTCGGGTCAGGGTTTGGGGCTTATGAGTTTAAGGTTTACGGCTTAGGTTTCAGGACTCAAGTTTTACTTAGACAACTTCTTACCTCTGGGTCATCCAGTTGGGGCACCGCACTCGGCCAGACCCTGCAAGAACCAATAGAATGCCCTATAGTATTGAAGCCTCTAGCTTTAGACTACTGAAGTTAGGGTTTGGGTTTCCATACTGCAAATTCTCAGAAATCCTACTGAAACTGTTCAGGATGCTATATTGACTTCTGTCTGTAGGCCGGCATGCATAGAGCTCGCCTGTCAACTGAAGGTCGCCCCAGAACAACACAGACACCCTTCTCTCCAGCAGTGGCTGCCGATCTACGAGTAAGCTGCAGATGGTCCGATGAAAAACCCCCTTACACCTTCAAGTTATCTTCTCTTTGGTATTTTTCCCACGCTCCTTCTTGCAATGCCTTTACATGAATTTGGTTTCACACCCATGGAGCTGCAAACCTAGACTCATCCTGAAACAAAAACCCCCAACTGAACTGCCAAATCTGAAACCCTACATTCCCCACCAAACCCCAAAGCGTGTTCCCGGCCTTTTGTGAAGCTCTGTGGCTTGCAGTTGAGCTTGCCTGTCTCCACATGGACGACAGCCTGGCCCAACTCGCATGGGGGGTTTCAAACACCAGGAGACCCCTAATGGCCTAACATAGCCTCCTAAACCCTAAGCCCTAAATCCTAAACCCCAAACCCTAAATCCTGAACCCCAAACCCTAAGCCCTCAAGTTAGTGATAAATAGAAGTTGCTTGTCCTTGCTTTGTAACCAAAGCTACGACCCAGTTCGGCTTAGCATTCCAAACCCCCAACAAAGTCTAGGGTTTAGCGTTCGGGTTTCAGGAAGACTCGAACGTGGACTTAATCGTATCACAAGAGCCACCACCGAAAATACCACCTTGTAATTGTATATGTCTTTCATACGAGCAGCCCCGACTTGCCCGACCAGCCAGCCCAGCGCAGTGCTTTCAGCTCTCTGGGTCTGCAGCTTTAATTAATTTCTGAAGGATGACTCGGCTCCTGCAGTAGCCCAGATAATACTTTAACCCAGCGTGTCCAAGAGAAAAACAAACAGCCGTTTGTGCGTCGGCCACGCCCCAAACGTTTTCTAGATATCGGCGAACGTCGAGCTGGAGGCTACAAACAGAACAGGGACATGCCCTTCCTGAGCAAAACACTCGCATGCTCCGATGCTGCGGCACATACTTGTCCCGGCCGGGCCACCACATGGCCACCGACCACAATCACATCGTGCACTCCTCGAGAGACCGTGCTGCTTGAGGATGGCAGCGGCAAGGTGCAGAAAGTCCCCCAGCGCCTACTTGTTGGGGACGTCCATCACCTGAGTAGTCAATAACCACAGGGTTGTTCACGGATGCTACGACCTCGGACTGTTTCGACATGCCGCAAATACGACGCTGACGTTGCGAGCAACGCAGCAGGGAGGCATGATGTGCCAACGGGGTGAAGTGAAACAACCCGAGCATCGCGTCGCCGACCTCACCTGCTGTCCACAACTCCATGTCCCCATCCATCCCTGTTGCACTCGTCTCTCTCTGTGTTTCCCTCTCTAACACTGACGAACATCCGCAGCACGATGCCGCCGACTGATTAGTATTCAAACCGCAATGCTCGAACATCAATGCAGACTTGCCTTCGGTCTCCTCTTCCAGTGCACCGTGAATAAGACGCTCCAGCAAGCCGCACATGTGCCCCCTGACATTGTAGGAGCTGGCCGTGCAGGCATGCGACAGGAAGTCAGCACCTCCAGCCGCACATCCGACAGACTCAACGGACAACGCGCCACAAAGAACCTTGCGCACCATGCACAGCAGCACATCCTGGAAGCACACCGCTTAGGCGCACGACCTCGGGCTTCCACGTCGCCGCCCCCCCAAGCGGTGGCAGGCTCAGTCATTGAGCCAATGACATCCGCCTCCAGCCGCCAGCGGAGCGAGGCGAGCCGCTCAACGGCCGCTTAGGTGGCTCGCATGAGGTCGACCAGCTTCTTCCAGAAACTCGCGTGGACATGATCCCCGTCCAGGTCGCCACCTGTAGCCACCCACATATCAATGTAGAGACTGTGCTAAAAAGGAGTCGAGAGGGCTCGCGCGGACAGATGACTTCACGGTGCATGCTGGCTCAGGCCAGTCTAGATGCCGAGTGCCCTGCCGAGTGCCCTGCGTGTTTCCGTGGCCCTTGTCGCTGTAGGTGATGGCGTTTTCAGCGACCGCCACGTCAGGAGGGGGGGCCACGGCCTCCAGCAGCTGCATGTCGGTGACCGCGTAACAAGGGTATCGCCACGCCTCCGGTTTAAGGCATGCAGATCCCGATATGCGCCGGGTCAGCGACAATGCAGGAGTCTTTTAATTTTTAAATCTAGACAGGTTGCCACGAACCAGCCCACGAGTGCCACGCCGCCCCGCACCAGGTACACCTGATGTGGGGGTAGGCGGCTGGTCGTCTCGCAGACTGCGACGACAGTAGCCGCTCGTCCAGGCCTCGAGATTATAATTAGCCAGACTCGACAGAGCGGACGCATGTCAGTTGCCAGCAGCTGGCGTCCGGAAAGAAGAAGTAAGCGTCCAGCAACCGCAGATTGAACTCGCCGTGGCGGAGCTTGCTTCGTGTGGAGCACAGCGTCGTCAACCCACGGGCCAGTGCATACTTAGTGCCGTGTTTCCAGCTAGCAGCACCGGTTTCGATGGTCTCCCTTTCGAACGGCCGAAGGTCCGTCTCCGCCTAAGCCAGACCATACAGGGGCCGAGGGGAGCGATCCGGGAGAATCGGGAAGGAGTCACTCGGCCGACCGCGAACCGAGCATGTCACGTCAAAGTGAGAAGAGTGCAGAACAGGAAGAGATCATGCATATGTTCCTTTTGAATCATTGTGTGTGTATGTGTGCATTTCAGGTGCAATGACGGCCAAACGAAGAATAGCACATACAGCGACCGCACCGTGCGCACCAAACAACAGATCAATCTGACAGGGAGAAACACTGACGCAACGACCATTGGATGCGAAGCAGGATACGCAGAGAGAAGGCTCTCGCGGTAGGTGCCGCCACGATGCACCGATACGTCGGCAGGACTCCCCCCGCCCCCCAACCCCCCAGCCCCAGTCCCAGTCCCAGCCCCAGTCCCAGCCCCAGCCCAGCCCCAGCCCCAGGTCCAGCCCCAGCCCCAGAGCTCCAGCCCCCAGCAAATTTGAAAACACGGTTCGCAAAAAACAACTGTCGGTAAACAACTTTCGTTCAAAACGTTGTTGGCACCCAAACCCTCAACAATTTCTATAAATCCTAAACCCCATACCCTAAACCCTCAAGAAAGTGATAAATAGAAATTGCTTGTCCTTGTTTGTAACCACCACTAAGGCCCAGCATTTCGGTTAAGACTGGCGTTAGCTTCTTGATAATCCAATTTCGCACAACCACAACCTCAACCATTAACTCAGCCCAGCCAACTCAAAACAGCCACCCGATCAAAAACGGAACAAGCTTCTTGATAAACCAATTTCGCACAACCACGACCTCAACTTCTGACTCAGCCCAGCCAGCCAAGCCAACCCGGTCCAGCCCAGCCCAGCCGGCCCAACACACCGATTAAAAATTGAGTAAGCTTCTTGATAAACCAATTGCCACACAAACTTGTAACCACCATTACGGCCCAACACGCCGCTTAAAATTGAACAAGCTTCTTGATAAACCAATAACCTCCAACCCAGGCCCACCTTCCCACACCCCAAATCCAGGCCCCAAGGCCCAGACGCCAAATCCAAGCCCCCAAAAAAGGCCCAAAACCAGCCCCAAATCCAGGCCCCAAGCCCCAAATCCAAATCCCAGACCCAAATCCAGGCCCAGCCCCCAAATCCAGACACACCTTCCCAGACCCAGACCAAATCCAAGTTCCAGACCCCAAATCCAGGCCCAGTCCCAAATCAAACCCCAAATCCAGGCCCAGTCCCAAATCCAGTCCAGGCTCCAGACCCCAAAACCCAGGCCCAGTCCCCCAAACCCCAAATCCAGGGCTCCAGACCCCAAATCCAGGCCCAGTCCCAAATCCAGGCCAAGGCCCCAAACCCAGGCTCCAGACCCCAAATCCAGGCCCAGTCCCAGACCCCAAATCCAAGCCCAGTCCCAAATCCAAGGCCCCAAATCCAGCCCCCAAAAAAGGCCCAAAACCAGCCCCAAATCCAGGCCCCAAGCCCCAAATCCAAATCCCAGACCCAAATCCAGGCCCAGCCCCCAAATCCAGACACACCTTCCCAGACCCACACCACCCCAAATCCAAGCTTCAAAACCAGCCCCAAATCCACTTAACCCAGTCCCAAATCAAATCCAGGCCCTAGGCCCCAAATCCAGGCTCCAGACCCCAAAACAAATCCACCAAGCCCAGACCCCAAATCCAGGTCCCAGGCCCCAAACCCAGGCTCCAGACCCCAAATCCAGCCCAATCCCAAATCCAGGCTCCGCCCCAAATCCAGCTCCAGAATCCAGCCCCAGGCACCAGGCCTTCCAAGCCCAGGCCCCAGACCCAGGCCCAGACCCATCCCAAGCTTCAAAATCCAGCCCTAAATCCACCTTCCAGGCTCCAGCCCCCAAATCCACAAATCCAGGCCCCAGGCTCAAACCCAGGCCCCAGACCCCAAATCCAGGCCCAGTCCCAAAGCCAGGCCCCAGGCCCCAAATCCAGGCTCCAGACCCCAAATCCAGGCCCAGTCCCAAATCCAGGCCCAAGCCCCAGGCCAGGCTCCAGACCCCAAATCCAGATCCAGTCGCTCCAGACCCCAAATCCAGGCCCAGTCCCAAATCCAGGCCCCAGGCACCAAATCCAGGCTCCAGACCCCAGCTCCAGCCCACCCCCTCAGCAAATTTCAAAACATGGTTCGCAAAAAAAAACTTTCGGTCAAAACGTTTCGGTCAAAAAGTTTCGGTCAAAAAGTTTCGGTCAAAAAGTTTTTGGGACCCAAACCCTCGGAGCCCATGGCCTTCTGAATGATAATATCACAAGGTTCGGAGCTCATGGCCTTCTGAATGATAGTATTACAAGGTTCGGAGGCCATGGCCTTCTGAATGATAATATCACAAGGTTCGGAGCCCACGGCTTTCTGAATGATCGTATTACAAGGTTCGGAACCCATGGCATTCTGAATGATAATATCACAAGGTTCGGAGCCCATGGCCTTCTGAATGATAGTATTACAAGGTTCGGAGCCCATGGCCTTCTGAATGATAGTATTACAAGGTTCGGAGCCCATGGCCTTCTGAATGAAAATATCACAAGGTTCGGAGCCCATGGCCTTCTGAATGATAATATCACAAGGTTCGGAGCCCATGGCCTTCTGAATGATAGTATTACAAGGTTCGGAACCCATGGCCTTCTGAATGATAATATCACAAGGTTCGGAGCCCAGGGCCTTCTGAATGATAGTATTACAAGGTTCGGAGCCCATGGCCTTCTGAATGATGACATCACAAGGTTCGGAGCCCAGGGCCTTCTGAATGATAGTATTACAAGGTTCGGAGCCCATGGCCTTCTGAATGATAATATCACAAGGTTCGGAGCCCATGGCCTTCTGAATGATCGTATTACAAGGTTCGGAGCCCATGGCCTTCTGAATGAAAATATCACAAGGTTCGGAGCCCATGGCCTTCTGAATGATAGTATTACAAGGTTCGGAGCCCATGGCCTTCTGAATGATAATATCACAAGGTTCGGAGCCCATGGCCTTCTGAATGATGGTATTACAAGGTTCGGAGCCCATGGCCTTCTGAATGATAGCATTTCAAGGTTCGGAGCCCATGGCCTTCTGAATGATAATATCACAAGGTTCGGAGCCCATGGCCTTCTGAATGATAATATCACAAGGTTCGGAGCCCATGGCCTCCTGAATTATAGTATTACAAGGTTCGGAGCCCATGGCCTTCTGAATGATAGTATTACAAGGTTCGGAGCCCATGGCCTTCTGAATGAAAATATCACAAGGTTCGGAGCCCATGGCCTTCTGAATGATAGTATGACAAGGTTCGGAGCCCATGGCCTTCTGAATGATAATATCACAAGGTTCGGAGCCCATGGCCTTCTGAATGATAGTATTACAAGGTTGGGGGCCCATGGCCTTCTGAATGATAGTATTACAAGGTTCGGAGCCCATGGCCTTCTGAATGAAAATATCACAAGGTTCGGAGCCCATGGCCTTCTGAATGATAATATCACAAGGTTCGGAGCCCATGGGTTTCTGAATGATAGTATTACAAGGTTGGGGGCCTGCGAAACGTTTTGAACGAAACTTTGGAGCGAGACGTTTTGACCGTCCTGGGGCTGGGGCGGGGGCTGGGGCTGGGGATTGTCTTTTGCGAACGCTTTTGGGGAATGGTATGGGGGTACGTTCAGGGAAACCCTTCAGATCCTGAAGGGTTCAGGACAACCCTTCAGGTCCTGAAGGGTTCAGGGAAACCCTTCAGATCCTGAAGGGTTTAGGACAACCCTTCAGGTCCTGAAGGGTTCAGGGAAACCCTTCAGATCCTGAGGGGGGCTTAGGGTAGAATATCTCTTGTATATTCCTGACAATACTGTCTACAGATATATATTAAGGAATACTTGCATCCACTCATGATGTCTACCTGTAAATGGCTGTAATTGTAGCTTTACAATTGCCATTTACCTCTAGGTTAGACTAGACAGTCTTTTGTTTCATTCCCGTACAGGTGTGTTATGCTCCTGTACGTGAGAAGGCAGAAGCTGAGCATTCAGGCTTAGGCTTTTGAGTTTAGGACAGCTGTGGTTGCTATCGCAAAGCGATGGCTTGACCGCAGCCTCAGCTGCTTGCTGCTTCAAATTCCACGGTCGAAGGCAACTCCAAAGAATAGTCTTCCCAAACCCTTCAAGTCCTGAAGGGTTCAGGGAAACCCTTCAGATCCTGAAGGGTTCAGGACAACCCTTCAGAAGGGTTCAGGGAAACCCTTCAGATCTTGAAGGGTTTAGGACAACCCTTCAGGTCCTGAAGGGTTCAAGGAAACCCTTCAGATCCTGAGGGGGGCTTAGGGTAGAATATCTCTTGTATATTCCTGACAATACTGTCTACAGATATATATTAAGGAATACTTGCATCCACTCATGATGTCTACCTGTAAATGGCTGTAATTGTAGCTTTACAATTGCCATTTACCTCTAGGTAAGACTAGACAGTCTTTTGTTTCATTCCCGTACAGGTGTGTTATGCTCCTGTACGTGAGAAGGCAGAAGCTGAGCATTCAGGCTTAAGCTTTTGAGTTTAGGGTTTAAGGTTTAGGGTTTAGGGTTTAGGGTTTTAGGGTTCAGGGTTTAGGTTAAGGGTTTAGGGTTTAGGGTTTAAGGTTTAGGGTTTAGGGTTTAGTTAGGGTTTAGCGTTTAGGGTTTAGGGTTTAGGGTTTAGGGTTCGACAGCGTAGTCGTCGCCCTAGCCAACTCTTCTTTCTATAGGGCTGACGCTTAAGCGGCAATCCGCTCAAACCAGTTTCCCGTTTAAACTTTGGCCTCCGCCGCCCACGCCCCCGCGCTCCGGCCCCCCCCCCCAACCCCCCAAACCCCAAACCGCACCTGCCCTGCCCCCCCCCGCCCCCTGCCCTGCCCCCCTGCCCCTGCCCTGGCTGGTTGTCAGCTGAAGAAAATCTTGTTTCGTTGGCCTCCAGGCGAGATGGCTCACAAAGCTTGTTTCAGGAGGCTGTTTGTGGCTGGTTGTCAGCTGACAATTTTTTTTTGTGGGCCTCCAAGCGAAATGGCTCGCAAAGCTTGCCACAGGAGGCTGTTTGTGGCTGGTTGTCACGTGAAGAAAATCTTTTTTTGTTGGCCTCCAGGCAAAATGGCTCATAAAGCTTGCCATCTGATGTCCTCCAGTGCCTTGACAGGGCCATATTACCTCAATTTACTTAAACCTTTTGTCGGGGGTCCATCCTCCAATTTAGTTATCTGAGACGGATCATCCGAGACAACCAACCCGGGTACAACTCCAAAGAATAGTCTTCCCAAAGCCTTCAGGTCCTGAAGGGTTCAGGGAAACCCTTCAGATCCTGAAGGGTTCAGGACAACCCTTCAGGTCCTCAAGGGTTCAGGGAAACCCTTCAGATCCTGAAGGGTTTAGGACAACCCTTCAGGTCCTGAAGGGTTCAAGGAAACCCTTCAGATCCTGAGGGGGGCTTAGGGTAGAATATCTCTTGTATATTCCTGACAATACTGTCTACAGATATATATTAAGGAATACTTGCATCCACTCATGATGTCTACCTGTAAATGGCTGTAATTCTAGCTTTACAATTGCCATTTACCTCTAGGTTAGACTAGAAAGTCTTTTGTTTCATTCCCGTACAGGTGTGTTATGCTCCTGTACGTGAGAAGGCAGAAGCTGAGCATTCAGGCTTAAGCTTTTGAGTTTAGGACAGCTGTGGTTGCTATCGCAAAGCGATGGCTTGACCGCAGCCTCAGCTGCTTGCTGCTTCAAATTCCACGGTCGAAGGCAACTCCAAAGAATAGTCTTCCCAAACCCTTCAAGTCCTGAAGGGTTCAGGGAAACCCTTCAGATCCTGAAGGGTTCAGGACAACCCTTCAGAAGGGTTCAGGGAAACCCTTCAGATCTTGAAGGGTTTAGGACAACCCTTCAGGTCCTGAAGGGTTCAGGGAAACCCTTCAGATCCTGAGGGGGGCTTAGGGTAGAATATCTCTTGTATATTCCTGACAATACTGTCTACAGATATATATTAAGGAATACTTGCATCCACTCATGATGTCTACCTGTAAATGGCTGTAATTCTAGCTTTACAATTGCCATTTACCTCTAGGTTAGACTAGAAAGTCTTTTGTTTCATTCCCGTACAGGTGTGTTACGCTCCTGTACGTGAAAGGGCAGAAGCTGAGCATTCAGGCTTAAGCTTTTGAGTTTAGGGTTTAAGGTTTAGGGTTTAGAGTTTAGCTAGAAAGTCTTTTGTTTCATTCCCGTACAGGTGTGTTACGCTCCTGTACGTGAAAGGGCAGAAGCTGAGCATTCAGGCTTAAGCTTTTGAGTTTAGGGTTTAAGGTTTAGGGTTTAGAGTTTAGGGTTTAGGGTTTTAGGGTTCAGGTTTTAGGTTTAGGGTTTAGGGTTTAGGGTTTAGGGTTTAAGGTTTAGGGTTTAGGGTTTAGTTAGGGTTTAGGGTTTAGGGTTCGACAGCGTAGTCGTCGCCCTAGCCAACTCTTTTTTCTGTAGGGCTGACGCTTAAGCGGCAATCCGCTCAAACCAGTTTCCCGTTTAAACGTTTGCCTCCGCCGCCCACGCCCCCGCGCTCCGGCCCCCCCCCCAACCCCCCCAAACCCCAAACCGCACCTGCCCTGCCCCCCCCGCCCCCTGCCCTGCCCCCCTGCCCCGTGCCCCCTGGCCCACTCTTATCCGTAACAAATCGTACTTCCGGGTCTTGGTGGCTCTATGTGGCCCACTCTTATCAGCAACAAATCGTACTTCCGGATCTTGGTGGCTCTGTGCTTGCCCCAGGAGGCTGTTTGTGGCTGGTTGTCAGCTGAAGAAATTTTTTTTTAATGGCCTCCAGGCGAAATGGCTCACAAAGCTTGCCCCAAGAGGCTGTTTCTGGCTGGTTGTCAGCTGAAGAAAATCTTTTTTTGTTGGCCTGCAGGCGAAATGGCTCACAAAGCTTGCACCAGGAGGCCGTTTTGTGGCTGGTTGTCAGCTGAAGAAAATCTTTTTTTGTTGGCCTCCAAGCGAAATGGCTCGTCTACTCGTTTCAGCGCCTGCTGCCAGTACGAACATATACGTTCAAAACGTTTCGGTCAGGACGTTTCAGTCAAAACGTTTCGGCCAAAACGTTTCAGTCAAAACGTACCCCCATACCATTCCCCAAAAGCGTTCGCAAAAGACCATCCCCAGCCCCAGCCCCCGCCCCAGCCCCAGGACGGTCAAAACGTCTCGCTCCAAAGTTTCGTTCAAAACGTTTCGCAGGCCCCCAAGAAATTTGAAAACATGGTTCGCAAAAAAAAACTTTCGTTCAAAAAGTTTCGGTCAAAACGTTTCGGTCAAAAAGTTTCGCCCAAAAAGTTTCGGTCAAAACGTTTCAGTCAAAACGTTTTTGGGACCCAAACCCTTAACAATTTCTATAAACCCTCAAGAAAGTTATAAATAGAAATTGCTTGTCCTTGTTTGTAACCGCCGCTACGGCCCAACACACAAGTTAATGACTGAACAAGCTACTTAATAAACCAATTTCTCTACAAACTTGTAGCTGGAGCTCGAAAACGGAACAAGCTTCTTGATAAACCAATTTCTCTACACCCTTCAACCCAGGCAACCGAGCCCAGCTCCCAGCCCCGGGCCCCAGGCCCCAGCCCACCAGCCAGCCCATCCCAAGCAGCCCGACCCAGTCCAGCCAGCCCAGGGCATTCAAAATGTGGTTTCAATCAAAAAACGTTTCGGTCAAAACGTTTCGGTCAAAACTTTCGGTCGAAACTGTCGGAGAGATGCAGAACGCCGGCGCGACCGACCGGAACCCAGCCCCTCCCATGATATTCCATCGAATTTTCCACGAACAACACATCAAAAAAAAGAAGGCTTTCGCTCAAAACGTTTCGCTCAAAACGCTTTTGGCACCCAAGAGCCCCAGCCCCCCAACAAATTTGAAAACATGGTTCGCAAAAAAACTTTCGTTCAACACGTTTCGGTCAAAACGTTCCCAGCCCCAGGACGGTCAAAACGTCTCGCTCAAAAGTTTCCTTCAAAACGTTTCGCAGCCCCCCAACAAATTTGCAAACATGGTTCGCAAAAAAAACTTTCGGTCAAAAGTTTCGTTGAACACGTTTCGTTCAATACGTTTCGGTCAAAACGTTTTTGGCACCCAAACCCTTAACAATTTCTAGAAGTCCTAAACCCCATACCCTAAACCCTAAACCCTAAATCCTAAACCCTAAGCCTCCTGTAGAACCTTAAAGTTCATCCGAACTCCAGGGAATTCAGGCTTGGGGATTGGGGCCTGAGAGGTTCCTGCGCAAGAAGGTTGCCAGAACTTGAAGACTGCACTTATATTTATGGGAACCCTCAGGAAGAATAGCAGCGGTAATTATTCCTGTTACAGGAATCGATCCATAGCAGCCCTGCATGCACCCGAGAGCCTCAAAACTACCGTGGCTTTGAGTAGAGCTGGGTTTGAAAGGCAGGGAGATATGCGTACAAGTTTCTTTTGCCCCCCCGCCCTTCCCTCTCCTTAAACCCCAAATGCCTGAACCCCACCACCTCCCCAGAACTACCCACCTTCCACGAGCATTTCTTGTCCTCCTTCTCGACATTCTCTGCCTGCAACTTGCCAAGCACAAGAGGCGCTGCATGGGAAGAGAGGCGTAGTTTGGGATTTAGTGGTTTAGGTTTATGGTTCATTCCGCAGACATTCAGATGATGACAACCCAGAGAGCCCAATACCCCTTGATTAAGGAATATAGCTTAAATCATAATATGAATCCCCTTAATTATATTTTAAGGTATATTCCATAATTAAGGGGTATTGGGCTTTCTGGGAACAGCAGCAAGATCCGGAAGTCTCATACTCATGGCCACCGCGCGTACAAGTAAGTTACAAGTAGTAGTCCGCTGGATGGTCCCGAAACACACCCAGAGGCGCACCCAAACCGAACATGTGGATCTTCGGCGGCAGCAGACACAAGAATAAAAGCAGTGTTGGGAGCTTTGAGCAAAGTTGAAGCAATTACCACATCTTTCCCTGATTTTTTCGAAGCCTCTGAACTTACCCATCCCTAGTTTAGGGTGACTCGGCGTTACAGGCTTCGGAAACAGCATCTGAACAGGGGTTTCAACTTCGGTTTTACTCTGTGTAAGTTGCCGATAAAAACTGGAGATGTTTATTGTAGTAATACAGCATAAGGACGCGCGCCGAAATAAACAAGATTTTGGAGTAGACCCGATGTCCCATGCAACTTGCCATGAGACCTGAGACCTGAAACTTGAGGTCTTTAAGTCCCGAAAACCGGATTGCGAATCATCTGTCTCGTTCTTAGTGGGAAATGGGGGAATGGGTCATGGGGACTATTAGTTGGGATTATATAGGGGCCACTGTAGGGATCCGTTCCCCCATTCCCCAGACAATCGCGGATGCCCTGCACTTCCCGGTCAAGCCCTTATTAAAGCCCTACATGCAGAACCAAAGCCCACCAAGGACTGGCTTGTAGGCAAAAGCTCTCGCACACAAATCCAGCTTCACACCGCCACCACCCTTAAACCTGGAACATCTGACCCTCATGCTGCTCACCTCTGTAATTACTCATGCCTTGACAATATGACAGCAGCTGGAAAACTGGATTTTGCAAAACAGCCTCAAAAGTTGCCGTGCAGCACCCTGCTTAAACTTGAATCTCTGCGCAAGAACTAAACACCAACCACTCAACCCTAAAACCCTAAACCCTAAACCCTAAACCCTAAACCCTAAACCCCAAACCCTAAACCCTAAACGCTAAACCACAAACCCTTCAACGCCAAGGTCGAACAGCAGAAGCGAAGCTCGCTAGGTAGCCTCGAAGCCCACAGTGGGTCCCCTCGAGAGGCGCCGGAGGGCCGCGGTGATCATCGTCCACCGCCGCCACTCCTCTTGCTACAGGGGCCTTGAAGGGCTCCTTTGCTTACCTTTGGTTAGTAGGGAATGGAAGAATGGTAGTAATAGTAGTTATAATTTTACCCCATTCCTCCATTCCCTACTAACCAAAGGTAAGTTTGAGGGTTCTAGAAAGATGTGCGGCGCCTTGAAAGGTTCCTTTTCGGGTCGGGGCCTTGGTCGTCAGAAAGTCTTCCGGGATATGATTCATGTATATAACCGCAAATGGCACTATCCGGGGACATGTTTGCTTCTTTTTCCAGGCTCTTCGTTACACTCTTTGTGCGGGGACCAGGGGTCTTGTCACCCCCTCTTCAAGGTCTGTGTGGTTCGGAGTATTGGGGTTTAGGGTTTAGGGGTTTTTGTGGTTGAAGCTTGAGGCTTTGGGGTCGGGGTCAGGGTTGAGTTCCACGAGACTTATCAGAGGGCTCCTCCGATAAGCCCCAAAGGAAGCCCAACCTAGACCACCTGGGCTTAGGGTTTTAGCGTGCAAGGGAGATAAGGGGTTGAGTGAGCGCTCTACAATTACAAGTGCTGTCTAGGATTCCCATGTTAAGATTCTGCCTCCAGGTGGACATGTATTGACAAAGGTCCCAGGTGAAGCATCCCCCAGCAACGGTCCCCAATGTACATGCCGCGAGCGAATCGCCAGGAACCCCCACCATGCCTCCTTCTCGCCCTCTTCTTTTTTGAGTATGTGAGCCTGGTGGGATGTGGGGGTTTCCGAAAATAGGGGACCCTAATATAGTACCCTGAATAGTAGGATCCTTATTATAGGGGCCCCAAAATAAGGTACCCCCTATTTTCGGAAACTCCCATGTGTGTTCTGGGGACTCTGGGGTGCGCAGCAGTAGTTGGTAAACCCTAAACCTCATATACCGAGACCCCTACGCGATACATCCTGAACCCTAGACCCCAAACCCCCGAAGAGTGCTCCGAGGCTCGAGGCGGTGGGTTGCTGCATTGCGAGAGCTTTCATATTACAAGCCTGCCGATTTTGGATTTAAGGTTGACCCGAAATCCCTAAATGGGAGTTTCCGAAATCGGGGACCCTAATGTAGTACCCAAATGGTAGGATTCTGAGAATAAGGACCCCGAAATCAGGTACCCCTAATTTTCTGAAACTCCCAAATCCCTAAACCCCAACAGCCCTAAACTCCAGGGTTTGAGGGCCTGGGGTTCGGGTGGTCGGGCTTCACAAGTCGAAGGTTTGGGGGTGTTTGGGCTTTCGGGTTTAAGGGTTACCCTAAGCCCTAAACCCTAAAAACCCTAAAGCCCTAAACCCGAAACCCTATCGTTGAGGGTTTAAGGTTTAGGAGTTTAGGCTTTACGGCTTAAGATGTGGAGTCTTTGAAGCTCCTGAAATTACAGAAGAAAAAGCCAAAATACGCAACAGCACTTAGGGTTCAGAGTTTAGGGCTCGTTTAGTGTAAATGCAATATACCCCTATTAACCTCAGACCTCAAGCTCCGAGAGAGTCCAGACATGTCCACGCACTCACCTCTGGAAAACCCCAAGCACCTAAAGCTGAATCCTAAACCCGAAACTTTGATTAGACCTTAATGCCAAACACGGCCGCACAAAATGTGCACAAGTCCTACCAAGCCCTTCCAAAACCTATATACTAATCCAGCTGTTCAACCCCAAGCAACGGCACCACCCTCGGGAATGTCGTCCGCCTCGACCTCCGCAAGAGCTCCAGGGGCTGGGTCTGCACAGGGTGCGGTTCGTACATGGTGTGTTCGGGTTCCGAATGACGATGTTCACCAAGTCGCCGTCGCGGATCCGTGCACCATTGACTGTCCTGTTTCCAAGATGCACAACGTTGAAGGCAAGTTCTAGGTCTCGTAGCTGGGGGCGAAATCAAACTGCTCAACGATGGCTCGCCAGAAGGACGGAGTAAGTGAATTATGATGTCAGCATCCATCTTGAGATCCTTCAAGCGTTGCTTGAGATCCTTGAGCTCCATCTCACGATTGTGGATGTCTAGCTCAAACTGCTGGATGGGTGTCTGCGCCACCGCTTCCGAACTAACTTGTAGCAACATCCGATCACATTCTGGCAGGGAGAGAGACAGCCGTTTCTTGTAGACACCAAACTCTCACCCACTCACTCGCCTTGCGGGATCTCGGAGCCTCAAATCCAAAGCCCGAAACCCTCTAGCCCCAACTAAACCCTAGACTGCACCGCGGGTCCATTTCCCGCTTCAATGCTTAGGGAAACGAGGTCCTCAAGTACCCAAAATACCATGGCTGTGGACAAAAAGAACCTCAACACTGAAAGCCCTTAATATAGGGGCCTTAATACTTCGAAAAAGGTTTTGGGACCCATTATACTAAAATATTAAAATAAAGCCTTTAGGGCAAGTCCTTATCTTCATGCCTTGTGACTCGCCATACAGACTCTTATCAAGCCAGCCACAACCGTTTTGACACCAATGTCAAGGCCAAAGAAGACTCCTGAACCCGACATCCAGGGCCCAGGCAGGGCACAAGGAGCCCGGCGAGCGATGGAGGGCTACCGGAGATGCCGACGCAGACGGAAATCCTGGCAGCTTGGAAGGTCTGGGCCCTGGGGGTTTTGGGAAGGGTTAGGGTTTAAAGGGTTTAAGAGGTCTGGGGTTTAGTTTAGGGTTAGGGTTTAAAGGGTTTAGGGTTTAGGGTTACAAGGATTCTGGGGTTTTCGGGGTTGCGGGCTCTTTGGGCTTAGGTGCTTGAGGGTTCGGGGTGTAGGGTTGGTTGGGAAATTCCTTTGTGTGTCGAGTCAATCGGTGCTGCGACAACCCGCCTCTCACATCAGAATGTTCAAAAACCTCAGTGCGTCGATCCTTTTTGAATTGAGGTGTCTCCCGCTCCGTGGTTTTTGGGCCGTGGGTCTTCTTGGGGCTTCGGGCCGTCGTCAGGTTTGGAGTTTTGGGAGATCGGGTTTGAGAGCGTCCGGTTTGAGTCTAAGGGTTTGGGTCTTGGGGTTCAGAGGGGCTTGAAATCTGGATACACTGCAACTAGATCAAGCACCCCCCCTCCCGTTTCTTAAGCTCCAAATCCTGAAACCACCAACACTGGCCCAAATCATAGACAAAACCCCCCAAGTCCCAGCTGATGGGGATCTTACCCTTCGCCATGAGGGTGAGGGATCCCTCGCCAGGGCCCAAGCAGGCTCCGGGCATCGGGTTCTCTTTTGTTGAGGGTGCTTAGACCTGTTCGCGCTACTTGCAGACAGACTCGCCCGGGAGGCATCGAATCCAGTACAAACGGCGGGAGGGGGGGGGGGGGGGGGGCTCCCTTTTCTGGCGACTTCCCTGCAGTCGTCTCCGAAACGTTTAGTTTCGGGTTTGGGGAGATTGTGCTCAACACCTCAAGGCGATAACCCGACAGGAAACAGATCCACGAGGAAGACCCCGCAGCTTCAACCCTGATCATCAAAAAAACCCAAACCCTCAAGTCGCAAAGCTCTAAACCCTGCCGCCCGCGCCGTCTCTATTCGCGGTGATCCACTCCTCGTGGGTAAGAAGGCTTGACGGCCGGGGTCGGTTTAGAAGTATTGGGCGGTTTCGGAATGTCGCCGTAGCCGTAGCCCCAAACCCTGAAGCCCTGAAGCCCTGAACCCCCTTCGCCACCAAGCTGGTGCTCAATTGTCGAGGCCAACCCTTTTCATCTAATTCTCACGCGGCTTGGATGCCTTTTGGGCACCTTGGTGCTTCAACTCCCGCGGTTTAACTCCCGCGGTTTGTTGCGATATGGTCTAGAAGAGCGATACAAGGCACATGCTGTGGTTTTAGACCGAAGAATCGACTCAGTACCCTAAACCCTGTACACTGTACACACTAAACCCTAACTCCAAACCCCAGTAGTAGCAATACGACTGGCAATCCGGAGGAAACACCATGCCAGATACACTTTGCACGGAAGCCTGTAGTATACCAAAGCACCAGATGTCACTAGACCTTGGAACCCTCAAGCACCCGTCGTAGTACACCACCGCTCCCGCCATCGCTACTAGTAACGGCTGCCTGCAGTGCAGCCATTATAAAAATATGTTCTCATTCTTGTCCGCAGTGGTTTTGATGAAAGTCTTCTCCGATTGATCGAGTCACCCGACTGCCTTCGACCTACAGCAGCTCAACCCCGTGATGGACGCTTTTGGGGTCGTACCCGCAGGGAACTCTTCTAATTTCGGGCTGAGCGCTTGCTGCTTCAGTGTGAACTGTTAACATGTATTGAGTCGTTAAGCTCGCTTGCTCATGCAAGCATCCTTCATCGTGGCAATGTAGAGGCCTTACGTAGCAAGGGACACTGCATCTTAACATTCAGACCTCTGTATGACCTCCTGCTCCCTCCTACGGCTCCTCCTAGCACACACCGCCCCAACCCCAAGCATTCCCATGTCTCCCAAAGAAACCGCAAATCCAAACACCTGCACCCTGGACCCTTACAAATACCAGTAGTGGGTATGTTGCCATAATAGAGGGTACTTGGGACGTCCAGGAAAACCTGGAAGCCGAGCTGAAAGCTGCTTGACCCCTGCACCAACCGCCGCCGAAGAGCATGAATGGCGCTGCAGTCGGGTCCATCGCGTGCCACTTGTGCATCTTTGTACCTTGGTAATATAGGGGCCTCAGGATTAGACTGGGGTTTTGTGGGTATAGCACTTTGTTACAACTATACCAAACTCTATTCTAATTGCTACCCCCCCCCCCCCCCCCGAAATTACCTGACAGAGAACATTGGCTGGGCGGCAAGCAAAACTCAACCCTAAACCCGAGAAGCCTAAACCCCTGAACCTTACACTTTCAGCCGTGAAGCTCATACCCTGAAATCATGTGCACTAACTCTATTGATTATTGAAGCTTCTTCTTGGAGTGTTGCAGCCCATTTACACTCGAAGGCTCAGGGCAAATGCCGCAATAAGAAAGGAGCACGAAAAACGTCGCACTAGATTTTTGGGTTTCCTAAGTTCCTCAGCAAGCCCTCGATAATAATGGTACTTTTGCCCCGAATATTCAATTTTAATAAGGACACCCCGAAGTAAAAAGGGTAAAAAGGCACTACTCAGGACTCAAGAACCTAATTTCCATTGTAGCTAGTGTCTTCAAGAGTAGATCAAACAGCAAGTGTGTTAGTTCGTCTGTAGCAAGAACGAAGAAATCCAAAAACAGGCCGCGCATGAACAGAAAACACCTGCACATCTTGCTTTTAGGGAGCAAACGCATTGAATCACGGAACACCTGCAATTCTCATGCGCACACACACACGTGGAGGTTCATGGTTAAATACGCATAGGGTTATAACGGTTATAAGTGGGGTAACTATAGGAACTGTAATTACAACCCACACTACAGGAAGTACAACCCCACTTATAACGATACCCATGAACCTCCAAAACACCTTTCAAACAACCCACTTTCCGAGCCTTACACTCACCCTCTGAACCACAATCCATCGCTGGGATCCCGACACATTCTGCCAGAGGGCGACGCTGGAGTCGAAGTACAAAGTCAAGAACAACCTAAGGCCACGACCCTTTTAGTTAGCGCAGGCTTTCGAGATGCGTGCTGAACGTAACCTGTAAAGACTTACACAGCGCTGCATCCAATAACGTGAGGGTCTGAATAATTAGACAAGGTTTTGTTCTCCTGTACCAAAAAATTTCTGACAAGGAACCCTAAGGAGATTTTTTTTGGTAAAGTACTGGGCCCAGCAATTTTATCCTAACTTCAATCAGGGAGTCCTAAACTTTTGGAAGCCGAAGTCCCCAAACCCTAAACCCCGACGGCCATGTTGCACAGTGCTTAAAGGCGGTGTTGAAAGAGGCTTAGGTTGAAGTCCAAAGGATATTGAGCCGCAGAGGGATCTGTCTTCGAGTTGTGCTGATGGAAACGGTAAGAAGTTGATCCAAGAGTGGTTTGATAACGCCGGGTGCTCACCTTCGGATTTTCTTCCGTTGCGTGCACCGTTTGCAGCGCCGACGTTGCCGACGCCGTTGGTCATCCGCCGTTCGTGGGCATCTGAAGGGCGGTGGACACGATACGTGCTGAATCCCTAAATGGTCTGCCTCGACGTTGTCATGCAGCCGGATGATCTGGGTTCGCATTTGTGGAGGCACGTGGGTGGCTACTGCGACTTGTTTTGCTCAGATGGCGGCCTCGTTGCAGAGCGCCGCAGCGTTTCCGTCGTCCTCGCGCTCCGAGTTCTCGGGTCAGCTTCGAGGCTCCGACGGCTGAAAGTTGACCAGCGTGGCCGGTTGCTCGATGTTCCTTGCCCGACAGGACATTGAAGCCGGGATCTAGGTGATGCACCTGTTGTCGAACGTTTGCCGCGGGCAGCCAGCTCGCCACCCGACCTTGAAGGCAGCACCCGGTCGTTCGCCGGTCGCGTCTTCTTGCCGCTTGCTTCTGTCTGAGCTTGGTAATGATGTTTCACCTTCCTTCGGGGCCTTGGCGCTCTCTTCATCGGTCACCGGTCTTGTTTCGCTTCTCCCCGTAGCTCTGGGGTTTAGGGGTTGAGCGCTGAAGGGTCTCGGGGTTTAAGTTTAAGGTTTACGAGCTTATGGTTTGGGGTGTAAGAGCGCAAAGTTTAAGGTTTTGTGGCCTAAGGGCTTAACGGTTTAGGGATTTGTGGGGGTCCATGTCAAATTAGGGTTTCTGGTTTACGGTCTTAGGGTTGGAGGATTACAGGTTTCGCGTTAAGGTTTGGAGCTTTTCTTGTGGATTTCCGGGCTCGCAAGGAAACAGGCAATTGATGAGCCGTCTTTGAAGGATTGAAATATGAATTCCGCTAGAATCCAGCGGTTTCGATCCAAAAGGAAGGCGAGACAAACTTCCCTCGAAATCGTAAACTTAAAGCCTACACTCCCCAAACCTTCCACCCTGGAGCCCTAAGCCCTCTCTGTGTCTCTTTCTCTCTCTCTCTCTTTGTGTCTTTCCGGCGTCCCTTCTTTCTCTCTCTCTCCCTGCCTCGTCCCGTCTCTCTCTCTGTCTCTCTCTCTGTCTCTCTCTGTCTCTCTCTCTCTCTCTCTCACTCTCTCCCTGCCTCCCTCTATCTCTCTAACTCGGAGTCACTACCCTAACCCCCTACACCCCCAAGTCCTTGAAAAGCACTCGAAGCCTTACTTAGCGGCCTGGCAGCAAACCGATAGCAAATATCCTCGGGTTGCGGGATGTCACTGTCTCACCTGTGCCAAGAGTGATGGGAATCTGCTGCATAGACGTCTGCGTGTAGGTTCAATCACTCCGGATGCTCAAACGGCACTGAAGACACTTGTAACTGGATGACCCAACATCGTCGTAACTCGTGCAACGGCCTTGAACGCGTGCTGTTCGGAGCTCTGCTCAACCCAATATCTGCTCACAGTCGCTCATCAAGTACTGCGGGGGTCCATGTCTCAGCTGGGGCCGGAGGGAAGGACTGGGTCCCTAAACCCAAAACCTTAAACTCTAAACCCAAAGCAGGAAGGACTATAGTAGAAGCCAGAAAGTTGGAACATCAACATCCTCATGATCTTAAGGCAAAGCGTAGGGGATCCTAGCACCAATCCTCCCAAACCCATGTTCCAACTTTCTGTTGTTTACTGTACTTGCTACTCAAAGATCTGGCGTGCTCTCCGACATTCCAAGTTCAAACTCTCAGCCCATGGCAGAGACTGTAAGTTGAATGCACACTGAGTGCTTTACGGCTTCCTGGTGAGTCAAGAGTACAGCCTATCCTGGACGAAAGATTTGAACCCTTTGCACAACCGCAGAAGCCTGTATGATACATGGGCCTTGAGATGTTATTGGTACCTATTTCAGATCATGGTTGGGATAGGAATACAAATTTACATCTTTATTCCTTACTGGGTTTAAGTACCCGTAAACATGTAAAATGTTACCCAACTATGACAAAGTATTCAGGTTTCCATTTTTTACTCCTACCGCACCTGTCCTACCAGCAGATCTGGGTTCGAACACTTCCGCAAAAGCCCTCAAGCATCTCGTCACAGGCTGGGTTTGGGTTCTTTCTAAGGGTTGATTACAGCAGGGGTTACTTAAAGATCCCCTTTGAAGGTTCCTAAGCTTGTTTTGAGGGCTCTTGTTGTCCGGAGTCCTGCTTTTGCCTGTAGAATCGGAGGTTCTGGTTTCTGGAGCCCTGGAGACCCAAATCTGCTCCAAAGCATCCTCAAACGTCCACTGTAATGGTACCCACGAGGATGATATAAGGCTTACTATGATAAGGGGCAGTGTAATGAAATGGTTGCTACTTTACTGTAGGGAACGAACTAGACAGTTTGGTACCAATACTATTTGGGGGGCTCCTTCTTGTAATGACAGTATAATTATAATGGGCCGCAAAACCCTATTCCAATTATTAAGGCCCCTATACTGGAAAGGTTGGTTATGAGCGGTGAAAGCGGGGCCTGCCTTCATTTTCAGCGAGTACAGCCTTGGGCCAGCGCAGAGATGCAGCGTCGAAATGGGGAGGTGAGGGCCCGGGGGGTTTAATATAGAGGCCTTTATATTTAGAACAGGATTCCCTTTAAGGGTTCCTTTGAAGGGCTCCATAAGGATTACTATCAAGGGGTATATTGGGGGTTTAATCTAGGGGCCTTAATGATTAGAATAGGATTCCCTTTAAGGGTTCCTTTGAAGGGCTCTATAAGGACTACTATCAGGGGTATATTGGGGGTTTAATCTAGAGGCCTTAATAACTAGAATAGGGTTTTGTGGCCCATGAAACTATAATCATAACAAGGAGCGCCCACAAAAGTATAGATTAAGGCCCCTTTAGTAGGGGTTTCGCCCTGAACCCTAGACCCTGAAACGGCTTAGCTTAAATGGGTTCGCGTTTTAGTCCAGGTCCTGCCGTTCTTGTGGAATCCACTGCCCCGACTAGGGACCGAAACCGACAACCTGCGTACTCACCGTCTCCTAAAGGGTTTTTGGTTCTGGGAGCCTCAAAACAAAAATCTCAAAATGGCTGTGGCCAAGGGTCTAGAGATAGCTGCCTGCAGCCGCCAGTCCCATAACAAAACTACCAGAAGTAATAAAAACACACGACGGGAAAGCTCCCATTCCTCTTGTCCTTTTGTAGCGTTGTATAGGGGGTTTTACACTCTCCATGGTAGTTCCTTTTTATACTATGCCGAGGATTGCCTTCCTCAACTACGACATGGATTTAGAAGCAGTGCCACGATACTCACTATCCAATAACGGGAACACCTTGTGGTAGGGGACTCTGCCGCACAAATGAGGCATGGAAGAAACTAGTCTTTTCGAAAACCTTGCTGCCCTTCCCGTGATGTCTTTCCGATCTAAGGCAAAGAGCGCACGAACCAACTTCGTGCTCTAGTTCCTAAGCTCTAAAATCTAACGACTAAACCGCTGCCCCTGACAGGAACCCTGAACAAACTGAAGCCCTGAGTTGAAACTTCTCACGTTTAGGCCAAAAACCTCAGCCGAAATCCTTGATGATCGTTGAACCTCTCTTCCGACCACTACACCTTAATACTTGGAATAAGTTTTCGGTATATTGTAGTATGGGTATATTCAGGAACCCTAGGGGCCATACTATTCATCCTTCAGGCCCCCGTATTCCTTAAACCCTATAAACCCTAAGGACCATAGTATTCATGCTTCAGCCCCCATATTTCATGCCGGAGCCGGGTCACCCCATCAACGTGGAGGAGGGAGTTGGCCTGATCCGAGGGTCTAGGGCTAGGGGTAGGGTTTTGGTGTACCCAGAGACTCCAATATCCCTTGATTAAGGAATATTCCTTAAATTATAATAGGATCCCTACTATAATTTAATAATTTAAGGAACATTCCTTAATTAAGGGATGTTGGAGTCTCTGGGTAGGGTTTAGGGTTTAGGGGTTTAGGGTTTTAGGGGCTTTATCTGTTGGGACAGGGCTTCGGGGGTGTATTCGAGTAGAAGTATGTCCTTGTTCAGGCTTCTACGTTAGAGCAACTTACGGTGAACTCCCATGTGATATGGAATGCCAAATTTCAGGGGGGTTTAGGCATGATGAAGGCAGGGACTCTCTATGCTGTACCTTCTGGCTATGAGGATATTGATATTCAAACTTTCCGGTTGTCCCGATGAAGGCCATATAAGGCTATCTCGCGTTCAGGGCTCAGGGCTCCGGACTTGCAGCCACAATACATTGAAATCGGAGGCCTGAGTGCACCGCTTATCCCCCAAAGCACTATGAGGCTTAGTGCTGCTTGGATGTGTTCGGGAAGCTTTTCTGCAGTAAGGCCATTCCGGACCTTTGACCATTCAGCACGCTAGAACCGTGAATGAGCGCACGCACGCTGCAGTGCGCGACCAGCTAACGGTATCGAGCCTCTGTCGGTCCCCGGGAAATCGCCGACATCACAATCGCATGGCAGGAGTAGCTCTCTACACGCAAGATACTCGCATAGCACAAACATAATCACATACATTGAACCTAATATTGAATACACACACACACACATTCTATGTGCATGCTTTCTACCTTGGTATCTTCGATATCACTGGAGCATTGTGAAGAAGTGCTTACAGTCTTTACGGCTTGGGGTCGCGACATCTGCAAAGGTTCAACTTGCTGAGTTGTCGCCTGCTGCAATCGCTAGTCTATGAACAGAGGAACCTCTAAACCCTAAAACCCTTCTCAACTAGCCGTGAGCCTCCCGATTGAATGCAGCTGCCCCTTCTTGCACTCTTCGGCCCTTTATGAGGTCCTACCCCTTTCAGCTTGAGAAGCGTGCGCGTTTTGTAGGTTTTGTTTTAGGTCGAGGGAGCAGAAGCAAACCACAAATCTTAAACCGCCTGGCCTTCAAGCTCAGTGTCCAGCCACATTGGGGATCTGGCTATCCTAACAAAGCGCATAAGCTTTAACATGGCTTTCCAACTGGTTCCAAGCCGCCCCAAAAGATCGCGGTCATATCCGCAACCCCGATGCCCTAGAGCCCTAAAGCCCACACTGAGTGAAAACTCTAAACTCTCAACAGCAGCCGCCCGGAGCGGTCCCTTCGCACCCTGGCCCTCTTAACCCAGCAACTTTCAGTCCCAACCTCCACTGTTTAGAGTTCAGGGTTTAGGGCTCAGGGTGTAGGGTTTTGATCTAGGGTTTAGGGTTGTAGAGGTTTAGAGTTTAAGGTATAGGGCCCGAACTTACGAGATGGGCCACGTAGCGTCCTTCTTCTGGTGATCTTTGGAATTCCCATTCTAGTTCCTGGGTCCGTACTACGTTTCTGAAGATGTCAAACAGACACAGGATCCTTCAGGGAGGCTCGCTGGAAGGAGGGAGTGATACCTTGGAGAAGCTTAGGATCCAAGTTGGGAAGGAGTTTGGGGTGTAGGGCCCAGTGCAGGGTTACGCGTAGGCGCCTCCGTTCGATGTCTGAAAGAAAAATATCAATGCCCAGCCAATGACCCAAAATTTCCAGTATAGCGGAAGCCCTAAACCCTAAACCGTTCTCTTCTACCCTCCATCCGAGATCAAAGCCCTTAAGCTGGCAGCAAGAATCATTTGGCCGCGGCTGGTGCGTTCGACCGGCATATCTCATACAAAGCGATTTCGAGGCCCAGACGAGACCTTTCATATAGGGGCCTTCATGTATCATTAATTAGAACAAGGTTTCGAGGTATATTTATAATGTAAGAACGACACGAAACCTGCAGGAACCGCAGTCAGAGTCAGGCCCCTATATTCAGCCTAAGCATGAGGATTAGCAGAGCTGCAGTCGTTGGGTTCCACTTTACAGGTGGGTAGTTGCCAAAATTATGGTCCCTTGTTGGGTACCCTAAATATTGGGTGCCGTACTATACTAGGGACCCAAAGAGGACCATGATTTTGACAACCACCCAGGTCGCCCCAGGAACCGGAGCTCTAGGCAAAACGGCTCCAAGTGCTCCTTCAGTCGGTGCTGGTCACTGCTATGGGTAACGTAGGATCCTGGTTAAGAAACCTTGGGCCTTTGTTAGGGTTCCTTTTATGAATTCTACTATTTTGGGGTTATAGGCCCAAGGTTTCCTAGTCAGGTTCCTACATTAAGCCTGGAAATGAGGGTCAACTTTAAAGGTCCCTTTTTGCAAAGGTGCCCCAAACCCTGAAGCCTTAGGAAAGGGTCCCTAAAGCTTAGACTGTAAGGACTTCTATCTGGGTTACCAAATCCCCTTAGCCCGACTATCTTGGGGACCCTAATTTAAAGAGCTACCCGTATGGTGTAGAAGCCGAGATGCGCGGTCTGGGCTTAGGGCTTACCGTGTGTGGTTAGCAGATTCGGCTAAACTCTATACTATAGGCGTCTTTATGATTGGAACAGGGTCTATTATACCCTACGTGTAATAAGGCAATTAGTCAAGCCCCCATAGTAACCATGCGTGCAGACCACTTGGACCCTTCGAACTTAGTATTGCAAGATCTCTCCACCGCAGCCTGGAGAAGCAAATTTCCACAGCGCTTCGGAGGAGGATCTACTGCTGTGCAAGATGGCTTAAAATCAGAGACGGCCCCTGATAAATATGATTTTTGTCAGGACTCTCGCCATCTGAAGCTTGCTCATGAGAAGCAAGCAGAACCAGAAGCAAGGCCTATGTTGTTTGAAGTGAGATAGGGTACGTCCTTTTTGTACAACCCCTGACGATCCGTCGATTATGTTTGACCCTAAGTTGCAGAAGCCCAGCCGGCGAGAAGACTGTATACAGGGGCCTCAATCTGGATTAATTTATGGTGGTTGACATGGTATTTTTGAGATAACGAACACTCAGGAATAGTCTTGGTGATTCTCAGTCTTCTACATTGCAGTCCTTCGCACAATCTTACTTAGCCAGAGCAAATAGTTTCGCTTCATCCGCCAAAGCGGATATCACCCGCCTTCCACAAATACGCCTGAGCCGTTTGCAGCCCTCAACCGCAGAACCCACATGCTGGCTGGTCTAGGCACCCCCACAGAAGATTTTGACATGCTATCGGGTATGATATATTAGCATGTCATGCCTAACATATAAACATGTTCGAGATAGTATATACTAAACATAACATATCGTCATAATATGTTCCAGATAGTATATACTAAACAGAGCATATCGTCATAATATGTTTGAGATTACATACTATAGAATACAAAAAATGAAGGGGTCAAATTCGGGTTCAGGGTTGCAACTTGAGACTCTAAAATACCTCTAACTCCCACCCACGCCCTGAAGTCCCAGAAGCCCTTCACCGACAAAGCCTAATGTAGGTGGCTTAATGATCAGAATGGGGCTCCTTTAATGATGGGAGGCCGAAAGGGTGGTTTAAGATTCTTGGGGTAGGGATTCCTTAATATGAACCCTATTATGGGAAGCCTAAACCCTACTAAACCCCCATATGCTAAAACCCCTTCTGGCCTCCTATGATTTAAGGGATCCTTTGAAGTTTTGGGGATCTACGGTAGGATTCTATAGCAGGGGCCTTAAGAATTAGAAATAAGGTTTTTTAGGGGGGGGTATATTATAGCATAATGAGGAACCAAACCCTAATGTAGGTTTGGGGGTACATTCTAAACCAAAATAAAAATAACTATAAGGAGCCCTAAGAATACTATTGGTAATTATCTGGGCTTCTGTATTAAGCGACAAACCCTCACCCCAAGCCGTCCTTTGATCTCCGAAAGCCCCACTTATCCCCCTCCCGCCCCCCCACTGTAACCCTAAAACCCTAAAGTCTGCTAATACACTTACAGATCTCGTATAGGAACTAATACACTTATGGATCCCTTAAAGGAACCCGTAAAGCCCTCAAAGAAAGTCTTAAAGGAACCCGGAAAGCCCTTAAATATATGAACCCCCTAAACAAAACAAAGCAAAGACAATCTTCAGATATGTGCCGACTCTGAGAACTAGCACGGCGTTCAGCCGGTATAGTTTCGGATGTTGCCTGGCATTTTGGGGTTTAAGGGTTTAGAGGGCTTAGGGGGTTCTAGGGTTTCTAGGGCTTACAGGGTAATTTTAAGGCTTGTGGGGCTTATGGGGTTTACAGGGTTTCGGGTTTTAGGGTTTCGGGTTTTCGGGTGTATGGGGCTCGTAAGGTAGGGTTTGCAAGGTATTTGGGGGCTTATGGGGTATACAGGGCTTAGGGTTTTAACGCTTATGGGGTTTGCAACGTATTTTCAGGTTTATGGTGTCAGGATTGCCTGCTTGGTAATCCCAACCCTTAAGTTCCCAAGCCCCAGCCATCTCAAACCAGGTGGACCTTCAATCCTAGACCCCTGCACCTGTACCCCCCTCACCCCAAAGCCATAAACTCAGCACCCGAAACCCAAACCTTCACTCTAGAGGAAGCTATTTTGAGGCCGACGAATTCAGCCCCCGAGTGTGGGGTCGGGGTTGCTGATTCGGCTTTCGTGTGAAGGATTTAGGGTTGGCGGTGCCCGGGAATCCAATCGTGTTTAGGGTTTTGGGTTTAGGGTTTAGGGTTTAGGGATCGGGTTCAGAGTTAAGTGGCTCGGCGCCTCAGGGGCACACCGCATGATGGATGGAAAGGGAATCGCATTAGCATCTCAGGCTGCTCCAATCTAGGACACCAAACCAAAGACTCCTAAAGCCTGAACTATACTGAACTTAGAACCCTAGCAAGAATTATAATTCTAGCTGTTTCTTAGGGATTATAATAACCAAAGATTCAAAATTATTCCTAAGTACCCCTAAGTGAAACCATACACCCAAGATTTTCCGTGTTTGCCTCCCCGCGATCGGGCTTCTTCGGTCTGGGGGCTTGGACCTAAAGGCCTCCAAAGGCCCTTGAAAATGGCTTTTGTCTTATCTTCGGCGCTTCAAGGCTGCATTTCATCCAGGGGGAAAAGGAGGGACCCTTAATGGGGACCCCTACCCTATAATGGGCTATATAATGGGTATATAATATCTATATTAAGGGTATATACCTAGGGGTCCTTATTAAGGGTCCCTCCTTTTCCCCTTGGATTTCAGAAGGCCCATAACTGCCATAAGCCGGGTTTCGGGTTTAGATTTTAGGCCCATTAACCGGTTCAGGGTTTAGGGGCTTCAAGGCATTCCAGAAGGCCATCGACCGTCATCCTGCACTTTAACCTTGGGGTTTAGAGCCCCAAAGCCAAAGCCCTGACGGAATTACCACCTTACAAACCCCACAAGCCATTCAACCCCCGAACTCTAATTCCAAAAGACGCCAAATGCCTGAGACCCATGAAGACCCGTAGCCCTAGATGCGCGTAAAGAACCCTATAACCATAAGGCCCGTACTCCCCCACAGAGCGCCTGTAACTAAAACCTCATACGAACCCCCAGGCGACAATAACATGAAACAAGTTTCATAACCCTACACAACTTCCCACAAGACACTCCAAATAAATTCCATTGCCTCGGTCGATGATGTGCAGTTGCAGGCATCGCCGCTCTGCGTGCTCCAGCTCCCGTAATGCTTCCTCGCGCTCCTGCGCATGAGTTTGGTTTCATTGATTTAGAGTTGTGGGTTGCATAGAGTTCTAGGGCTCAAGGCTTTGATTGCTCGGGTCACTTGGCAGGATACTACCCTCGTAGGCCATTCGGGTTCGGCGCTTCGGAAACTTATTGGGAGGTTACCCAAACCCTCGGATAGGGTTTTGGGGATGCTTGGGCTGAGGGCTCGTCGTTTGGAGCATCGTGGCAGCGGCAGCTGTGCTTCACTTGTGCGGGCAGAAGTGAAACGAAGCCCTGAATCCGAAAAGCGCTACTTGGAGGGTCGGGGGACTTAGTAACTGGTTATTCGAAGGACTTCTAAGTACCATAACCCCAATTAGGGTCACTTTTAGGGTGCTTATAAGTCTACTTACTACCTACTTACTAAGTCCCCCGACCCTCCAAGTAAGGTTTCCGAGCTATAGGATGGTTGGGTTGGGGCTGTTGACATCCTACCCTCACCCAGAGAGCCCAATACCCTTTAATTAGGGAATATACCTAAAATTATAAGGGGGCGCGTAATATGATTTAAGCTATATTCCTTAATCAAGGGATATTGGACTCTCTGGGCAAGCCCTTGTCCCGAAAAAGTACCCTTGGTTTGGGTCCGCACTCGAAACCCTGTAACCTCAACCCCTAAAGTAAACCCTAAACCCCTGAAGCCCTGAAGCCCGAACCCTAAACCCCTAAAGCCCGTGAGCCCGAACCCTAAAACCCTGAAGCCCTGCACAAACGAAAGCCCGTTTTGATTTTGAAGGCGGCCTGCTGCAGAGTTGCCAGGGACAAGGGGTCGCCGTCTTGGCAGACCTGAGAGAAGTGGGTTTAGAGTTTAGGGTTGAGGATTTAGGGTTGGGTTCAGGGTTTAGGGTTCAGAGTTTGGGTTCAGAATTTTGGGTGTCGGGCTCGGAGTTTAGGCCTTAGGGTGCAGGGGCCCTGTAATAATCAACATAGGGCTGTAGAGGGGTTTGGTAAGGTTTTGTAGAAGCTTTATATGGGTTGCTTAATGATTAGAACAGGGTTTCTTCGAGGAGATTCCATAAGGGATCCTCCTATATGACAGTGAGTTCTGCAAGACCGGGGCCTTCACAACTGGAATCGGGTTTACAGAGTCAGTTTCAACAGTTTTCTTTTAATGGGGTGTTATACACAGAAACTTCTTCTTCATGGTGTCACGGCGGCTCTGTGATATGAGGTCTACAACTACATAGGGAACTTGAGAAGTAGAATAGGGTTCCTTTCGGGATTCTGTCAGGGATCTAAATTACACGAACATGGATTCCAGAGCATGGCACGTCCATAGTTCTGCAGGGTTTTGGTTAAGCATTACACAACAAGGAGCCCTAAAGGCAGGTATTACCATGTCTGGCTGATGGTTGAGGCCGAGAGTCTGTATTGCGATAAAAAACCCCCTGCGTTGCATGGAGTTGCCCAGAGAGCCCAATACCCCTTAATTAAGGAATATACCTTAAATTATAAGAGGGCGCATAATATGAGTTAAGGTATATTCCTGAATTAAGGGGTATTGGGCTCTCTGGGTGTCAGACGGAAGCAAGGGGTCCCAACGCTAGAACCCAAACCAAGATCATCCACCCAGCTGCCGCTGCAACACCTCAACAGTAAGGGTACTCCATCTCGATTACTCAACGTTATGAAGAGACCCCAGCAAAGAAGGGGTATCAGTGTACTACTGAGGGTCCTAGTGCTTGCAAGCATCCCCAAATCAAGCAAACCTGATCTTATAACCCCTTTATGACATGGGACTTCAAGATCGATTAAAACAGTGGGAGCCGGTTCAACACCCGAATATAACGCGCGCTTTAAGGCTTTCAATGCTAAGGGTAAGGTGTAGGGTTTCGGGTAAAATCTGGGATTCGAGTTTCGAAGCCTTCTGCCAAAGTACCGAAGCCTTCGGTTTCTGAAGCAAAGCTACCGGGCTTGTTACGGTTGATGATACATATATATATATATATCCTGCATTACCTCACTGGCCCTAAGCTATGGGGACTATGGTAGATTGCATACTATGGGTAATGCAGGGTTAAAATCATCAGCCGTATTACGGTGGAGGTGGCGAGGCCATGAACTGCTTACGTCGCTTGGGAAAAGATCGAGATATCGCAGTACTCGATCTACAGATGCCCGGCTTGGCCTGGAGAATTAGTAGAGTAGACCGTATTTGCTGCCCGGGCCCCGTGAAGTAGCCGCCAATCTCAGCATGAGGACCCCAACAAGCCTTGAACTACGAACCTCTTGGACCTTCCAGCCGTTCTCGCTCTAATGATCTAACAGAGGCCTAGAGAGCTAAACACCCCTCAACAACAACTACTTCAAAGAGGGACTACTGTCATGCGCTGAGTTGATCTTAATAGTTAACGGGTACTGATCGGGCTCTCTGGGATCGTGTTGAAAGGCTCGATGTGTTTGCAAAGCGCAGAGGCCCCGGCACAGTGCATGACGGACTCGTGCACGCTATGGAAGAGCCAGTCCTACATGCGATGGGCCGGAACCTAAAACCCCAAGCTAAAAAGGCCGAAACCACCCCTTAAACCCAGAACTCTTGACGCCAGAGCCTAAACTCGAAACCCTAAGCCCTAGTCCGAAAGGCGCTGAGGCCCTAAACTCAAACCTTGAACCCTCATTCGGAAGCCGTAAGGCCTAAACCGCCAAACCCTAAATCCCTAAACCCCTAAACCCCTGAACCCCTAAACCCCTGAACCCCTAAACCCCTTAACCCGAAGACCAAACCCTAGGCCCAAGTCGCCCATAGTCGCCCTGAAACCTAAACCCACACGCAAGCCTTGATCCGAAATCCCTAACCCTTAGGTTCAGGGTTTACGGGGTTACGGGGTTTAGGGGTTTATGGTTTAAGGGTTTTTAGGGTTTAAGGTTTAGGGGGTTTTAGGGTTTAGGGGTTTAAGGGTTTAGGGTTTAGGGGTTTAGGGCTAAGGGTTTAAAGGTTTAGGGTTTAGGGGTTCAGGGGTTTAGGGTTTAGGGGTTTCGGGGTTTGGGGGTTTAGGGTTTAAGGCCTTAAACCCAAACCCTAAGCCCAAAAACCTAAACCCGAAACGCTACGCCGGAACCCGACACCGCAAGCCCGCAACCCGCAACCCTGACCCAGAGGCTCTGGATGCCGGATTTGCACGTTGAGATATGTTGAGGAGTTTAGGGGTGTAAGGTTCAGGGATCGTGCCATGGGAGCATGAATATTGAATGGAACCTGAAAGCAGCCTCAAATTATTCAACCGCCCCCGGCTGTCCCCAAAGCCTGTTTGTTACATAGGCAGCTGTCTCCAAGTTCCTCAAGCCTGCTCTGTTCCTTAATCAACCAGGCGACCCAGATCGAATTAACATTTTCGGGACAAGCCACAACTACACCCTGATATCTGTGGGTGCATAAGTCGAGCCCTAGTGTGTTGCAGTTGATTAAAGCTGTCCAGGCGTTCCAAGAAGTATACGGCCGCAATTAACTCGAGTAGGTTTGGGGTGCATTTCATACTACCAATGTAGGAACAGGATGCTAGTAGTTAGTATTTATTCAAACTCTTGCAGCCGTGGGCCTGAACAGCGAATGAGGAGCTTACTTTTCAGGCTAATTTAAGGGGCCAGAGGATTGAGGTTCCGGGCGTAGGTTGATGCAGTTCAGGGCTTAAGGCTTGAGGACCAGCTCGTTGTTCGTCATGCCTTGCTATACGGGTGCCTCGGAAAGCAACGGGACCCTAATGAATCTTGAGTCGTATTCTGACCCTTCTTTCACGGACCCCTAATGTAGAGTGCCCCCATTTGTCCGAACCCTCCGCACGAAGTCTACGACCCTAAGCCCTCTACGTAATAGGAAACTCCTAGAACCTACCGTTCCATCATCAAGGTTGCCGCAAACTCGCGAACTCAGGCGGCCGACTTCGCGGAGTAATGCGATTCATTGCCTTGGCTCGACTCCAAAGCTGTCTTTTGCCAGGGGGGCACCTTCACGCATACCGAGGTGACGGGAAGCCTCGTCGGCTTCGCAACGCCGGCTCCCGGACGACGCTTCGCCCCCCCTTCCCTCTGAACTCAGAGAAGGTCGGAACTCATCTTCAAGCGCGTCCCACAGGGCCCAGCAGTACACCCAGGGCGAGTCTCTTGCGATCTCTTCGCTCCATGCAGGGCCCTTCGGCCAGAATCCTAGAATCTTCGGCACACCCTGATAGCTAAACCCCCGAAGAAGCCCTCTTTCAGAGTGTTTAGGACAACCTTACAGCCAAAGTTCCGAGTAGATCCCTGCTCTCCAACCCAGACATTAAAGCTGGAAGCTGAACGTAAACCCCCCACAAAAAACTACAACCCTGAAGCCAAGTAAACCCCTACACCCCGGAGCCTAAGTCTCTGAGCCTTCTAAGCCAGAAAAGCCTCAGGAACTAGGCTAACTCCCACAGTAACTCCTAAACCTAAACTCCAAGCCAGAAACCCTTTGAGACAACCTCTGCTCGCCTCTCCAAGGTAGTCTAGCAGCCCAAATTTCCTCAGATGGGCCCACGGTATGGGCGGGGGGGGGAGGGGGGCTCATGTGGTTTTCTAGGGTCTAGTACACATAATTTGACTAGGGCTCTAGGGCTTTTGATGGAGACTAGGAAAAGGGACGGGTCTGACATGTACAGAAGAAGAACGTTGCTGGACAGTTGAAATCGCTCACCAGTTTTATGCTTCTGGGGGTCCGGAGAAAAATCGAAGAGCCTCTTTCGCTTTTAACCAACCACTAGAAGGCCGTGAAGGAGTGCACATGTCAACAATCCTGCCTCCTACGAACCTTGTCGCGTAGGCACAGCCTGGCAAGACCGACCCGCAATGAGGACAACTATGTGCATGTGTGCTTCTCAGCTGGTGCACCGACGGTGGCTAGCTAAGGCTACGCCCAGGTACTGTTAGCATGTTCTTACTATGCTTACTACGATAGTTGCTATTATTCTAGCTATGGGTAGTGTTCATGTTCAACATGGGGTATTATGATTACTGTAGTCATTGCTACATCCGTTGCTATGATTAAATTTATTGTGTTTCTACCCCTTACTATCCATATTATGGGTACTCTGCTTGTTCTTGCTTTTGTCATGGCTTGGAGTTTCTAGGATCTAGGGGTGTGGTTGCGGGCTAGAAGGCTCCGTAACTGAGAAATTGCACAACCCTAAACCCTAAACAATCTTCAATCTTCGGCACTCCTGTGTTGGGCCGGTTTAGGGTTTGGGGGGCTTTAAGGCTTCAGATGTAGAGCTATGAGGGTTGAAGGTTTAGGGTCCTTAAGCCTTAGGATTTCGGGCTTCGGGCTTGAATGTTTAGGTTCAGTTTAAGGAAAGAGCTTCCCTGAGGTCTTAAGTTCAGCTGGAACTAAACACCGAAAGCCAAAAATCGAAACTGCCTTAACAACCCTACCACCCTAGTTCTCCAGAACAAGCAATGTCGGCAATATGTCCATGTGGGCACCCATGCCATAAACAACCTCACCGAAGTTTCCAAAGCTGCACTCGTGACAGCAGGATACACAATCCACCCAGCCCCTCCCCTTCCTCCTCATTTTCCCCAAAAACTATCCCTAAACCCTAAACCCTAACCGGCCATGTTTGCTTGGCCCGCACGCAACAATAACAGCACGCGCAGCCATAAAGGCCCATCTATTGGAATAGGGTTTTGAGCGCTCCATATTGCAAGTGTAGTATCATGTCCCCCAAGCCCTATTCTAATTCTTTGACGGCTCCCGCATAGAACCCTACTATAGATCCACTATAGACCCCTTATAGGACCCCCCAAAGGAACCCTATTCTAAAAGACTAATGCCCCAAATATCACCCTACTATAGATCCCCTATAGCCCGCTTTGAAGGACCCTCAAAGGACCCCTTAAAGGAACCCTATTCTAAAATATAATGGGCCCTTTAAAGGAACCCTAGGCTAACTATATAAGGCCCAGCTGCTAGACCCTAAACCCCAAACCCTAAACCTGAAACCCTAAACCCCTGCTCTAATTATATAAGGCCCAGCCGCCGGAGGCTGCGCTCCAGGCGCTCCCCGACACAAGAGAAGGCGACCTGAATGCCTCTCAGAGCTGCTGGAGTCCCAGTAGGAGAACAAGGTGTAGGGCTTATAGTTTCTTTTTAGGGCTCCTTTTCGTCTGCACGCAGCGAAAGGGCTTATAGGTTTATGGTTTGGGTTTAGGTTTTCTTTTGGAGCTCCATTTTATGCCTGCCCACCTGGTTGAGCTAACATAAAGCCGTCGGCCAGGGGAGGCAACGGGAGACTTACGCTCCCACCGCCTATGAAAAAACCCTATCTCAGACGTCACCTAAACCCTAAACCCCTAAACCCTAAACCCTAAACCCCAAACCCCAAAACCCTAAATCCCAAAACCCTAAACCCTAAACCCAAAACCCTAAACCCTAAACCGCAATCTGTAGGCCAGCCCTCTGCTTCTGATCCCCAGGCCCATGCGTGGCTTAGTCGGCACTATCTGTTGAAGCCCTCGCCGAGTGGTCATCCTCCGCTGAATCCTCTTTTTCCTTGATGTTTAGGTTCCGGGTTTAGGGTTTAGGGTTTGGGTCAAGGGTTAAGGCTGTTAAGGGTTTGGGGTTTAGGGTTTAGGGGTGAGGTTTTGGGTTTTTGGTTTAGTGTTTAAAGTTTAGGGTCTAGGTTTAGGGCTTATGTAAGTTTATGGTTTAGGGTTTGGGATTTAAGGTTCAGGTTTAGGGTCTATTGGTGTGCAAAATACAGCGGCCTTTGTGCTTAGAGTTGTACCAATACGGAACCAAGATAGACGAGTTGCGGGATGTACTTGCCTTGGGGTCCGGAAGGCTTCACATGTCGGTGGTTGGGGAGGGGAGGATCTTAGCGTCAGTGCGACGGAAGTCACGAGATGCGTAGATGTGAACTGTCGCAAGCGCACGATGACGCTGAGTATCTTGAGTACTGCGTGTCTGCTTTCTTACTCCCGCAGTTTGACAACCACTGCAAACAGAGTCAGGCCTTTAATTTATGACGGTTTAGGGTTTAGGGTTAACCCTAAACCCTAAACCCCTAAACCGGACAAAGGCACCCGGGGTAGCTCGGGTACGGCGTCGGAGCCGAGCCGCCAACCGAAGGACTTCGTGCTCTTGTGCTGGTGTCCAGACAGGACCCATTGCTGCCAAGGCGCGGTCGACCTGTCCGGCGGTAGACTCGGATGGCCGTTCCACCAAAATGTCTTTCATTTCTCGGACCGTGACCGCAATGTCCTCGTCGAGGCGTTGACCGATGGCCCGTACCTGGGTCGTGTTGGCTGAGCTGACCAAATCATTGTTGCAGGGCCGTGGATAAATCTGCCTTTGCTCTCACATTTCCCGCAAGCCGTTTTGCCAGCTTCTTGGTCAACTTGCGTTCAGCGGATCTCCGACACCTGCAACAGATCGATTGCATGATCCGTATATACCAGGGCCCACCTTCTCGAAACAAGCTTTACGTGAAATCCCTCACCCACCCACCCCAAAAGGAGGCACTTTGCCCATCTCTGCCGAAGGCCACAAAGTCCATCCCCGAGTGAAGCCCTGTTGTGAGGGTGATGATGACAGTTTTGCGAAGCTTAGGGTGGAGGTTTCGGAATTTTCCAGTAGTGCTGCGGGCGTAAGGCTCAGGATGCTCATCTGGCTTGAAAGGGTAGTGTGGGCTTTGGGGCTTAGGGTTTTAGGGTTTGGGTTTCAGGGGTTCCGGGATTTAGGGTTTTTGGGGTCTGGGAGTTTGAAGTGTAGCGCTGGGGCTTAGGAGTTTAAAGATTTCGTTTAGGTTTTGCGGGTTTGGAGGGGCGGCGCGGATTTCTTCAGAGTGGCCCAGCTGGCTCTGCCGAGCTGAAACCCTGAATCCTTCCAAAGCTTTCGACCAATGCAATCTTGAATCCTTGAAGCCCTTCAGGGCGCAGTCCCCAAAGCCTAAACTCCCTAATGCCTAAACCCTAATAAGTTCAAACCAGACACCTGAGACCCTAAACCCTAAACTCCTAAACCCTATAACCTAAAACTCAAAACCTCGGCCTAAATTCAAACCAGACCCCTGAGATTTAAACCCTAAACCCTAGACCCCAAAACTCAAAACCTCGCGAGGAGGGTTCCGTCGAAAAGGTTTGGTCCGCCTTGCGACCGGAAGTCGTGGATGACGCTGTGAAGCGCCTGCCAAAAGGCGACAGCGTGACGGGATTCCAAGGGCAATAGGAGGGACCCTTAATAAGGACCCCTAGGTATGTACACTATAACATAGCTATTATATAGCCCATTGAAGGGTAGGGGTCCCCATTAAGGGTCCCTCCTTTTCCCCTTTTTGAGGGATGAAGGGTTGGAGCTGCGGGGCTGTAGCTTATTAGCCCTAATTCAGAAATATACCTTAAACTATAATAGGGATCCTACCATAATTTAAGGCATATTCCTTAAGGGGTATGGTTCCTACTTGTCGGGTATCATTTAGAAGGGGCCCCCACCCGGTAATAGTGTGGGGTTCAGGGTTTAGGGTTTAGAGTTTTAGGGTTTAGGGTTTAGGCTTGAGGGATCCCTTAGAAGGGGCCCCCACCAAGTAATAGTGACTGCGACGACTTACTTACTACTACGACCTAGGAAGCGATACCATCTATCGGGGCGACACATGCCGTTGCCATGTTCATCTGATTCAGCCATCTCCTGATTGTTTTCATAGTATCTCAGATTGTTGGTAGTTTGGGCATGTTTGGCACTGCCGCTTTGGAATTTGAGGGTATCTGTGGGGCGATGGTTGCACATCTCGAGCTGTCAAATTGCAGCCAGGGCCGAACAAACACCCAAAGTCAAGCTGCCCAAATGCCGCAGGGCTCAAACACACCTAAAATCGTGGTATGTTTGAAACCATTGGCCTGCTCTGATCACTTGGATATTTTTTGAGCCTGATGATGTGTTGGAAACCTGCCACGGATCCCAACTCCCACGATCCATCTTGGATCATGCGGGGTGGTTTGGGGGGTGGGGGTGCGAGGGTGTGTGTGAGCAGCGAGAGAGTGAGAGAGATTAGAAACAACGTCTAGGTACATACAGCTAGATAAGAAGATATTTAGATAGGTAAAGAGACAGGCTTATAGACGGATAGACTGAAAGACTGATCGACGGGTGGATCGATAGATGGTTAGATAGCTAGGTGGGTAGGTTGTGTGTGGGTCGGAGGTAAGCAGGTACGTAGGTAGATGGAAGGAAAGACGGGCTGACAGACTTAAAGGCTGATGAAACTGAAGCACTGCTAGATAGCTAGCTAGCTAGCTTGCCGGATAGAATGATAGAAAGATGGATAGATAGATGGGTAGATAGGTAGATAGGTAGATGGAAGAGCAGATACATAAGCAGGTTGATAGTTAGTAAGATCTACAGCAAGATAAATAGGCAGATTGACAGCTAGATAGATAGACAGATACACAGATAGATGAGATATGTGCATGTCTACATGTCGTGATGGGCGGTGACGAATGCACAACTCAGTTACATGCACATATCTACGTATTCAACTATGTACGTGCAGACCAAGGACTGAAGTAACCTTAGATCGATCGCATTTTCAATGGCATCTCATCGTACCAGATCCTAACCTTAACCCGGAGTAACCTACCTTTTTAGGGACTTACATAAGGAAATCATAATAGGGAACCCTAAAAAGGTAGGTGATTCAGGGTTACGGAAAACCCTAAACTGACTAATCCGGCCCCCAAAAGCAATGCTCTGAAGAGCTGAGCCGACGCTCCTAACTAACTGCTGGATGCCTCTCAAAGGGAAAAAGGAGGGACCCTTGATGGGGACCCCTACCCAATAATGAGCTATATAATGGGTATATAATAGTTATATTAAGGGTATATACCTAGGGGTCCTTATTAAGGGTCCCTCCTTTTACCCTTGGAGCCTCCATTGCCGAGTAGTCCGCGGTGACAACCGGTGTGAAGTCTAAGACCAAGTATCTGACTTCGCCTGTGCAAAACTCAGCTGACATGGCTACAGCACACCAATCCTGAGTTGCACATCTATATAAATCCAAAGCTCATGAACACCAAATGCTCAGACCAGAGTATAACCTATGGTGAGGGATGTGAGGCTGCTGGCGATCACAAACACAGAGTTAGGGAGGTCGCATCGCACAGGATTGCCTGTCACCATCATAGCAAACATGTACGGGCGACGACAAGTTGTCGGTAAGAGCTTCACCGTGTTTCTGCAAATGCCGTCAGAAGAACACTTGCCGAGAAAGTAGAACACGACTCTGAAACCAGAACATGTCACACTATCCGCAAACCGAAGCAAAACCAACACCCTGCATCCGCAACGGATGCAACCAAGATGCAAATTGCTTTCTCCATCATACTACGAAATCGAAGTGCTGGTAGACGGGCAAGCACCGGCCGCAGCCCAAACTGTTACAGAGTTACATCCCAGCGCAATCTCGCTGGCCTATCGAACTGCCAAGAGATCGCTGGGGCTCTGCATGATCTCTACTGAGCCATGTAACATCTCCTCCCCACTCCTCGCAGTCGAAAGCCCTGAACCCCACGCCTTAAACTCCAAACTGCCAAACGAATAAAAATGGAATCTTCCCTGGCGAACCAATTTCTGTGACACGGGAGCCTTAATTGTAGGGGGTCTTCCAGGTATATTGCAGGAACTGTAGTAGTTTCAATCTCATCGGGGCTACAGTTACAGCGGAACATGAATTGTAGAAGCCATGTTTCATCCCCTTATACATACCTATTCTGGTTGTGATGTATTCTTCTGTGCTTCGCCGACTCGGGTGCATCTGTGCGTCTTTGTGGCCCTGGCAAGATAATCGCATGACCACATAAATATGTATACACACATATATATATATATATATATATATACACATGTATATAAACACCCAGCCAAAATCATAGTACTAAAGCTAGCATTAACCATCATGATGCTGATCGTAACGTCATGGCTTCGTGAGATGATGCGACCGTCGCACATTCGTCACCCACCACTTGTACCTTCCTCGCCACCATCAGGTCACTGATCTTCTTTTCGTACCATCACCGTCTTTAGCCTTACCGTCATGCCAGTCATCATTGATACAGATAGAACCTCGTGCCATGGTCCCTGCGCAACCTGTTGCTCATGAGGGTGACCGTGCGTCATTGTTATCATGCTAGATGCTGCCGACGACGATTACGGAGGCATAAGCTTGGGGCTATTGGCATCGGGGAACATGGGGACATGATTCACTAGCACAGTGTCTTGAGGCCTTATATGCCAGAAAAAATGTGGGGGCTAAACTATCTATACTAAGGCTACTAAGCATCTTGCCAGGTCACTTATGTCGCGCATGTCCTTGGATGGTCGCTTAAAACCGGGGGCACCCGTGCAAAGCTGCGTCGGCTTGATGTTGAAAAAAAGCTCGAGCTTTCTGTCAAAAGGAGCCCTCAATGAGACACCTGGACTTCGGGAAACAACTGAACCTTCCATCGACTGTCTGACCCTGGCAAAGAGGGGAAGAGGGGTCTGGGCTTTGCCGTGGCTCTCACACAGAGGTAACTGCTACTCTGAACTCTGAACCCGAGCCCCAAACCCGAAAGGCTAACCCTAAGCATGCTCCCATAGTGGCTTCCGGAATCCCGAGCCCTAATATAGGGGCCTTGAAAATAGGCTTATAATAAGGAACCCACCAAAAATAGTATAGGCTTATAATAAGGAACCCCCCAAAATAGCATAGGTAATTCTCTTGAGGCCACGATATTCAACTCTCATCCAGCCGAGTCTCTGAAATTAGCGTGGACAGCGTCTCCTCGACGTATGCAACATTGGCAAAGTACAAGGAACCGCCAATCCGGACCTCAGGCTACAGTAGGCTTTGTAAAGCGATCGTTCAAGGCTTTTTTCAGATGGATTCTTTTTGGGCTAAAGGTTCTATAAGGGTGCAGAAGCGTTTTGGGGCATATTGCAGAAAAAGATCTTACTATCCAGAGTAAGGCTTCTTTCAGACGAGTTCTTCTTGGGCTAAGCCCCCCCAAAAATCTCAGCGTTTCGTAACGAGGGGTCTTGAAGTCGGGATGGACAAGGGACGCAAAACCAAAACCCTGAGAGCAAGGAGCTCCAAGCCCGCCGGTTTTTTGTGACGATGATGCTGGTGTTGCTGTTGATGACCACAATGAGAATGAAGACGAGGATGCTAAACATTAGCACGATGATGAGTAGGATGTTAGAGAATGCTGTCGAGCGCGATGACGATTTTGGTTTTATGCTGTGGATAGTGCGTGGCATTGGTATGATACTGTTGTCCCTGATGGTAGCGGCTGATATCGATGGGGCGGCTGCAGTGATGATAATGCCTGTATTGATGACTGCGATGGGCAATGAACTCGCTGTGAACATCAGGATCACCATCCTGGTCAACATCATCGTCATCACCAGCCCACAGTTTCATTTCTTCCATGATGTCACGGCCATCATCTTCACCACGATTTTGATCATCATCAAACACTCGAGGTCGTGCATGGTCCAAAACATCTGAGGCCGTTGAAGCGCCTGATAACCGCCGGAGCCCAACATCCACAGGCATCTTTTGACGAACATCCCCAACACACATATCCGTTTTCTAGCTTGGCCATTTGAAGCCTTCGACAAAGATTCCAAAATAAGATCCTCTTCGGCCCAATAAGGAAAAACTTAGCATGTGCCAAAGACCCAGCTAGTATACAAATTGTGAACCCTAGGCCAAACCAGGGCCGGGCTGCTATGAAAATGCCATTCATGAAGGCTCCCTCCGGGGCCTGCTGAATGTTCCGGTAGCCTTGACTCGCAGGGTCTTGGGTTTTTTGGGGGTTCAGATTTTTGGGGGTGAAGGGTTGGAAGAGCTGTATTTATGGGTGTACAAACGTTCAGAATAAGTTGGGGTACAGCATGTCGGATTTTAGTGCAGGAAGTCAAGCGCCACATGCCAAACCCTGCGGCCTAAACCAACAGAAACACTGCAATCACCACAATCTAACACCCTAGCTGAGACAGGAAGGGCTTTGTGATCTTTCCATTCTCACAAGCTTATTTACAACTGCAGGAATGCTAACGAACCAAGCACGGTTCCTAGCGCACCATGCATCGAATCTATCAGCCGGCCAGCTGTACGTATACTGCTCTACCCATTGGCTGTAGCCAAGAGGTCATATTTACGTACATGCACAGAAAAAGCCGACCGCCTTCCACCCCCATCGCGAATGCAGATAAGCAGCCAGCTTGAAAACGCCGAATTAAACCCAGATCCAAATCCAAAACCCTCTCAACCCTAAACCCCCAAATCCTAAACCCAGAAATCCTGAAGCCCAAACTCCGAACCCTAAACCCTGAACTCCTAACACTCTGAACCCTCAAACCCTCGGCCTGAACCCCAAAGCCAGCCCGAAACCCTAAACCCAAAACCCTAAACCCTAAACCCCAAGAAACCCTAAACCCTAAACCCCAAGAAACTCTAAACCCTAAACCCTAAGAAACTCTAAACCCTAAACCCCAAGAAACCCTAAACCCTAAACCCTAAGAAACTCTAAACCCTAAACCCCAAGAAACCCTAAACCCTAAACCCTAAGAAACTCTAAACCCTAAACCCTAAGAAACTCTAAACCCTAAACCCCAAGAAACCCTAAACCCTAAACCCTAAGAAACTCTAAACCCTAAACCCTAAGAAACCCTAAACCCTAAACCCTAAGAAACTCTAAACCCTAAACCCCAAGAAACCCTAAACCCTAAACCCCAAGAAACCCTAAACCCTAAACCCTAAGAAACTCTAAACCCTAAACCCTAAGAAACCCTAAACCCTAAACCCTAAGAAACTCTAAACCCTAAACCCTAAGAAACCCTAAACCCTAAACCCCAAGAAACCCTAAACCCTAAACCCTAAGAAACTCTAAACCCTAAACCCTAAGAAACTCTAAACCCTAAACCCCAAGAAACCCTAAACCCTAAACCCTAAGAAACTCTAAACCCTAAACCCTAAGAAACCCTAAACCCTAAACCCTAAGAAACCCTCTAAACCCTAAACCCCAAGAAACCCTAAACCCTAAACCCTAAGAAACTCTAAACCCTAAACCCTAAGAAACTCTAAACCCTAAACCCTAAGAAACCCTAAACCCTAAAAAGCCCTCCCTTTCAGTCCAAGGATCTGTTTGTGCCTTCGACACGCCAGAGCACCCTCGGTTCCCGTTGCACAATAGGTAGGTTTGGGGCTTGGGGTTTAGGGGTTTAAGGGTTAAGTTGGTTTTTTCAGGGATTCGTTTTTTTAAATAATAAAAAGGGTTTAGGGTGTAGGGGGTACATCGGCGCACCTGGTGGGTGTGAAGGTCGAGATAGCTAGATACGCAGATACGACGACGTGGCTAGGTAAGCAGATGGGTAGAAACATTGACATGGAGGGATGGACGGATGATTAGATGGGCAGATAGATTTTTCGGGAGGTAGATAGATAGGCAGACAGATGGACAGATGGAGACAACGAGAGACAAGTAGATAGAGAGATAGACAGATAGATAGGTAGATAGATAGGGAGCTGAGGTGGGCACGCACGCAGAGACTTACACTGCTGTACTTTACTAGACCGATAGCAGATGAGTCATGACGGCTTCTTTACTCCAGAAGCATATTTTCGCAATACGACTTTGTTCTGCAAGCTGAACCCGGAATCCCCAAGTTGGAGTTTCCAAACCCCTTCTGAATCCAAGCAGCTGAATTGGCGGATGGATGGACTCGTAAATCACGATTAGCAAGGAAAGCCTCAATCGGCGTTCCAAGGGCGGAAAGGTCTTGTTCGAGGGCTTCCTTAAAAGGTTCCTTGAAGGGCTCCTTTGAGGCTTCTATCAGGGTTCGCCAAGGTTTCATGGTTCCAGGAATTCGGCTCACTACCAGAGTGTCCCAACAAGTAGGGCATCAAACACTGTTCATGCCCGGGCCAAAGCGGTCGAAACCCTCCCACAAAGACAAAAAGGCCCTGTATATAACGAGCCAACCGGCGTGTGCTTTTGATGGGTCGGAAGTTTTATAGGAGATCGACAAGGACCGTACAGTGGATGCACGAGTGGAGTGACCAACGGCGCAAACTTATAATAATTTTATATCAGTCTGCACCAGGCATGTATGATTCTATGCCGCCTCCACGTGAGGGTGATCTTCTGATGTAGGAACCTGATTAAGAAACCCTGGGCCTAGAGGGCCTAGAACCCCAAAACAGGAGGATTCATAAAAGGAACCCCAATAAAGGCCCAAGGTTTCTTAATCAGGTTCCTACATTAGGGCTTTCGTGAGCACCCCTCACACAAACAGCTCCCGCTCCGAAACCTCGGGATAACCCCCCCAAAGAGTCTGGAGCCTCGAAACTCTGCAACCTATAAGTTGAATCTCTACCTGATGTAGTAGCCTCAAGAGATACACTGGGGCTTGGAGGTAGAGTTTAGAAAAGCCCTAAGGAATTATTATATATAGAATTTTGCAAAACCTCATATTACAGCCTCAGACGCCATACCAGCCGGGAGGCAGTGCAGCTAAGCTGATACCCAAGCGCGGACCCACGCAGAGCGTGCCGATCATCGCCGTCTGGGCAGTGAGAAGCACAATTCTACCCATAGGCCCCGTAGTAGTTCCTTCTTGGGACTACATTATAGAATTCTAAATATGAGCGCAAAAGGGAGCTACTTTGGGGCCTTTGGGTAGGGCTTAGGAAAGTACCGTCTTCCTAGGAAAGTCCATGTTTCCAAAGTCAAGAGATTCAACGACTCGGTAGTTAACAGGGGAGTTTCCGAAAGTAAGGGACCCTAATATAGTACCCCAAAAATGACCCTTATAAGGACCCTAAGGATAAGGTACCCCTAATTTTCGGAAACTCCCATATAGGACCCCCAGGATTGTTCCAAGCCGTAGACCTTGGGATTTCCCCCAGCCAGGAACCCAAAGACTCCAATATCCCTCAATTAAGGGTTATACCTTAAATCATATTCAGGATCCTACCATAATTTAAGGAATATTCCTTAATTATGGGGTATTGGAGTCTCTGGGAAGGATGATAGGTTAGCGTGCACATGACAGTGAGTGAAACGGAAATCTGGGCGCCGGACCATCCACATGGTAAAGTCGGCCTTCTTGACTCGATACCTCACTGGGCTCAGGGTTCCCAGAGAGCCCAATACCCCTTAATTAAGGCATATGCCTTAAACTATAAGGGGACTCATATTATGACTTTAAGCTATAGTCCTTAATTAATAGGTATTGGGCTCTCTGGGCTTCTGCAGTTTTAGGTCCATGGCTGTGATGTTCCTGCACCCTCGCGAGACTTTCTGGCTTCTATTGTAACCGGGGCCTCAACATGTTGATAGGGTCTTTGCTGAGGGCCAAGCAGGTTCATGGCCACATCATAAGCCACGAGCTTCGAGACTGAGCCTTGGGTAAGGGGCATTTTCGAGAATCAGGGTTTGCTTTTTTTGATCACCTTTTTCCAACTGCAAGAGAGGAATCCCGGTTGAGAAAGCGTCTTTGCAACCCTCTGGCTTATCGCAGGTTTCACTTTGGTCCGGCACACCCTCAAGATCATCTTCACCTTCTGGTTCAGCATCCGACCCTGTTGCATCCATCAGCGTACCCTGCATCCCTGCCACCACGACATCATCACCGGTTTAGGGGTTAGGGTTTATTGAAGACGCTACTGCCCCAACACCCGACCCATGCACTGGCATATTCCCTCCATGCAGAGGGCAAACAGACATTTCTGCAAGGCGTCTCCGAATTAAGCCTTGTTAGCTGTCGGGTCAGCAATTTAGGCGTTGGGTCGGATGTTGGCTTTAATTTCGCTTGGATGCCACAAGGCTTCAGAGGCTTTTCAGAATAGGAAGGGGCTGCTCGGAGCAAGTATGGTTACCAAAGCTTACAGATATGGCTTGGCCGTTGGACGCAAGGATTGCCGACATGAATGCTGTTGCTTGTGCCTAAGACTTGGCCGCTCGGCGTACTTCTTCGTTTGTTGGCATCTTTGGTGCACAATACTAGCTGTGTCCGTTGGTGAAATAGCTAACAGGAAGGTCTTCGTGAACTCAGTTTCACAGACCCCAAGCTATGTCTCTGTAGCTGAGCGCGGTTCGGCTGTCCGGCTGAAGCGGAAAGACAACTCCATAAGATACGGAAATAGGAGTGCACAACCCTAAACCCACAACCCTAAACCCTAACCCCCCCTGAGTTCGTGCTCTTCATGATAGAAATCCCAGCGCTAGTGGCTCAACAAGCTGTGCCTTGAAGGCTCCGGGTGTTTTGAAACTTTTCGACTATTACTATTACTTTAATGAATATTACTACCATTAGTTATCTTTATTAATATGACTACTACTATTATTAGTTAGTTACCATAATACTATCAATCATTGTTTATACCATTTACGATCGGTAATGTCGCTATTTTCGTTCGTTAGGGCTTCAGGGTCTCTGGAGACCCCGGCTCACGACTATGGCGGCCAGGGCGAACTTCGGCAGGTAGTAGAAGAGCCTTAGGTAGGTGCAGCGCGCGGGCTTTTCGGAGATCAAGGCTCAATTTCTGCACAGATGTGTCTTTCTGATTAGGTTCTCTCTGTGTTTTGTCTCCGTTTCTTCATATCTAGCTCTGAAAAAGATGGTTCAGGAAGGAGATGTACTGCTCAAGAAGTTTCTGACACTTTGGCAGCCGACTGGAACCGAAGGTGCTTCAATCCTCGCGATTCGTCTAGGGTCGGCGTTTAGAGATGTGCAGAACTCTGGCCATTCAGCGTTCGCCGTTGGAGGCCTTCTGTGTGTATGTGGGCCCATACTGCGGCTAGATGAGTTTAGTGTACCTTTTTTCTTTTATCGCTCCTTTTCTCATGCAACACAACGTCACCGGGGAAGTTTAGTGTACCTTTAGGGCTTAGGGCTTCAGCCGACCTTTTCCGGTTTGTGGTTCTCCAGCCCGATATGAATCCTTGGCTCCTAGCAGCTCACATAAAGCAATTTCTGAGAAGTTCGTCCAAAGCCCAAAATCCCGGCCTAAGGGTTCATTTGGGAGTGAAGACCCAGAGACTCCAATATCCCTTAATTAAGGAATATTCCTTAAATTATGGTATAGTAGGATCCTTAATATGATTTAAGGAATATTCCTTAATTAAGGGATATTGGAGTCTCTGGGTGAAGACTTCTTTTGAATGAGGCTGCAGGACCCTCAGCATCCTGACTTAACCCCAAACCGGGGCGACGCACTACACACGGGAGCTTCCGAAAATCTAGAACCCTTATAGACCCCCTTAAGGAACCCTTCGAGATCCCGTTTTAATGGAGCCCTAAAAAAGAAACTGCCCAGAACTGTCTGGGCCCGGAGCGGCGTGAGGTAGAGCAGCGCAAGGAAAGACAGGGAAGCTGGCGGGCAGCAGGTTTAGGAGCTTGGGCTGTGCAGGATCTAAGTCCTTCGAACCCAAAGAGCCCAATTACCCCTTAATTAAGGAATAGAAGGGGACGCATAAAAAGATTTAAGCTATATTCCTTAATTGAAGGGTATTGTGCTCTCTGGGAAATCGATGGTTAACGGAGCTGAACTCTTGAAGGGAGGTTAACATTAGGGTCGTTTGGAATGTTTCGGGCCTCACTGAGCAACGGAGGCACTGGGTGACTGGCGTGCCTTCTGGTGCGTTGGCAGGTTTCACTTAGGCTCTTTCGGAATTTGCTCCTAGGCCCAGAGGGGCCAGCGGTGCAGGGAGCCTACAAGCGCGGGCTAGGTTTTCGGCTTGTGGACACCATGGTGCAAGGATTCAGGAGCTGTTGGGCTATTATTAGCTTTTCGACGATTTCGGGTCTAGGATATTGGAAGAGACCACTTGTACTAGGATCATCCTGTGCAGGTCTGGTGTTTACGGAAACGGGTCAGCCTGAACCACATGCAATAACTGCCCAAGCCCACAAACTAGACAGAAATTGCTACAACCCAATGCCACCCAGTACTACACTTCAGCTCTCCTGTCGCCCCATCCCACCCAAAACAATTGAATCAATGGACCCTCAACCCTTACTAGCAGTAATTCTGTGGAGCCTCGCCTGCCGTCACCCCTGACAATTGCGACTTGCCGCCCGTGGAGTTGCACCTTAGCTGATCGTCTGTGCTCATGGCTTGACCTACGCTCCTGAACCCGGAGGGACCAAGGACCCTAGAGTGAGGTTGTCGGTCCCAAATACTACACTCTGCATGAAAACCACCGAGGAGAAGAACGTCTATTCATATGATGGTTTTTAAGCAATAATTAGGGAGTATTGGGCTCTCTGGGCTTCCATTGATCCCGCAACCTGCAAGATCTGTAGTCTTGGAAGACTGAAAAGGATTCTGCTTTTGTATCTGTTTAACAAAACCCTGTTGAATCGAAGAAAGCTCGAACCGCCAAACTTGTGCCCCCACCTCACCACCGAATGAATCCTAAACCATTCCCAACACCAAAACCTACTTTGCCTGAGTCTTACACCATACTCCTGATTCCAAAACTCTACACCGCAAGCCACCAGATCCTAAACCCAAACGCCTAAACTACAAACCCTAACTCTCTTGGCTTTGAACCTCACCTCCACTCAAATATTAATACTAAACCTGCAACCTTCAACCCCCAAGCCCAAACCTACATACCCAAATTCAAGGACCAAACCCTCAACTCAATCGTAAACCCCAACCCCAAACCGAAACCCTCAGCCCTCAAACCTCAACCCTAAACAGCACACCCTGAATCTCAAATTCTGGACTCAATCAAGCTGCACTGCCGAACGAGAGAAGCTACCGGTAGCCTGTGAGATGGTTCGGAGGGTGGAGGGGGGGATTAGTGTTTATGTTTTAGGGCTTTACGTAGGCTTTAGGGTTTTCGGATTTTAGGATTCGGTGGCTCTAGGGTTTTTGAGTTTAGGGTTTTAGGGTGAGTGTTTTAGGGGGTTTAAGCTGTTCGGGCTTAAGGGTGTCGAAGCAAGGATTTAAGGTCCTGGGTTGAAGGGTTAGGGCTCAAGGCATCCAGGGCTTAAGGCAGGATGAATTAAGACCTTCAGGGCTGCAGGGTTTAAGGATTCAGAGAATGTGGGTTGAAGGATCTAGGTTCAGGGTTTGAGGTATTTTTTGGATGAAGGCTGAAGGCGGGAGAGGATTTTGAGTTTAGGGCTAGGTCAGCAACAGAAGGCCTCTGCCAAGCGTTCATGACCGACTGAAACTGTAACATGATTTAGCGTGGCGAGGTCGTCAAACCCACCCAGAGAGCCCAATACCCCTTAATTAAGGAATATAGCTTAAATCTTAATATGAATTCCCTTATAATTGAAGGTATATTCCTTAATTAAGGAGTATTGGGCTCTCTGGGCAGAAGTCCAAATCCTTAGACCAGGAAGCTCCGCGCCCCAAACCACCAAAGCAGCCCGCAAATGCAAATCCAAAAACATTTAGGGTTTGGGGATGTTTGGGGTTTAGGGTTTAGGGGTTTAGTTTCTTTTTTTTTTACACGGCCCTTTTTCGTCTTCGCAGAATCCGAGAAGCGGATCTTCCGCTGGGCGTCTGAAAATAAAGGGTGATTTCCGACTCCTGACCTCGACTCTCGACACTCATTCATCTTCCTCCGAAGGACACCGAAAAGGAGAAGATCCTGAAGCAAAGACCAAAACCGCACAGGAAACTTAAGAAGAAGAAGAAGAAGAAGAACCCGTCACGGACCCGTTAGAACCCCGAGCTAAGCTACCCGTTGGACTGAAACCGAAACCCTGTGTTCAAAAAAGGCCACCCGGAAGCAGAAGATCCCAAAAGGAAGGGGCAAGCCCGGAGAGGAGACCCAAGCAGAAGAACCCTGAAACCTCGTCCACCCCGAAACCCCCGAGCAACCCCTCGATCCCAGGCGCCCTTGCGCAGACCTTCGTTTTGGACCGCGCATCGCGAATTAGGAGCTCTTAGTCAAAATGAAAGTACAGCGTGCAACGGAACCCCCCGAAAGAGAGGGGTTCAGAAAAGCACGCAAATGCAGCCGCACCAAGGCGAATTAAATGAATTCGGCCTGTGCGGAAGTCTAGTCAAACCCTACGTTTAGACACCCCCTAGTTCCGAGTAGTAAACTTAGACTATATGTGCTGCTCCCATCAAACCCTGGCAGCGAAGCTGGGAGAAGATGACCTTTATTCTAGCTGCTTCGTCCTAAACCTCTTGGATGCGAATTCCTCCTAAACAACTACCGTTTAAATCTAAAACACGAAGATAACCCTAGTTATACATCACTTCTCCCAGTCCGACCAGTGGAAGGATGGGGCCGGGGACACAGGCTTGTGCCCATAGGACCGGAACGCTCCCCGCAGAAGTCTGCACTCTTCTCGGGTCAACCAGCCTCGCCACTTTTTGGCGAGTTGCCGGCACAGTTCGCGTCCCGATAGCAAGTGGCCCATGCACTCGGTGGGGCCTTCAATCACTTCCCCACTCCCGGCGGCGTACGCCGCCAACCAAGCCCGCATACCGTGAAACCCGAAGGGCCGCTCCGCAAAGGTCTTCTGGAGGCCTCTAGGGTTTAAGAGCATAAGGAAAAGAGGACTAGCTAAGCAAAAATAGGGTAAATGCAGTGCTAAGACCCCGAGTTTTAGGAACAAGGTGAAGGGAAAACCGTCTATCTCAACTAAACCCACAAGTACTCTATCCCTATCCCTGCTACCTCCGGGGCGGCACCGGACCGTCCGTCGCCACCTTTGCTTTGAGAGGTCGGATTTGTGGAGGTGGTGCGCCTCGCGGGTGCGAAGTAGCACCACACCCGTGCTAGGAAAAACAAAAAGTTAGACCCCTTAGAACCAATCCGGACTAGAAGAAAGAAGAACCCTCAGGACATACAAAGGAAGACGACCCTTAAAAAAGACTGCCGCCAAACCCAGAGCGAGAACCTCGTAAATCGTCTTCCCCTCTTTCGTCTTGCTTTCGTAGAGGGTATACTCGATGTGTGGTCGTCCTGACCCCAAAGACACTAACTACCCTAAAGACCCGGAACCGATCCAGCTAAAGGAACACACCCGAAACTTAAGAAATCCACCCTTCACAAGCTTCGCCCCACGGTCTTCGTCAATCTCATGGATATTAAGTGGGTCACGGTCGTCAACGACTCCACAGTCGAGGCAGATGAGGCGAACCTCCTGTTATCAGGGGAAGGAACTTATCTGGTTCATCATCCGGTGCTTCCTTGGTGGGCCCCTTCACTCGTTCACCTTCATATTCGTTGATCCCCACCATGTCCCGGGTTTAGGGGTTAGGGTTTGGGGTTTAGAGGTTAGGGGTTTGGGGTTTGGGGTTTAGGGTTTAGGGGTTTAGGGTTTAGGGTTTGGGGTTTAGGGTTAAGGGTTTAGGGGTTTAGGGTTTAGTTAGGGTTTAGGGTTTAGTCCAGAACCCCTGAACCCCCACACTGCTTTAGAGCACCCTGCTAGAGAACTTCCGGAACCCCTTGCCTTAACACCCCCCCGCCCCCCTTCCCTTGAGGCACCGGATAGGCCGTGAAGATCGCACCGACCACATTGCAGGCGCCCAGTGCAAGGAGCTCCTCTTGGGAGGGGCTTTTGCGGGCTTTAGAACTCGGGCTTGGGATTTAGGGGTCTGGGGTTTAGGTGGGGGTTTAGGGGTTTAGGGTTTAGGTAGACGTTTAGGGGTCTAGGGTTTAGGTAGGGGTTTAGGGGTTTAGGTAGGGGTCTAAGCTTAGGGGTTTAGGGTTTAGGTAGGGGTTTTGAGGTTGAGGGGCGGGCCCTCGTCAATTCGGATGGGCGCATGGAGGGTTTCAGGAGGCTCATGGAAGGCCCTGCAATGGCTTGATTAACCCATGGCAGAGTTTTACCGGGCTTTGCAGGGGTTTTGAAAACTCTTGCAGAGGTTGTTCAAGTTCAGTATGCTTGGATGCCGGTTAGTAGGTTAATACCCCCGCTAGACTTTCAGTTTCAGGAATACTCCTCAAATAGTTGAAGGATGTTGGAGTATCGGGCTTTCCGTGCACCAGACCTGCCAGGGGCCAGTGAGAGGCCGGTGTCTGGATTTACATCGTTTTCAGGGTCTTGAAGGTTACTCTACGCCTAAGCCGAACCAAGGAAAAGAGCAACATGTGCCATCAGTCCTGGCTCGATTCCACCTGGTAGCCTGAATTCGTCAGCTGGGGGTTCTAGGGCAGATGCAAAGGGGAAAAGGAGGGACCCTTAATGGGGACCCCTAGCTATATAAAAGGTATATAATAGCTATATTAAGGGTATATACCTAGGGGTCCTTATTAAGGGTCCCTCCTTTTACCCTTGGGCAGATGCAAGAATGAATGCAAATACAACAAACTCAGACGTGGATTCTGTGAAGTACTATAGGTTCGACCAAGGTTTTCTTACCAGTACAAGACCGCCCATGTCTCAGCGCGGATGTGCAAACATACATAAACAACACGTAACTGTGTACGTATGTATATGTATATATGTATGCAGGTGCATATGTACATCAGTATGTGTATGCGTATGTGTATGTGTATGTACGTATGTGTATGAGCACGTATGCAATTATGTATGTATGTATGTATGCATGCATGTATGTCTCTGTGTGTATGTATGTATGTATGTATGTATGCACGTGAGTAGCCATGTATGTGAGAAACGTGAATACACTAAACAAGTACGACGGAATCAGAAAGAACGAACGGGGGACAGCACTAACTAAACAACGCAAACAGGTAAGGATTTTAGAGCAAATGTCGGCAGGCACAGCGGCTCTGCAGGAGTCTTGCTTCGAATTGCTCAACAGATAACGCCCTGTGTTCACGAACCTTTAACGAAGGACACCTCTGGGGGTTGGGATAAGAGAGTTTCAGAGAAGAGGGAACCCCTGACTTAACATACACTTTAAACTAAAAAATACTTGATACTGTGAGCATGGCCCCCGGCCCCCCACAGGGCCCCCCAACCCTCCCCTCTTTCAAGAATCGCAGTGGAAATGGAGTCTGGAGACAGGCCAAGGAACCGTGCTGCTTCGCCAGGTTCTGTGCAGTCGCAAACGCTTCCAAGAAGCCTTCAGGAGATCTTCTGGGTTTAGAGTATAGAGGACAGGTTCTTTAGCGTTTTTTGCATAACTGGGTTGCAGCTTTGGGGCTTTGAAAAGTATGCATGAATAGGTACCTCTACAAGAACCATCAGGACAGTTTTAAAGTTTCTCAAAGTGCCATCTAGATAACACCACCCTGAACAGTACAATCCGGATCCGCGCGGCGGCTCCGGACCGGGTTTCTCCACGTAGGGTACTTCGGAGGCCTTGGGGCCGTACTGCTTCGAAGAAGGCTTTGGGGGGAATTGCTTTAATCATGGTATAATCTACTACCCCAATAAGCCACGGAAGTAAGAGGTTAAACTTTCCGATTCCTACAAAACCAAAAAAACCCAAAAAGTTAAAAGGTTAGGTATTGGGGATCTAAGTAATTATGACAAGCAGCCCTGAGGAACAGAAGTGGTAATTGTGAACCTCAGGGAATCTCGACATCTGGCCCCAAAAGCCCCAACCCTGCGACCTCGAACCTCTACACCCCCCAATGCGCGGAGACTCATAAAACTCTCAAGCCCAGACCCCCAAACACGGTCCAGACAGCCCCGATTTCGAGGACTGCTGGATCCCTGAAGCCTCTAGTAAACCCCATAAAGTTGGAAACCCGATTAAGGCCAAATAGTGCTGGGATTCCCAATTACTCTTAAGGATTGAGGCTATTGGGCTCCCAACTTTGGGGCTTCTACTGTAAACCCTGAATCCGATGTTGAGGCCGTGGCCAAGGAAGCCCACCGAGAGCGCCAGAGGCATCGTCTGACCCACGTCATGAGCCGTCCAGGATGACATGATGCCAATGCCTTGGAGATCTGCCCCCACCCTGTAATCGTGACTACAGTATTGTCCCTATATAATCCCTATATAACCCAAAAGGTTAACCTTTAGTTCCCCATGATACCCCAGAAGGGGCCCCCAGTAAGAGTGACTATAAGGACTATATTAGGGCCCTAATATATTCCTAGTATACCACTATTACAGGGTGGGGGCCCCTTCTAACCAATACCTTGGAGATCTGAAGGCTGAAGCCAAGCGTAGGTACTACAGGGGGCCTAAATAATTAGAGTAGGTTCGGGGGTTCCTAACTATAATGACAGTATAATATACCTCCAAACCCTGCTCGAATTATTAAGGCTGCTATATCATAGTACCCTTATAGTAACCTTTATAGGACCCTGTTAAGAAACCCTATTCTTTCTAATTATTAAGGGATTTAGGGTTATTTAGGGCTTCGGGAGAGTGTAGGGCTTTTGGGGCTTTGGTGCAGAGGCCGAATCTGAAACGAGAGTCCCTGCCGTTTGCGCCTCAAGGTCTCGGAATGGGGGCCTTAATAATTCGAATAGTTTTTTTTTTGGGGGGGGTTCCTTGTTCTAGTTCTAATATAATATATGCCCCGAAACCCTGGTTATTCTATTAGCTAAGGCCCCTATATTACCTTTACATCGAGACTTACAGGGCAATTTGAGGCTGCACTGCAGGCTTGCGGAATTTCTTTCGACTTCCGGCCTTGAGGCTGAGGCTTTAGGGGGCTTTAGGGTTCAGGGTGCTTTGTGTCTTATTTGTGTAGCTCCAGTTGGTAAGGAACGAATTGCCATCGGAACGGTGCAACTTTAACTGAAAGCGAAAGGACAAGCTGTACAAATCAATACTGACAACAGACATCGAATCCAGAACCGAAGGCGTAAAGCTCAACACCTGCCAAACGGATTCTGAAGCCCTGAACCCGAAACCCTACTGTCGATCTCTGAAGCCCTACTATCCGATTTTTGAAGCCCCAAACCCCAGCACATCATGTCTGAAACAATTTTCTCATCCTGTTATATAAATCCGGGGCACTGGTCGGGAGAGAGCCACCTGGGACCTCGTGGACGTAATCGAGTCCTGCAGAATAACCCAGGTCTCCCCCTGCGTGTCCAATGCCCGTAGGGTTTAGGGTTTAGGGATAAGTTAAACCTTTTCTATGGGTATACCTTTTATGCGGATGTCGTACCGGCCGTCTGAAGTTTGGGACTCGATTGCTTCAGCCGGCTCTCATGTCGATTCCGAGGATTGGGAGGGACTGGAAATTTCAAGCCTGCAGACATACTCCAACGCAACACCAAAGCCCCAAAAGACCTGATATGCATCAGAGGTACCCACAGAGCGCTTTACCTCATAGATGCAGAACTGGTTGGCTGTATTCGTGCCATGAGCTGTCTGCAAGTCACAAGTCTTTAGTAGCGCCTCAACTTCGCCCTTAAACCTAAACCTTAAGCCTCCTAAACCCCAAACCTACTAAACCCCTTCCGCCCATAAACCATAAAGCCGCAAAAACCGAACCCCGAAAGCCCTTCACAACAGAGATCGGAGCTGTTTGCCATCAATGCGTAGTCCAAAGGCTTCCAGTAGAGCAGAGTTGATGGGCTGCGGATACGAGGGTTTTAGGAGTTTAGGGTTTAGGGTTTTAGGGTTTAGGGTTTAGGGTTTTAGGGTTTTAGGAGTTTAGGAGTTCGGGGCTTTGGGCTTGGGTTTTGGATGGGCTTCGGGTCCATGGTCCTTTGATGTGCTGCAGCGGCTTGCAGAAGTAGATGAGCAGGACGCCTGAGACCTACATGAACTTCTCGCATACATGCATGCAGACAAACGTTCGCACATAAGAGTAGATCCCCTAATATGGGCCCCTATACTACAAAAGGTAGTTTATAGGAACTCCCATTATGGGATCTACTTTTTATGCCATGATCTTTGAGCATCGGCTGTGTGCTGTATTGCTGGAGCGGGAGCTTCGAAGCAGGGCGTTTGGGCTCACAGAAACATCGTCTGAACCCCACTTGGAGGTTCAGGGGGAGTTATATGTGTGGTTATAAGTCCCTTAATATGAGTAATAACTGTAGTTATCCTACTTATAACCCTACTTATATCTAAACATGAACCTCCAAGCACGCCCTCCCAAATCCTCAAGCCCTCAAAACTCCCACACGCCACGACCTCAAGTCAATCCCCCTGCGAAACCCACGGTGGACTCAACCATCCCCCACCCTACACCCGAAATTTTTCTTTATTCCTAAACCCGGAACTCCTGAAACCCTGAACTCCTTAACCCTTTAACCTTAAGCCAAATCCGAAACTGATGGGTTATTAATATGAACCCTAGCATGGGAACCCTCTTCCCCACTAAACCCCCATAGGCTAAAACCCCTTATGGCCTCCTTCTGAGAAACCCAAAGCCCTGTCAGTGCCCTGTCTGGGTGGCCCTGCGCAGCTGATCAGCGGACCCAGGGAACCAACTAGCTTCCAGCGCGGGTAGGCATAGCCGAACCTCGAATTCTCCAGGGTTTAGGGTATCATTGCAAGGCTCATAAGGCGATTTGATGGTTTTTGCAAGAAGGATTTCCAGGGTATAGGGTTCATGGCAGGGCATGTAGGGCTGATAATGGAGTTTAGGGTTTTTCAGGAGAGTTAAGGCTTGATCTTGGGGTCCAGGGTAGGCGTAGCCGAACCTGGAAGTTTCCAGGGTGGAGCGGGTTGAAGGGCAGGGCTTAGGAGGCTCTACCATAGGGTTAAGGTTAAAACATAGTAGGGTTTAGGATTTCCATCACTTGAGATGTAATGGTAGAGGGCTTAGTGTTGAAGGATGGGGTTTAAGGCGTTTTAGCGTGTCGGGCTTGTCATAGCACTTTTTGAGCTGAGGGGCTATATAGTAGGGTTTAGGGTTTGATAGTAGTAGGGTTTTAGGGTTCATAAACGGGTTAAAGGTGTCATGATGTTTTTTTTGTTCTACGGCGGGTTTTGTGCGCGGGACACACAAAGCAAACAGCCAAAAGCGCTTACGGCCTAAACTTGCAAAGCCAGGAGGGTGCAGGCATCTTGGGGTGAGTTAGGATTTGGAGAACCCCAAAACCTAGACTAAAGAGCAAGCCCTACAAGCCTTATGCTACTGCCCCTAAGCCCCAAAACCTAAGCCGCACATGACCACCGAAACCCTGCAGCTTGAACAAGCTGAGCAATCAACCTTGACCCTCCAACATGCGTCAAGCCTTCAAGCTTCGACCCCGAACCTCAACTTCAAACCCAAACATTTAGGGTTTAGGGCTTAGGGGTTTAGGGTTTTAGGGTTAATTTCTGTTGTGTGTGTAAGGGGGGGTTGAGGTTTGGGTTGTTGTGAAGCCTTAAGCACTGAACCCTTGCCCAATTCCAAACCTTCTTGCGCTGCCGTGGAGCTTTCGCAGTGCGACTAGGGTGGCTGTGAACACGAGTCCGAACCTGGGTTCGCAACTGCGGTGATGGCGGGTTTCGGTGTTCAAGTATCTTTAACATGCTTTATGGTCTTAAAATTTTAGGCAGTCCTGCTCCTGATAGCAACATTCGATACGAGGCGGATACTACTTCATGGTAGCGGCTACACGTTGTATATGGTTTGTGCTACAGGATGTATGGGGTTAGGATCAAAGGGAACGAAGTTAGCTAGGTGGCATGCAGCAATAATGGCGGCGCTACTTGCTAGAGTGCCGGTAGTGCCACTCCCGAGCACATTGGCTTGGTCCAATCAGGATTTCAACGTGTGAAGGTTCAAGGTTTTGGGGGAGTGATGCCTGGGCTTTGAAGTGTAGAGACTCAGCGTCCAGGGGGCTGTCTATTTCCAGGTTTATGGATTTGGGGTTTGAAGACGCTTACGGTTCAGTGTCATCCCCCTCATTCACACGCAAAAGGGCAGGGGCCTTAACAACTAGAAGAGGTTTTTGGGGCCCATGATACTATAGTTATAATCAGGAGCCGCCAAAATAGTATCGGTAATTACTGAGGCTCCTATATTACTCATTGTGCTAACGTGGCTATGTCGACTCTACCCAGGGGCCCCAAAGTAGCTCCTTTTTGGGTAGTATATTAGAGTCCCTAATCAAAAAAGAGGACACACCCAAAAAGGAACTACTTTGGGGCCCCTGGGTAGGCTCCGTAGGCATGTCCTGCGGGATGTCAAATCTGGGGCGCTGTTTGTCATGCAACGTACTCGGAGCCACCGAGGGGCCTGAAACCCTAAACCCCACAGTAACCCTAAACCCTAAAGGTTTTCCCAAAGGGTCCTATGTACTGCTACGGGGGATACTTCCCCAAGTCATAATAGTAATTCCTAATATGGAAACCCTACAGTCTACTATATCGGTACATAGGACCCTAAAGGCTTTGCTCCTTCAACCCAAGCTGCGCGAGCGTTATCGGCTGCCCATGCGGGGCATGCTCGATCAGAGACAAGATGCTCAGGATCGGAAATTCCTCGTCAAGGCTTCAAGAGGCTTCAGGTTGAGGAAACCGCTGCAGACTCTGGTCCAGGGCTTTACAAGGAACTCCAGAAAGTTGGAATATGGTTTCATGGTAGGATATCCTATAATTTACCATAGAAGGGTGTAGGATAATCATATTCCAATTTTCTGGCTTCTACTGTAGGATGCTTTGTCGTGCAAGCTGAAGCTCGAAAACCTGCGGAAACCGCGAAACCCTTCAGCCCGAAACTTGCAAGCCCTACCTGCAGCCGCAAACCTTTTCATCTTCATACCTTCAAAGCATTACCTGGATCCCCAAAGTATGTAGAATAATAGCCTTTTATAGGTATTGGGTCATTATTTTTACCTACCTTGGGGGGTTTAGGTAGAAAACCCCACGCCCTGCAGCTCATCAAACTTCAACCCGAACTCTTTTGTCCCGAGCCCGACGCTTTCATGTCATTTGCATCCGGGGAGCCGACTCTTCCACCTGTGATGCCGGGAACTCATTTAGGGTTTAGGATTTAGGGCTTAGGGTTTAGGGGAAATCTTCTAGGCTAACGAGAGATGCATTTGGGAATTAAGTTATTCAAGTTCCGACTTGATTTTGCATGAGTTTGTAGAAAATTTTGGGTAGGGTTTAGGATTCCAGTTAAGGGAGGTTTCGTAAAGCTTCTCAACTTCAGGGTTTAGAGATTGGGGCTGATGGCTAAGCCTTAGTCAGAGAGGCTGGCCCACCGAGACTAGACCTACCCAGGCTTACTATATGAGCAGGAGCTGTCCTGGGGTCACTCTTGAGGCTGCTACAATGACCTTTCAGCACAGGTGGGCTCCTTTTGGGAATTTTAGCAAACAGGATCCTAATACAGGCACTTAGAAGGACCCAGGGAAATGGTAACATACCCACTTTCAAGAACCCCGTGTTCAACACAAGAAATCCTGGGTTTCAAGACCCGCGCTACCAGAATCCACCATTACATCGCAAACCTAGAAGCTCTAAGACGAAAGTCCTGAGCCCTAGCACAGGGGCCCTGATCGTTAGAATGGGATTTTAGGTTACATTACGATATAGTCATGTCTGCACTAGAAGAGCGGGGAACATCAGTACTAGTGATTCCGATCCCCCGCGAAGAACACCGTGAAGCCCTAAAGCCAGTGGAGCCTTCACGCCCAGAAAGTTCTTGAACTGGCTAATCCTCAATCAAGGGATCGTAAGGAGGCTTAGTTGCTTCGGTGGATGATATAAACCCTGCATTACCTTAATGGCCTTAAACTATGGGAATTATGGTATATTCTTTACTATGGGTAATGCAGGATTTATATCATCAACCGTTCTGGCAGTTGGCGGCCCCTGTCTTTCGGGATCCTTATGCCAAAAATCTTGCTATTCAGGGGCCGGTTTTTCGGTTCCTCACTATCCAAGACTCCCACTTCAGAAGCTCTTGCAGGACTGGGTGCAAGTGGAGTATTGGTGTTCGGCATGTAAGGCATGTCGTAACGGCTTGTGGAATGGAGGGCTTTGGCGGATTTGAGTTTGCAGCATGTTGTTGCTTGAACGGCTTACAGAACGGTTAGGGTTTAGAAATTGCCAAATTTTGAATCCTACTAGCAGAGCCAGTTCTGCGCGGGACTTGGGGGTGCCTGGCTTGGTCTGCAGAGCATGACCTTCCAGTTGCCGAATGTCTCAGAGCCTTGTAAGAAACCAAGTAAGCGATTTTCCTGAGCTCCTGATTGCCTGCTCGGCCAGCAACAGCTCTAAGCCCATACAAAGATCCGTAAGCAGAAACTAGCCAAATTTCCGCAAGCGGAAACTAGCCAAAAATCCGCAAGCCGAAACAAGCCTAAACGTAGTGAACCTAAGCCTGAGGCTCTGTTTAGGGTTTAACTGAACCTACACTAGATGCATGTGGGAGTTTCCGAAAACAGGGGACCCTCATATAGTACCCTAAATAGTAGGATCCGTAATATAAGGACTCCAAACTCCCATGTGGATCGGAAACCTAGAAGCCCTACACCCCACACGAAAGCTCCGATGTCGGTCGGGCAGCATGATGATGAGAGCTGACCCGGTGGAAAAGCCGGACACCACCTGCAGTTTAGGGTTTCGGGATGGTCTAGCTATAGTCTACTTTAAACAGTCGATCTGCCCATAGGGAGCTGGCAATTGAGGTCCTGAGGGCCCTGCATTAGAGTGGTCCTCAACCCAAACCCCGACGCCTACCCGCCCAGCTATGCCTCCCTGTCCTGGGTGACCGCTCAGGTTTTGTAGAATTGTAGGACTCTGATGGCCAAAGCGGTCGCCCTAGACCCTGATGAAACAAAAAAACTTCCCTGACCCCAAGCCCAGAGTCACCAATACCCCTTAATTAAGGAATATACCTTAAATTATTGTAGGATCCTTAATATGATTTAAGGAATCTTCCTTAATTAAGGGGTATTGGAGTCTCTGGGAGCATCCAAACCATTCCAAACCCCAAACTAGGGCCCCCAAAAAGCACATAAGCAAAAAAATAGGGTAGGGATATCCCATATACATCCCCTTATAATGAAGCCCAATAAGGTAGGGATATCCCCATAAAATGCTTATGCTTATGTGCTTTTGGGATCCCTAACAAACGGCAGACTCTCGGGAGCGGACGGGATGCCCTAGGAACTTCAGCAGAAAGCCCAGCTGAAGAACCTGCAGAGCGCCCACACCGGAAAGAGGATTGTCTGCTGTTTGTTTAGGGTTTAGGGTTTAGGGTTTTTTGTGGTTAGCTTTAAATGGTTATACGTTTTATGAGGTCTTTACGAAGGTATTATAGCGTTTTACACGAGCTTTACAAGCGTAATCAGGTCAGGCTTCCTTGCGCGTATACGCTTCCGCGTAATTGTTGCTAAAGTCTCACCTTCGTCCCCTGTCGACAACGTCCGACGATGCTGCCTGCAAATCACTTAATTTCGATCAAACTGCAGTCGCATGTTTTGGGTGGCCTATGAGCTGAGGCCAACACCCCAAAACCGTGGGGCTCGACACTTCGGCGGCGGGTGTGGCGAAAGGTGGTGTGTTCGGATATTAAGAACTCCCCACATGCTGAAACGGACAATCACAGTCAGAGGAGAAGCACAGACCATAAAATAAATGCTGTGAAGGAGCGCAGGCAAGCAACAGGACGGATCCCGCCAAAAGCGAGGTCAAGACAGTCTCGGTTGCTCAAGCTTCAGGCTATGAGGTCTTGGCTCGCTAGGGATTGTCGGTTTAAAGGTCGCAGCTTCTGGGTTCGGTTGTAGTCACCTTTACATTTTGCGTTTCAAGCCCTACCTTAACCCCAAATAACTAACCTACCTTTTTTAAGGACTTTTTGAAGGAAACCATAATACGGAGCCCTAACAACAGTCTCAGGTTATTTGGGGGTCCAGGCAAACCCAATCCCAAAACCCTCAAGACGTCGATTGTGATTTCGCAGCACCCTGAACCCTTGAAGAACGGAGATCTCCATTGAACTGCATGTATCCCAGAGACTCCAATATCCCTTAATTAAGGAATATTCCCTAAATCGTATTAGGGGTCCTACTATAACTTAAGGTATATTCCTTAATTAAGGGGTATTGGAGTCTCTGGGAAGTGGTGTAATATAGGAGCCTTATCAATTAGAATAGGGTTGTGGTGGCGTCGCGGCAACCCATGGGCTGGGAATACATTGTTCTCAGGGGTTCTTTCGGGTAATGTAGGAACCATTAGGGTTCCTTTAAAGTGGTCTATAGTAAGGATTACTATAAGAGATACATGAGAGTACTATAAAACATGAAGGAACCTGATTAAGAAACCCTGGGTCTTTCTTAGGGTTCTTAACATGGAACCTACTAGTTTGCGCTTATTTTTGAACGAAGGTTTCTGAATCAGGTTCCTACAGTAGTAGACCGCTGAAGTTCCTCAATAAGGTTCTTGACTTGTTGAGAACCCCCCAGTTAGACTCTAAACCCTAAACCCTCAAAAGGGACGGAACTGCACAGGAGCGGCCACGGCGATGTACTTCTCCTGGCACACCTCTGTGCGCAGCTTCCCGGTACAAGGCTTTGCAGTTTTTGGTCTAGTGGTTGAGGTTTCGGACCGTTTAGGGCTCTAGTCTTGGGCTGAAGTTCTGTGCATTGGCCTTGGGGGGATGGGGTTTAAGAGTCCAGAGCTGGGTCGTTGAGTTTCGCAGTGCAAGAGCGAATCCCAGAGTGTGTCCAAGTGACCTGCAAAACCGTGGGGGGGAGGCACAGCCTAAACCATCGCAGCCTGAGCTTCTTCAGCATAGCTAGGAGGGGCTTTTAAAGCCTTTGAAAAATATTAGTAGGTAAGATCCTCTTAAGCCCAATAAGAGAAAATATAAAATGTCCCGAAGCCCTACCTAGATAGATGCTCCTCCTTACGCGGCTCCATGGAATCTTGTCCTGATTCACTCCGAAGCCCTGAACCCCTAAATGCCCTAAACCCCAAGCCGCAAACCGGAAACCCTAAGCCCCGCACCCTAAACACTCAGGCCCCAAACCCCAAACCCTAAGCCCCACACCCTAAACCCTAAGCCCTAGACCCTAAGCCGCAAACCATCCCCACCTCACTCTGGACGAGAACATCGAAGGCTTCGGCGGTCTCGTTCTTCTTCAGCTCGAACCATTCCGGGCATTGCGCCGCATCCTTGGTCTGTCTTTAGTCTGAGTAGGGAGTAGGGTTCCTTTAAGGGTTACTAGAAGGGCTACTATAAGGGTTATACTATAGGGTTTAGGGTTCTTAGTAGGCTGTCTGGTTCTTAGTAGGGACTGGGGGAATGTGTTATGGTGACTATCTTGGGGGACTATAGAGGGACTACTACAGAGATCCATTCCCCCAATCCCTACTAAGCACCAGACAGATTCTGGGTTTCTGAAAACTCATGGGCACCATGTGCAGACCATAAGGGTCCTACTCTTTGAAGTCTATGCCGGGGTCCAAAAATTAATGATGGAGATTGCGAGCTCACACGACACAGAGTTTGGAGGGTCGTGTGCTGCGAGACGCAATGTGCTGGGCTTCACTGCTACAAAGTATGCAGCAGAAAACGATCCGCACACAATCTTGCGTAGCCCTTACTGTAACATACCTGCACATGCCACTACATTTCGCCTCCGAGACCATGCATCCAAAACTAAGTGCGCGTAAGAACCGAGTATGATCCGAAACAGGAGTCCCCTGAAAGTCGCAACGTGATGTACAGCCCAAAAAGAATCGATACGATGCCACTCTGAAAGGGTTTGATATGTCTGTTGTGTTCTGCTGGAACATACTTCATATGGTTCTCCAAACTAAGGGTCCCAGTTTAGGTTTCCAAAAACAGTACTGTACCTTTGTAACAAGGACCCAAAAGAGAAGCACCCATGGAGATCCTACACTGGCCACTTGTTAACTCCAACCCCAAATGCCGAACCACGGCCTGCATTACAAGTATATACTTCATGCAAAAAAGCTCACGCAGTACTCTGGATAAGACAATAAAGCACCATCCCTTAAAGCACACACCCTATCTCTTAAAACCTTATGCGAGCTTCGAAAAGCGCAACACCTACTTGTAAAACCCAGAATATAGGCGCCTGAATAATTCGATTAGGGTTTTAGGGCCCATAAAACGAAAATTATCATAAGGAGCTGCCTCAAAAGAAGTAAGGCCCCTAGAAATTACTTGTAAAACCCCACAGTGTTCGGAGAGGTTCGAGGCTACCTTCGAGACCGGCGTGGACCAGGAGCGACAACATGGCCACAGGGCCCACCATCAACCTTTCTTAAGATAGTAGGGGTTCAGGGTTTAGGGTTTAAGGTTGGGCATCTATGTCTGGAACAGACTTCTTAAGATAGTAGGGGCATCTATATGGGAGTTTCCGAAAATAGGGGTACCTTATTTTGGGGTCCTTATAATAAGGATCCTACTATTATGGTACCATATTAGGGTCCCCTACGTTCGGAAACTCCCATATCTGGAACAGACTTCCTTGATCTATAAATGAGCCAGAAGGGTTCTGGCATATAGTGGTTTTGATCAATAGAATGGGGTTGGGGGTATATTTTACCTTTTTGCAAGGTACGGAAGCCTGAGGAATAGTTAGGAATTATTCAAGCTTCCATATCTTCTCAGTTGCTGAGTTCATAAGCCCCCCCCAAAACCTACACTTGTAGTTTTATAGTGGGTCATACGAATTTATGTGCCTTGACGGCTTGGGGCATTGGTCTGCTCTCTCTTGCTCGTGCTTTCTTGGTCCTGTAGCTGGCAGGTCTGACGCTCTTTCAAACTCCGTGCCCAGAGACTCCAATATCCCTTAATTATTTAAGGAATACCCCTTAAATGAGAGTAGGATCCCTAATATGATTGCAGGAATATTCCTTCATTAAGGGATATTGGAGTCTCTAGGTGGGATTGGAGGAAATGGGCCATAGGCCGCCTTTTGGTCGGATTCAGGCGGTCAGGCTGCTGAATGTAGGGCCTTACGAAGCAGAATAGGGTTTTGGGGGTTCCTTCTTATAGTTAGAGGATATTATACCCGCAAACCCTATTCTAGTTAAGGCCCCTATAGTAGAATTTTCGGCCCCCTCTGCGACACCATGGTGCGACGCAGGACAAGAAGCTGCTTCTGTCCGGCTCTGCCCTTCTGGTGCTGTGTGGTTGTTCGGTTGATGTCTTAGGTTTGAATAACTTCAATCTTATCAGTGTTACTGACGCTTCTATGAATCGTCGTGTGCAACAGCTGCGTTGAGCTGGTTGCGTTAGCTAAAAAGGGCGACGACAACGTCGGCACGTTGTTCGGTTGTTCGGGCTACAGAAGCTGGAAACTCGTTTTGTTGAACCGGCCCGTGCGCTTGTACTTTGTTTCGATCGTGTGGGGCCTCGAATTGCACTCACCGTGACGATTTGGGGTTTAGGGTTACCTAAAACCCTCCAAGTAGGTAAAATAATGGCCCAATACCTATAAACGGCCATTATTCTACATACTTTGGGGGTCCAGGTAGGGTTTAGCAGTAGCTGCTTGCATTGATCCAAGCCTTGCGGCTCTTTGGCTCCGGCTATTAAAATGCAACCAAAACCTCCGCTTCGCCTCGGACCCTATGCCCAGAACCCTGAAGGCGATCCCAGACCCAAAGAGCCCAAGACCCCTTCATCAGGGAATGTACCTTAAACAATGCAGTCAGGGGATTCATATTATGATTTAAGCTATATTCCCTAATTAAAGGGTATTGGGCTCTCAGGGGAAACCCAGGCCCGAGAAACCCAAAAAGCTTCAACCCTCAGACCCAATGCAGCCGAATTCGTTGAGCAAAGGCTCTGCCGAGACTGACCCAGAAGTGAGTAGATCAGCTGTGGCATGACGAGGGCATACCTTACTTGGAGGGTCGGGGGACTTAGTAAGTAGGTAGTAAGTAGACTTATAAGTACCCTAAAAGGGACCCTAATTGGGGTTATGGTACTTATAAGTCCGTAAAATTTCCAGTTGCTAAGTCCCCCGGCCCTCCAAGTAGGGGATTGGGGCTGAAGATTGTTGGAGGATTGAGGTTCAGAAGTTGGGGTTCAAGGTTTCTGCTTGGATGCAACGGTACTGGACCGGTGTGGTGTAGGGGCCTTAATAGCTAGAATAGGGTTTCAGGGTTTTTGGGGGGTATGTTCTAATACGAATATTAACATAAGAAGGAACCTCACGGAACCCTACTCTAATTAGTTAAGGCTCTCTTATACAGGCCGTGGCTTTTCCCCAGGCTTCCTTTCGTGGTGAACGCATAGCGTCCGGACAGAGGCCGCGACGGACCCCTACGGTTTAGGGGTTTAGGGACCACCTGGTACGATCCCCTGCGCCCCTAATACTGTAAACACCGTACTCACATCACGACTGCGCGTCTTCTCTTCTCAGCTGGTACTCAGAAGCACCATGAAACTCTTCATTGTCATGCATGGCAAAGCGTAGATGACTGTAAACTTGAAGAGCATGGCAGTTTGCCGAACGGCGAAAGTTGGCGTCAACTTGAGACACTTGTAATGCGGCTGCGGACGTCCACGTCTATGCACGACGCCCAAACATCTAAACTAAAACGCGTTGGCTAACGGACACATGGGCAGTTCCCGGAATCAGGGTCGTTTCAGAATCCTAATGAAAGCGATTGATGCAAAGAAAACCCTACTCTAGAGCCACCCGTACGTACTACTACATCACGCTCAGTCCTGCAGCCGCTACGACGGTCTAACTCGTGGCTGGCGGCTAGCTAACTAGGTTCCACCAGTAGCCAAGTTATTATATAATGGCCAGATCAGCTTCGAGATTGTTGGGGTTTCAGGTCAGAACATCGAAAAAACTCAAGCCGCCTAAGTTGAAGGTTCCGCCTCCGCCTGGGTGGTGTCCTCGAGCACCACATGCTGGTTGCGGACAAGCTGCAAGCCGTATTCCTCGTGTCGGGCTCTCATCGTGAGGTGGTCAGAAACCAAGGTTTCGGATTTACTGTTCGGGAACCCCAAAAGGGATCCCAAAAGGAACCCTGAAGGGAACCCCAAAAGGAACCCTGAAGGGAACCCCAAAAGGAACCCTGAAGGGAACCCCAAAAGGAACCCTGAATGGGAGGGGGCTGATTCACTTGTGGCATAAGTTGGGTACGGCCCCCATACAGTAACAGCCTTATATATCTAAATATGATTATTATCCAACTGTTACTGAGTGGGGGCCGTACCCAAGGCATAAGCTAGATCCCTCAGCCGGCATGCTTCGCTTGAAAGGGCCCTCTACGATCGAGTGAGATGTCTGAAGGGCAAAGCAAGTGGGAGTTTCAAAAAAAAAAAAAAAGGGGCCCTTTAAAGGGCTCCTTAAATTAAAGGGATCCATAAGGGTTCCATAAGGGGTTTAGGGTTTAGAGTTTCCAAAAATAGGGGACCCTTACAAAGAAAGCCCAAATAGTAGGATCCTTATTGTAAGGACCCCAAAACAAGGCACACCTAGTTTTCGGAAACTCCCAAGTGGACCCTCACATAAACCCCCAAGTCCAAGATCATCCCTGCAGATCCTGAACCCGGATGCCTTACCCTACCGAAAGAGCAAACCTTAAGCCGTCCCTTTATGAGGGGTCTGTATCAACCCTAACAGCTTTAAGCCGGGCCGTTAGTCTACCAAAATTGGCAAACCACCTGTCTCTAAGGGCCATAATAGCTTCGGATTCTTATTATGCTCCGTATTCAGGGAGGGTTTGGGGGGGTTTACTACTCAGCCCGAGAAACAGACAGATCTCTTTAACCCCTGAACTGGGGCTTCCGCTTCTTTTCGGCTTGTGTTTTTTGGGGTTTAGGGTTTAGGGGGGCATCAAACTTTCTAGGGTTTACCGGAATTGAATCCGAAGCCCCGGAACGGGCCCTCCTGCGTTTATCCTGAGCTTGTGGCGGAAGATCTCGGGTTCAGGGCCGCTTTAGGGTTTAGGGTTTAGGGGGGCAGAAACTGAACCCCACCGTGCCGGATCCTGGATGGAACCCGGCAAGGCCTAGGAGCGTCTACTCCAAACGGGAGGGTCCTTATGCTCCTGTGCCATAGAAACTTGTCCCCTATCCGATCTTCTTCGAATGGCCCTCAACCTTTCATTCAACGGAAAACCTGTCAGGAGTAATTATCACCCCAACCCTAGCCTCAACCCTAGAACCCTAAATCCTAAATCCAGGACCAACTATTGGGTTCTCTGACCTCTGAGCTCATGCCATGGAGCGAAGGGAAGCGCTGCGATGCTAGCGTACGAAAGGCTCTCGGGCACGCCCATCACGCCGACCGTCAGGCCTGGCAGGAAGGTCGAGTGGGTTTCAGGGTTGAGGGTTTATGGCTTCAGGGTTGAGGGTTTTTAGGATTTCGGCTTTATGGCTTCAGGGTTGAGGGTTTCAGTCTTTAATGGCTTCAGGGTTGTGGGTTTTGAGGTTTAGGGTTTGTGCTTTGCGACGCCGGTTTCCCGAAACCCGAAACCTCTAGGGTTTAGGGAAGTCTCAGGAGAAACCAGAGACTGCCTCTAACAGGGGATGGGCTCGATGAACTCGGAACGGCTAATCAGTCACCTAATCAATGGTTTTGGGGTTCCCTTCGCTCTTTGAACTTTAACTCCTTATTCAATAGGGATTCTCATCATCCCTGGCTCCTTAACTCCCCCAATATGGGAGTTTCCGAAACTAGGGGACCCTAATATAGTACCTCAAATAGTAGGATCCTTATTCTGAGGACCACAAAATAAGGTACCCCTAGTTTTCGGAAACTCCCATATCATTAGACGGACCTGTGGTTGCAGCGGTCTGCTCCCGAACTCTGACTGATTAACTGCCAGGCCGGGGCGCTACTCTAGGGGCCTAAATAGTTACCAATACTATCTTGGGGGTTCCGTATTACAACTATGGTATAATGGGCCCCAGAACCCTATTCTCATTATTAAGGCTCCTATCTGAAGTGTTTTCGAACCCCAACAGGCTCAACACTTCAGCTCAACCTTTGATGTATGGGAGTTTCCGAAAATAGGGGACCCTAAGATAGCACCCTAAATAGTAGGACCCTTATTAAAAGGGCCCCAAAATAAGGTACCCCCTATTTTGGGAAACTCCCGTATGGTGGGAGTATCACCGAAGGTTAGAGGCCACCTGGACCTCTGCCGACTTGGGCACCTTTGTGCCGAGGAGCCTGCGATCAAATCTGATGCGATGGATGCGCAGCTGACCTGCGGCAAAGAAGGGTTTTTTTTGGTACACTTCTCGATTTGTGCGTGTCATCCCAAGAAGGGTTTAGGGTTTAGGGAGCAGTTAGGGTTCAGGGTTTAGGGTTCGCGAAAGCTACCCCTCAACTCAATCAAGGAATCTAGCGTAAGCTTCATACGGCGTCGAACATACGTCGAACTGCGTAGGGCTCCTTAGTAAGGTCTACGGCTTACGGTCTACTCCTGTCGATTAAGATTAAGGGGTGAATCGGGCTTTCTGCGGACAGGTGGAAAATGCCCCGAACCCTGAATCTGCGAACTCCACAGCCCCCAATTCAGGGATTCAGGGCTTCGGGGTTACGGCCTCAGATTGCAGACCCCCCCAAACCCTAAACCCTAAACCCCTAAACCCTAATGTCCCCAAGAGCCCAAGGCAATAAAGCCCAGAACCTCCAAGGCCCAAAGGCCATAAGAGCTAGACCTTATGCCCCGCTTGAAGAACGACGGCTTCCACGGAGGCCTGCCGAAGTTGGCTCAACCTGAGAGAGGCGCAAGGATTGAGGATGATGAGGGGCTTAGGGTTTTCTTCAACGTTTAAACATGTTTTAGAATGAGGGTTCGGTAGGGCAGCTGTTGGGTTCGTAAAAGGTGTATAGGGCTTCGACTCTCTTGTGTTTTACGGGTTCCTTTATGAGCCAGTTACTGGTGTCTGTCGAGGAACTTAAACATTCTTAAGAAGACGAGCACAAGTCCTGTTTACAGTGGTTCCAGTGAAGGTCCTGGGGATGCGGCCAGATTAGAGGCCACAGGGTTCAAGTCTGTGGCCTTCGGGGTACTTCAGGCAGACAGAAGCCTGTGCTTGGGGTCTGACAGTTTGAAGGCAAGGGACCATGATTTGTCAACTCTTCGTAAATGTATATGTAACCTCCGATTGGGGATGCCAAAGACCCCGTTACAACTGTGTCGAGAAGCGCCTTGTCGGTAAGCAACGCAAAGGTACAGGTTCCATGCGGGACTGCAAAGGCACCGCCCTGAAGCGGCTTATGACGGAAGCCCTGAAACCCTGAAACGAAACCAGGAGCAGCAAAACTGAAAAGAAGCATCGGCAGCAGTGGCAATCGTTGTCGATAATGTCATGAGAAGGGATATTTGTCCGCTGGTGGATCTAGAGCCTCAACTTTTTGATGCCCGATGACCAAATCGAAAAAATCCTAGCCCCCGAGCCGAAAAGCCCACATCCCCACCAAGCATGTCTGAGAACCCTAAACCCTAAACCCCAATCCCTTAAACCCTAAAACCCAAAACAGCAACGAAAAGAAAAGGAGGAGGGAACCCGGCTTTACCCGGACCCGATCATGACACCCCCAAGACCCCTACACGAAATCGTGCGCTACTATAGGGGCCTTCATAATTAGAATAGGGTTTGGGGTTTATATTATACTATAGTCATAATGGTCCCCTAGGCAGTACAGTTTTGCTGAGTTTTCTATCAGAAAAATAAGGAACCCACACAAGAGTATAGGTAATTATTTAGGCCCCTATATTACCCTAAACCGTGCCCTACGCCAAAATTCCACACCTCGCCTGGAAACAATTGACAAAAGAGTTCCGAACTTCCGAAACACGAGCCGCTGCGCCAAGCGTCAGGGGCACTCGCCGCAAACCCCAAGCGAACCAGGTCGTCTGAGACTCAGGCCTGCAATATCACACGTGTAAATACATACACACATATATATATATATATATATACACATGTACATGTATGTATGTATGCATGTATGTATGTATGTATGTATTTATGTATGTATTTATGTATTTTGTATGTATACACACTCGTGTACAGACATCTACGGAAATATACATACGTACACATACATAGTACGAGCAATCGTACAAACAAGACTACTGATATTGAATGTTGCTCTGTTGCGGCTAGCTGGGAAGTTGTGGACATGCAGTTGAGGGTTTAGGGATGCTGGGCCCCGGGATGCTTATGGTGTAATGTCAGACCGACGGTTCGGGGTTTTGCGGTAGGGTTTACCTTGGAAGAGGGGAACTATGTTGCTGGTCTAATGGTGCTTAGTGAGCGATAATTCATGGTAGCAGTCGACATGTTAGTCACCTTGCGCTTTCTGGAGACGACGATGGTGCTGGTGATGATGCTGGTGCGTTCGGGTCGGTGATGAGCGTCACTACTGCTTCCAGGACGAGAAGCACTGCCAAAATAACGATGCCATGGTGTATGGTTGCATGTACATGCATAAGTCCACACACAGGGCATCACCACGTGTCCATGTCTTCTTTGTCGGTATTGCAGGCCCTGCCATGTCACGAAACTATACGATATTACCTAGTATACTGTGCTATACTACACTATACTACTACTATACCATACTATACTGTACTATATTGTACTATACTCTACTGTACTATACCAAAACTAAATCCTAATAGGCCCCCTTTCAAGGACCCCCCCCCCAAAACCCTATTAAAACTCTTCAGGCTCCTTTTTGTTACCTTCCTTTCCCCAGGACCGGCCTCAAAGGCCTCAGCAAGTGCTTCTTCCGAACGAAGGACTTGAAGTCCCAACGCTCCGGTTCCTGGGCAGTTTAGGGACCCTAAACCCTATAAACCCTAAACCTAAACCCTATAAACCCTATAAGCCATAAGCCCTAAACCCCTAAACCCCTAAACCCTTAACACTAAACACCTAAACCGTTTAGGGATTTGGGGGATTGTTGCGGGGGGCCTTAGGGCTCAAAGGTTTAGGTGTCATTTTGGGGTTGTAACGGCGCCTTCGTCGGGGTGCGGGTTTGCAGTTTATGGCTGCGGGGTCTCCCCAGAGAGCCCACTACCCCTTACGTAAGTCAGGAATATATCTTAAATGTGTATGGGGATTCATATTATGAGCTAAGACAGTTAAGCTATATTCCTTAATTAAGAGGTATTGTGCTCTCTGGGTCAGGGTTTCCGGCTCGAAGCTTCTCTTGACTTGGGATTGCTTGAAGGCTTTAGTTTAAGGGTCTAGCGACTCGAGGAGAAAAAACGAACGCCAAGCAAACACCATGAATCGCAGTAGATGCGGCTTCGGACGAACAGTAGCATTCCACAACTTGAATATACTGCACTACTCGATGCTATACCAACCCTAAGTGGAGTCAAAGGTACAGCATCGTCCTCGGATTCGGTGGTCGCGTCGTCCTAGGCAAAACCAGCGACAGAACCCTGTCCAGGATACGACTTCAGGGCTGTTCTGCTTTGCACTCCGTATGCAGGTTACCAAGTTCTCTCATCAAGCAAGATATCAGAGCCCTTTATGTTGATGGGAACATTGGTTCACTGGAGGTTTCTTTGTGTGCAGCTATTGTCCCGCGGAAGTGGGCCGAGTAGTGTCGGTCTGGCCTATCCCGTAACCAAGGATCCTGAACAATGAAACCTTAACCCTGCACCTTCAAACCCTAACCTCACTTTCGTATTTAACTTAGGTCATCAAAACCCGACATATAACTACCCATGAGGGTGGTTGTCAAAATTATGGTCCCTTTTTGGGTCCTGATTATAGTACGGCACCTAATATTTGGGGTACCCAAAAAGGGACCATGATTTTGACAACCACCCATGAAGAAACAACAGAAAAATCCAAAACGGCGAACCCGCAAGCTTCCACCTCTAAGCCAAAGAATTCAAACCGGCCTAGAGCCACTGGCTCCTCAACACGAAACTCTATCCCACGCCACATTGAGCTTTGGGGCTTAGGTTTAGGGTTTAAGGGTTTAGGGGTTTAGGGTTTAGGGGTTTAGGGGTTTAGGGTTTAGGGGTTTAGGGTTTAGGGGTTTAGGGGTTTAAGGTTTTAAGGTTCCCTCCGACATCCAGAATCCAGAACCCAAAGCCGATTGGACTGGCAGGTTGGACATGACTCCCGACCGGTCCTCTGCGGTGTATCTCAAGCTGTTCACAAAGAACCCGGCACCTGATTTCAGATTTAAGGTTTAGGGTTTTGGGTTCAGACTCCACATCAACACCCCCTCCGCTCCGGACTTTGCGGTTTATGCTGCTTCGCAGTCCTGCGCTGCTAAGCGTTTGAGCCCTAACCCCATGCAGCTTCGACAGTTCCGAGCTTTGTAAACAGAACCTGCGTGAGACCCCATGAGGGTTTCCGAAAACAGGGGACCCCAATATAGTACCCTAAATAGTAGGATCCTTATTATTATAAGGACCCCTAAATACGGCAATTACCCTATTTCCGGAAGCTCCCCCAGCCTCGAGAACTAGGAATTTCAACGTGCCTCTACTCTAGGGGCCTAAATAATTACCTATTCTATTTTGTGGGACGCGCCCGAATAGGGCACTGGAGTCCGCACAGGAATACCAGGAATATTCTATTTTGGGGGGTTTCCTCATTATAGTTATAATAGGCCCCCAAACCCTATTCTAATTATTAAGGCCCCTATATTAGCCTATCAATGGTCCTTGCTGTGATGGCAACGTCTAGACCCGGCAATTCTCGTCAAGGGTTCTAGGCTATCGCGGCTTATAAGACCTGGCTGAACCCTGCCGAACCTACTGCTACTATGATTTCCTTCTGTATCAAAAGCTCTGGAATCTGACAGGAACAATACTTTCTTAGAAAGAGGCACAGTAACTGTTTTTGCATTCCGGTCAGGCTTGTAACTCCTCCCAGGACTTCTAACCGCCACGGCACCCTCGGCGATGCCGCCCATAGCCATCTGCTGCTGTCGAAGCCTTTGATGAATTGAATCTTCAGGCCGTTGTGATTTAGGGTTCAGGCTGTCGGGCTTTGGGTATGAGCCTCTCCACTACCTACAATGACTCTCATCGGTAACTACAGCGCAGGCGCAGTATAGCCCACAACCCCACTGTTCCTTCTAGTATGTCGGCGTGTCACCGCAAATCAGCCTTAGGGTAAGGTATATATTTATACATGTACATATATATATATATATAGATTTAAATAAACAGATACATATATATATATATATATATATACATATACTTACTGGCTGAAAGGCCCGGGCCATAAAAGTTGAAACTTTTATACCGGAAACTAAGCATCTACAGCACATCAAGGCGACGTCCAACACTTCTTTCCACGCATCACTTGCTCGATTCCAGGTGAGAATGATGTTGTGTTGTGGCTTCGATGCTTCAGGCTTTAGCTTGTGATTTGTCAGGCGATGTTGTGTTGTGGCTTCGATGCTTCAGGCTTTAGCTTGTGATTTGTCAGGCGATGTTGTGTTGTGGCTTCGATGCTTCAGGCTTCAGGCTTCGGCACTCACTCTGCCGCCGGGGTCAAACCTCAGCGGTCGGAAGGCGCCGAAGCAAAGCAGGACAGTGGCAAAGCCGATGCAAGCACAACTTCTCAGACAGATCTGCGACGGCACTTTTTGGTCTCCCCGGCTCCACCCCAAACTCATCAGTCATCTACAAAGCGAGTTTCCGTGGAAACAGCCGAGATCACATAGAAAGCTATGTTTTGAGGATAATTGTGTCGCGACTGCAAGATGGATATCAGACGTCGTGAAATTCAGACTGTTTCACTTAAGGAAACATCCCCGAGGCGCTCAAGGCAGCCCCACCCCTGGCTTTCAGGCCGTGTAGTAGGCAGAGCACGACTGCCTAGGATTCATTCAGAAAGAGAGCAAGAAGGGAACCCACAGCAAAGGGACAGCAGTGCGACTCGGCGGCATTGCTGTCGCAGCAAACCACACATCTTTGGTACCTAGGATCACTGAGAACGTAAGGGCAGGAATCAAGAGAAATAACAATTGCAGCAAGGTTCCTGACGAATCAGTCGGAGCCGGTGCACGCCGACCACTTGTCAAGCACTCGATGGCTGTGTGGAAGTGCCTGACCAAGACAAGTATCAAGTTAGATTGGACAAGATGAAAATATGGCCTTGGCATCGTTGCTCAGTCGTTCAGGCAGCATCGGGCGGTATCAGGTGTCAGTCCACTTCGTGCCTGAGTAGAGAACTGCATGTACATGTGCAAAGTCATGACCTATAGCTTGTGTGCGAATACCAACGAAAAAAGAGCCGTGTTGCTGGCAGCGATGAACTCCGCCACTGTCATCAGACAGCCCGGATGCCTCTGCTTCTTCTTCCTGTACTTCTCAGCCGTCTCACCGTCGACTATGACAGAACACTTCTTGCAGGTAACATCTCGCCATCTCTTGCGACGTGTCCATGAAATTGTAATGTCAGCCCTCTCCGCGGCATCGAGAACAGCACCCAGCATCCGAGTGGCGGGCAAAGCAGAGTCGTCAGACATACAGGAGCTATGCAAGCACAGCTCCTGTGTCGTCGTCAAGCTGCTTTTCAGGCATGTCAAGGCTGGCAAGAGACGGCCCTCATCCATGCATGCCTGCACCCATTGTCGACCGCAAAAACCGCCTCCCAAGTGGCGAGCAACAGCCGAGCAAGCACTCTCAGACGGCTTGAAGATGAAGTCACGCTCGACCTCGTCAGACAAGCAGACCCAGTAGAGGAGTCGATGACTGCCGCAGTCCTCAGATGTATGACGAAGCAGATCGTAAACCAAATTTCTTTGGTCTTCGATCGACTCAGGCCAAGCACGAGCATTGCCCAGTCGTTCAAGATCAGGCAGGCCCGGTGTCTTGCTGGAGTCATGGCCATGCACCACCATGATCAAACGGTCGCGGTCGGCCGCAAGGACATCAGACCGCACGGCTGAAAGTCTGGCCACGCCGATCTTCTTCAGCTTCTCGAAGCGTTTTTCAGCCTCCCGCTCTTTTTCTATCAGGCGGCCAGCAGCGGCTGCTTCGGACGAAGCATCAAGTGTCGCCCATTCCTCCTTCTTGGTCTTGTACTTTTGCAGGGCGGCAGTCAGGCTAACTTGCTTGTCAGTCCTGCGACGTTTGGCTGATTCGCCGGCTTCAGCCTCCAAAGTAGCGAGGTCTTCAAGCTGAGACTCCGCCGGCGCCTGTTGCAAGAGTTGCTGCTGCTCCAGCCCTCGCTGTCGCTTCAAGCCAGCTCTTGAAAGCGGGTTCAGGCGGCCGTTCAGAACCCGACGACCCAGTGAGCTGCGGCATCCTTGCGAGCCGCCGCTCGGAGCAAACAGGCGACGGTATTCTTGCAGCAGTTTCAGGCACGGCTTTCTCGGGAGGATGCTGTGGGGCTCGCGACAGACGAGTTGGTCGGCTGTCGGCCCGTCGAGGCGGACCTTCATTAATGACCTGGCACTTCGACAGAGACTGAGAGCAGAAGATTTTCAAATTTCTGGTCCCATGCAGGACGACAAGATGGACTTGACATGAGCCGAGTTGCCGAAGGTGTCCCCGCGAAGTCTTGCCCTTTCTCCCCTCAGAGAACTGCTGCAGCCAGCTGAAATTCTGCTCAATCTCGCCGGTGCTCGGGAAGCAACTCAGGACGAGGGCAGCCTCAGGACAGAATGGCTTTCGTCGTCTCACGTTTAATCCCACAGCTCAAAGACACTGAGCTAGGCAGGTAAGGAGCCGCTTCAGACAAAGCCGGGAGTTTGTCAGACCAATGCCGCATGGTCCTGGACCAGATCTCATTCAAATCCTCGCCTCCGGTCCTCAGTCATGCACTGTTCGTCTTGGAGTGAAGGGCCTCCGAAGAAAAGACTTGTCGCCGGGAGGCTGTGACTTCACCAGCAAGGCTGTAGGACGTGCCAAGAGGAACTCTTTGGCCAGCTGTGTCACCTGAGCGGTTGAACATCACAGCCTCGGTCCCGCTGAAGCGGTGTGGGCTCCAGACCTCCACTTGTGCAGCCTCTGCTAGCGGCTTGAAGATGTCAGGCCTTGGCATCGGATGTTAGTAGCGGTGATTATTACAGGAGCAGAATCGCACAGAAGATCATGGATCCTGTGGCTCTGGCAAAGCTTCGTCGCTGCACAGGGTATGGTTGACATCAAACGGAGAAAGCGATGCCTGGACGCCAACCTCCACATCGGCTTTCAGGCCTTGAACAAAAAGCTGAGCGATGTTGCGAATGGCACCGAGTTCTTTGGCCACGAAGGAACGTATCTTGTTCCTGTTGGCGCCGCTGTGCCAGAAGATCATCTTTTGCTTTACAACCAGGCACTTGTTCTGCTCAAGCTTTAGAGTCGCCTGCAGTCTTTGTACGTAGCCATGTGCATAGGCATCATCCAGAACCAGCGGCTGCTGCAGCTCTCCTGCCGGACTCCGAAAGTCGAAGAGTCGATTGATCAGACGCTCGAGCTGCTGAAGATTGTGGGCTGTCGCAGCCAATCGCAGATGTTGGCCGTCCAGTGAGTGGTTGAATTTCCTTGGATCTCTTGCCAGAGAAGACTTGCAAACAAGACTGATTCCTGCAGTCGCGGCTCGCAGCGGCACAGGCAAGCTCCGCGATCAAGCCAAGTTGGAGGAGCTTCTCCGGCTGAAAGCATTGTTGAAGAAGCTTAGTGGCCCAACCTCAGACAGCACAGACAAAACATCGGCTAAGCAAAGGCCTCGCCATCCACGGGGACTCATGAACGAGCACGATCAGTTGAGTGGCCTGACAGTGCATCATCCACCGCTGCGAGATGGCTCAGGACATTGCAGACCGCATCTATGTTCTCAGCCACGTTGACGCAAGCATCGCAGACGGTGTTGAAACGTTGGGGTGCAAAGCCGAAGTGGCACAATCGCCTCAGGCTTTCGTCCACACCCTCAAGCTGCTTCTCTGCCGTCAGCCGCTGGAGCTTCAGCGAGTTTCGCACAGCCCTGCAAAATCCTCCTGGATTTTTCCCACTGCCATCGGAAAATCCAAGCACCCAGCTCTGGAGAAGACCCTGCACATCCGGGTCAGACGACAAGGCCTTTTCGAGCGACCTTTGTCCACTATGGACGGAGCATCTCATAATCGCCTTCAATCCCGGCAGGGTTCCCTGGACCTCATGTGAAGGTGCGGTCCTTCAAACATTCAATATGCTGTTCTTGAAATCCGCAGAAACTGCAAGCGAGGCACTTTACTCAGCCGTGCCGCCAGAGGCTCGCTAAATTCCCCGTCGGCCATAAAGATGCGGATCTTGTCTTTGAAAGCATTCCGGAGGGCTTCCTCCGGCAAGAAGCTGGCCAGGGTGTCAGGCAGCGATCTGGCTTTCTCCAGTGCGGCCTCGGCTGGCAGGGCTACTGTACTGGAACCCGATCTGCCCTGGCTCACGTGCTGCCCAGCCTTCTCAGCCGTGGCCAGGTCTAGCATGCGGCAATGAACGGACCAGTCGGCCATGACGTACCGCACCTTCAAAAGCTCGAAGCCGCCTCTTGCATCCTGCAACACACGACGCACTGAAAACCGGCATGGATACTACTCTTGGCATTCGGCTCCTCAGCCAAGGCCACTGCCCGAACGGGTTGCTGCAGGCGACGGCGGTCCACGTTGAAGGCGGCCTCAGCCGCAGCCTCCATGATGTTGTAAAACATTCCTCGGGACGAACGCCCCGTTGGCCATAAAGTCGGATTTGTGCGATTGTTGCTCAGACACCGCCTCTGGTATTCGTGCCCGGAACCTCGAGGAAGAGGAACTTCCAGTGCCGTCAAGCATTGGGCGGCTGTGGGGCCGCCAGTATCAGACGAGACCAGCCGTTTCACGGTTGTCTTATCTTCGTCCACCCCCTGGCCTTCATCGTGGTCCTCAGCCTTGCCTTCAAGGAAACGGACAGCAGCCAGGTGGAATTTGCTTTTCTGGGCATTGGCATTCTGCTTCAGGCCGCCGTGCCGAAGCATGTCCTCTATTTGAAGAGCAGCCGGTCTGCCGCCACACCTGACATGAAGCACGAGAAGAGAAAACCTCAAGCACACCATGCACCGCTGTCAATGCCATGCCATTCGCGATCCCAGGCACCGAAGTCCAGCACCAACGCTGCATTCGATCCAAGGCCGACTACGCAGTGGCACGCATTCCTTGCCGCCGAGGGCTGCGGCATACTCACGGCAGACTGAGCACCCGATGCCGAACTGCGTGCCCGGATCAGACCGGATCAGCCATGACCTGGTCGAACCTGGCATGACAGACTCGCTCGTCCTGTCTTACCGCCTTCGCAAGATTCCCGCCTTTGATGGTGTAAGTACACCGCTGTTTCCAGTCCGCAGCATGTGCTATCCACCGGCACTGGTTGCAATTCTTTTTGCCTTCCTCAGTCAAGAAAGGATTCACTGCAGGAACATGGCGAGGCAGGCACACATGGTCAGAAGGCAAGTCGCGGTGCATCGCCGCAAATGCTTCTCTTCGGCAATACGCCCGGCCATTGTTGCCCTAGGAGGCCCTGTGAACTATTGTCACGACTGTCGCAGGTGCATGCCGCATACATTGGCATCGGACTTGCTATGCTTCTACTGATGTCATGCCTCTCTACAACCGTCCTAAGGATCAAGCCTGGGCCTACACGGCCTCTGCATCGGATTTGTTATGCAGCTCATGATACTCATGATGACATGCCTCAGGCTGCCTTGTCAGACTCAGCGATGCAACAGACTTTCGGCGCCACGACTGCTAATCGTCTCTCTGCAGGGCGAGACTAGAAACTTGCCCAAGCCCCATGCTTCAGGCGGTGCTGTTTCTAATAAGCAACACCCACCGCAAAGAAAATGCTTCAGACTGGGCCTTGAATCCTGTGCGATTGCATGCACAACGGCTCAGTCACGTTTGTTCTTCTTCTCCTTCTTCTCCTTCTTGGACTTCTTGCTCACAGGCTCCACCTGCCCAGGACAACAAAAGCATTTCTCCCGCAGAAGTGTCCCCAAGCTTGCCTCCTGGTTGCAGTGTGGGCAATAGTAAGCCCGCTTCGAGCCCTGTCGCACAGGCACAGTCTTCTTCACGTGTTTGAGGTAGATCTGTCCTCAGGCAGGAAGATTCAGCAAGAGACACAAGGTTTCAGGCTTTGCAACCAGTTCGGCCAGGGGGCTGGCGATGTCCATCACATGGCCACGGGTGAGGAGGGTCTGCTTGGAGAGCTTGCCGCCATATTCCGCAGCGAACCCCATGCATTCCAGGTCCTTCTTGTTCTCAGGCGACAGATGATCTTCTGCTTTCTGGATGATATTCCTTCCCAAGAGGTACACACGACCTCTTGCTGCACGAGGGCACACAAAGGCCATATGGCCTGGGATGGTGGCGACCTCTGCACGTTTCAAGTAAGAGTTTGACTGACGAGTGTCTCTTATTATGTATTCGCCCTTGCAGGTGCAAATGCTCGAAAGCGGCCTTGTGGAAGAAGCCACCATCGAAGATTCCCTTGCTCTCGGCTACCCGATGATACCACAGGCCGACACGCTCGTCAGCCTTCTCAGGCGAAGGTGGAGTCCCGCAGGGGAACAAGACCACGTCATGCTTGTCAGACCAGCCTCATACGGGGGCGACAGGGGACTGAGACAGCCGGTCGCTTGCAACTCCAGCCTGCCATTTGCACCTGATTCGGCGGGTCAAACAGTATATCCAACGTCGTGATCTTGCTCCTTGGAGGAGGCAGTTGAAATCACTCAGCCGGTCATCTGTCTGTGTATCGTCCGGACTTGCATGTCTAGTTGCTCTGGTGCCGACTGCATCATGAATTTCAAGAGGTCCCGCATGCCGCTGTGGTGCTGCACGGCCAACCCCTTCACTTTGAAGCCCTCTTTGATCTTCACCAATCCATACGTGGACTTCGTGGCCGGAGTCTTGCCCTTCTTCTGCATCAGGAGACTCACAAGATTATCCACCTGGTCGAAAGAAGCAAAGTCGATGTCGTGTAATGGGATAATATCCGGCTACTTCAGGTCCCGGGCCCGACTAATGGCCGCAGCAGTCGCTGCATTCGGGATGTCAGACGCTCCTCATCAAGGAAACGTGGAAGACAGCATAATTCATAGTCATGAAGAGCAGCCCGAGAAGAACTTACACAGATTTTCCTGCCTGAGCCCGCCATGCCAAAAATGCAGCCCGGGCTGTGCACACTGGGATCTAGCACTCGGAGCCCGAACTGCAACTTTCGTATGCTTCCCGGCAAACAATCCAAGGTCATCCGACAAGACGGTGCAAGAGACTGAGATGGTGACTGACTGCACTGCTCCCGCAATGCTGACCCAGACCTACAGTCAGCAGCAGAGGTCAAGGCTGCCGTGCCTTGAAGTATCAAGCAAAGCTGGGGCTCCTGCTTCACATCTCGCTGCACGCAACGGAACCTGTCCAGGCCGTCATTGTCATTCATTGCAGCACACGATCACACCGACACACACACACACGTGCAGAGGCCAGCAGAGACGCACACGTCTGCCACTTCAACGTCGCTCTGCATGTTTTACTGTGCTTGCAATGCTTCGCGAATCACCGCAGGCCATGCTCCTCTGCAAGCTGCTGGCAAGACCGGCGTTTTTGGAGCACCGGTTCAGCCATCGCAAGCCACATCAGACGGACTTCCTCGGCAACCTCCCGACTGGCATTGCTCAGTCTGAGGACACACCGTGCTTTCTTGTCAGGCGGGCCCGGGTTGCAGGCATCAAACAATTCCAACAAACTTTCCGCTGCCTTCCAGGAGCTCATATGAAACAAGGCCTTTTTGGTAGCTGCCTGGTGAACCGTCATGGCCAATGCCCACGCATCGGCCTTCACAGTCAAAAGTTGCTTGAGGATCTTCTCAGACATGCCCTTGGCAACCTCAGGCGCTCGGTAGGCATAGGTGTACACCCCTGCCCCGTCCTCCACGAAATCCTCTGCCAGTGGAAGCCGGTATGTCATCCCGAAGTCGATGATGAAACAGGAGTTTGTCAATGGATCATAAAGAATGTTCTGCGGCTTCACATCACCGTGTATATGCTCAGTCCTCCTGTGCAGGTGGGCCAAGCCGGCGAGCACTTGATGGGTGAGGGCCAACTGCTTCTCAGCATCAAAAGCTCCAACGTTGTGCAAGTAATGCAGGACGGAGCCCGCGGCCACGTAAGGCATGATCATGAAGGAGATCTGGCCGGGAACGAACTCATCCTCAGTCACCACCGACTCTGCGAGCAACGGCAGAAAGGTCTCGTGAGCCAGCTGCTTCAGCAAGGCGACTTCCTCAGACAGGTGGAAATTCGTGTTGCTGACCTTGGCCGCATAGATGCGATGCGAAACCCGGTGCCTTACTTTCATGATGCCGCCGTAGCCGCCCTGTCCAACCCCGGCCTGAGAGCCACAGACGATGTAGTCGCCGAAGGTGATGTCGTCCGGAGCACGGTCAGACAACAGAGGCTCAGGTGCCACAGGCGAGTCGGTTCGCTGAGAGTTTCTCAGACGAACGCCTGCCTTCTCTGCTGCCTGCCGTTGGTTCGCGAAGCCAAGCCTGGACGCCGCCAGGAACTCCTCCCGCTCGTTGTCCCCCAAGTCACGCCAGGCACTAGCCGCCTTTCGTGGACTCAGGCGACGCTGCTGGCAAAATAAGGCGAACGGCTTCACGGCCTTCTTCACGACGCCAGCAGCGACTGCCCTCTGCAGCTGGGTCGCCTGCCTCTTGGCAGGCCGCTTCATGGCGGCACTCAGACTCCGAGCACAAAAATTGCGGATATTGAGAGATTTGACCAAGTCGCACCTTCACCATGTTGTTTGACAGATCACGTACTAACTTCTGCAATCCTCGGGTGTTTTACCTCGTCTGCCATCCTTGAGGGCGAAAAGTGCAATCTGCTGGGTCCACGTCTCAAACTGGACGTGCTTCAGGCTTCAGCTGCATGGTTAAAGGTGCAATGCTCCATCAGACTGGACCCAAATGGCCTTCTACTTTTCTACGTCCTCACCTTCGCTGCTGTCAGACTCATCAGACGGTGACGAGACATCCGTGGTTTTCTCAGGCGGTGGCACCGTCGTTGTCTGAGGCGGTGGCACCGTCATTGTCGCAGGCGGGGGAACCGGAACCGCGGGCGAGGCAACCGCTGTCGAGACAGGCGGCATCTCAGGCTCAGCCCTCTGCGGCTCAGGCACGCGGTAGAATCGCTGGTCGTTGGCATTCTTGACGCGACCAGCCAGCTCCTGCCGGATGATGCTCTGGAGCATCATCCGTTGTTCAGGCGTCCTCACCACGTTGATGCAGGGCACCCGCTGTTCTGCGGCGACGACGCTCAGGCACCCCGACCCCGGAGAAAAGTTCACGACACAGGCAATGGGCGAGACCGTGTGCAGCAGCATCCGGTACACCTGTGGGCTCCTGCCAATTCAATTCACCGGCCCAGACAATGGACTCAAACTTGCGACACAGCCAGCAGCTCCTCTCGAAGTGCACCAGAGGGACTGTGTCGGTGTCCTCCACGTGCTCAGCCGGTGCCACCTCCCGGGGCCGAAACTAGTGCTGCCTGAGCCGTCCCAACACGCTCAGCCCTGCACCTGGCCGCCGTTGTCGGTCACACCCTTTCCACACACCAAAGGGATGACCTGACCGATTATTACAGCAGGATGAATTCGCACATATCCGACTTCCGGCCTCCTTCTTCTGGCTCACCGTCACCCGGATGAGGCTCTCAGGCGAAGGCAAGGGCACGTTCGGCAGCACCTCAGAGCAACGATTCCCTATCCCCAGCTCCGTCATTAAACTTTGCTCCCAGACGTGTCTCAGTCCGAGACAGGACAGGCGGTGCTCACCACGCCATCAGTCGCCAGCCATTTGTGCTCTTTGGCAGGCAGCGGGTCAGACTTGCACCCGAAGTACATTGTCTCCCTGGCCCCGGCGATGCTGATGAGACTTCCAGCGGTTCCCGTCTTCCGCCGTTTGCAGTTCCTCTCCTCCCTTGGCTGGAAGCATGAACTGCAGTCAACACAAGAACAGGCGGCCAAGCCAAAAAAGGAAACTGCAGTCAAACACAAGAACATGCGGCCAAGCCACGCAGACCGCAAGTAGTCTTTCCGCCCTTGAACACTTTCTTCGCTTCCGATCAGAATAATGCTCTGGGGCGTCGAGCCATGATTCCTGAAAGACTTGAGGATGGTGTTCGAGGCCTTCTGCACGCCGCTATCAAAGGTCAGCCAGCGGTCCTGTCATGCACGGAAAACAATGGAATCCAAGCACCAAGCTTCTGTCTCTGTCCTCGTCCTTGGAAGCCGCCTCGAACACTCGGAAGCAGTTGTCGTACAGGCCACGCTCGAAGACGGCCGGTCGCTGGTACACGTTGTGCACGCGGCTGTAGCCTCCGTTTTCAGCGACCAGCGAGGAGTCGAAGATGAATAACACCGGCTCAGCCTGTCAAGCAACCAAAGAAGATCTGACAAGAGCCTGGTCTATGCATCGGACACGGTCCTTCTGAAGGAGCTGATGTTGCTTCAGAGCATCAGCCCAGGCAGCGGAAGGATTCCTGATGTCGCTTTGGTAGAAGTGAATGTAGAAGGCCATTTCCTCCTGTCGTGCAAACGGAGGACACGAGCTTCGCTGCAAACACTGTACACAGACTCCAGCCTCCACCGCCCGCTTGAGCTGCACTTCGCGGAGTTGTTCAGCCGTGCGAGTCGTCCCAGTCCCAGACGTATCAGTCGTCGGATCCGTCTCGGGCAGCAGCTCACGCGAAGGCTTGGTCTCAAGCGGCGGCTCAGGCTTCAGACGGCCCAATTTCATCTTCCACTCGTCGCTGTACCTGGTCAGCAGCTCCAGGATGGGTCCAAACTCCTCCTGGCAGCTGATCATTTCTGGCTTGCAAAAGCCATGTCACTGTCACAACCACGGACCCGCCTTCTGCCCGGAAGTGACAGCAGTGCTGAAGAGCTCATCGTCATCGCCCCGGAGCATTCCTGCAATCCTTTTACTCAGACTGCAGTACGGCGGCTCGCTGAAGGCCGCGACGGATACCAAGCCGCCTTGCTGAGCCCACTCCTTCGGATTCAGACACCTCTGCAGAGACTTCTGAAAATCCATGGCCGTCTTCTTGTCAAGTGCATCGTCCGGGATGGGCAGATGGCTCAGCCGCTCCAGCACGATGAAGCGAAGATGCAGCATCCCTGTCGCTTGCATCGCCTGGTCCCTGTTCAAGTCACGCATGTGGGTGTTGGTCGACAGGGACACACCCAAATGGTCCTTCAGGCTGCTGTCCTCCCGCATCTCCTGGGCAGAACTTCCAAGAAGATCTGAGGTTCGACAGTGGCTGCTGAGGCAAGGACCTGACAGATGAGCGACATGACGAAACGCTGCTCCTCTTTGGACTTCAAGCTGTTGACCCTTGGTATCTGACGGCATGCAGTGTGTGTGTGTGTGCTGAGATTCTTGTCTCATAGGACGAGGTGCACGCGAGTGACGATGCTCCACTTGCCGAACCACGTGGTCGAATTATTCACATACTGGCACGCCTTCATCGACTCAGTCATGCCGGCCGCATTCGTCTTGTCAAGCATAGTGGTGAGCTTTTGCACCTGGTCAGATGTCTTCACCTGTCGGGTTCAGGGCTTCGGTTTTAAGAGTTTCAGGCCAGGAATCCCGGGCCTTGTAGGCTTCGCCGTTCCAGCGGATGTTCTTCAACAACAAGAACACCTCCTCGTGAGTGGAGGCCTTGTGTTGTGCTGACAAGGCGGCCCGGATCCTGGCAAGAAGCCAGTCACTACTACGGATCCTGGCAATGGGACAGTCACTACTAAACCCCGGCCGGGGTCCTCGTCAGACGCGAGGCGAGGTTGAACGGCATCGCATTGGAACACTCCATAGCCTTCTTGCCGATGTCCTCAGATGCCTGGATCAGACTGACCACGGTCCCTGCCTGGTCAGACGCCTTGCCACGCACCATGGAGATCACGATGCGGCTGCTCAGCGGCGGTACTTCTCGCAGAGGTCGCTGTCAGACGAAGCCGCCGCCTTGCCGAAGGCCCATACCAAGGCCGCAACCTTGGTATGGTCCTCAGGCGACAGCACGATCTCGCCTGACTTGGTCTCATCAGACGTCACCGTCGCCGACACGAAAAGGGAGGTCTGATCAGACCTCCCTTCGAACCAATACTCGGCCGCTTCAGACAGCACCTCAGGCGGTGGCACCTCCAGGGTCTCCACAGAAACGTCCTTCAGGCTCGCTGAGAATGTGGAGGCCTGTCAGACGAGACCGAACCGCCAATTGAGAAGTCAGTCTTACTTCTTAACAATCTAAAGCCAGCCGGCCTCTTTCAGGCTCGAGCCCTGCCAGGCATCTGGAAGAATGGAGTGAGTGCCGACCTTCTCCGCCTTAGCCGGAAAGAGCTTCTTCTTCTTCAAAAAGTCCAGGGCCTCTTTCACGGCTTCACGCCCGGTCTCCATGGCAAAGTCCCCAGACTCCACCTCGGCAGCCTCAGCCGCCGTGGCCTCAGCCTTAGCTTTGGCAGTTGCCTTGGCCGCCTTCTTGGCCCCACTCGTCCGGCCAGTTTTGGGAGCCATGGCTTTCGGATTCGGAAAAGCCCCGGAAAAGGAAAGGCTAGAGCCGGGGCAGAGCGGCCCTCAAAGCCGCAATCTCTAGAGCCGGGGCAGAGCGGCACACTGCCGCCTCAACAAGCTCCCGGTCTTCTCTGACTTCTCAAAGCCGCAATCTTGCGGGGAGGAGGTGGTCAACCCATCATGCCAAGCCGACTTCTGAAACGATTCAGCCGACAGTCCCGGCCTTCTGAAGAGATCGGCTGTTCGGAAATCCAGGGCCAACAGAGAACGTACCTCAGGCATGCAGGGCGATTGAGGCGAGGGTCAATCGTTCAACTTTTAACTGGCTGAAAGAAAGTTTGTGAGATAGTTGCACGCCAAACCAACTGTGCAGGAATACGCCTCGGCCCGGGGCCGAGGTGTATTCTTGTACACCGCGACAAGATGACATCTATACCAGGTCATAATAACACAATACAAGGCCATCTGATGTACGCCGAGCCAAGTGTGCAGGAATACGCCTCGGCCCCGGGCCGAGGTGTATTTCTGTACGCTAGGCAGACCCGACGACTATCTCACAAACTTTTATTCGGCCAGTCGAAAGTTCTTAGGCAGCCACTCCTCGTGGACCCATCGCCATGACGTCCAGTCTCAGACCTGCAGAGGTCAATTCTCTGGGTCCAGTGGCCTTCCCCACTTGGGAGCGGTTGGCTTGCAGAAGCTTACTCAGTCTTTGCACCTCGGGTCTGACTCTAACGGCACGCTAACGGAACCACGGCAACCACACCCATGACGGAAAGATATGTCCGAAGCTTCTGCTGTTGGCCATTTTGTAAGGAGATAATGCTCCGGGAGCTACCACAGTTCGAAGGGCTACGAGATTGACAATTTTCTGATGTTTGTCCAAAACACTCTGCACGCTCTTGCTTGACATATCAGATGGATAATCACTGTTGCTTTGGAAATGCGAGCACGACTAGCATGGTCAGCCGTGAATATCGTGGTGTAATCCTCTACTGGCAAGTTAAAAATCCCCAACCGATTTGGACAACTTTGACAATATTGATAGGGTGACAGCGACATTATGATAATCATACACAACCTGCCCTGGGGTTACATGGCTTAAACTTCCCTTGACTTTTCAACCCGGGCACGTGGACCCTTTCCGCCTTCGGACGTCGAATCCCCGTGCTTGAAGCAGGACTTCTTGGCCTCAGCCGCAAACAAGTAGTGTCGTTCTGTCGGAACTCCAACGGGTATCTTGGCTCCAGGCCTTCTGCTGGACATGGGCCTGGGTGCGACTGGCACTCAGGCTGTGCAGCCGGCATTCCAAAATTGCACACACGAACACAAGTATTTTCTTCGGCTCCCTCATTCAATGTCAAAAACCGCAAGCTCGGAAGCTCCAGACTGATCTTGGGTGCTTCTGCCGTCTCAGATCAAACGCCGGCACAGCCTCGCCTACTACTCAGCCGAATCATTCATGCTGGAGTTGTCGCTGTCAGGCTCGTCGTCCAACTCCGGGATGCAACCTTCAAATGTCCCACTCAGCCGAAAAGCCCGCTGTCATGGCCCAAGGCGCAAATCAAATGTCTGACTAAGGCGGGCACCGTCCTTGATGAGGTCCACCTTCTTCCGCTTCAGACTTCTCAGGCGGCTCATGGTGGCCGAAATCTGCCCGTCAAGCTTGGAGACCAACATCTCCTTCATGCTCTTCTCAGACCAAACCACAAGCTTCACCTCGGCCTTGAACATCCTCAGGCTTTGCATCTCGATCTGACCAGGGCTGATCCAGTAGTCCTGTGGCAAGTGGCGGAAAAAAACAACGGCCCCGATACGACGAGAGTGTCTTCGTGCTGCCGGGCGGCGACAAGGGGGCAGTCAGTCAGCTGCAGCTGCTCAGGCAGCTCCTTGAAGAACATCTCATACAGCAGAACCCTTGGATCGTTGTGCGGTTCGGGCGACCGCAAGCGGCCGCAGGACCTAGACCTTAATTTTTGGCCAAGACACTCAGCCTTCTTCCCACGACTCATGAGAAACGCAAGGAGGGCAGGCCCGCTGAAGCCGGTGAAGTACACGTGGGGCTTCTCAGACCGTGTATTCCCGGGTGTGTTGCGAAACAAGACGTTCGACATGGACATGTTCAGGCTGGAGTCCACCAGGCGGTAGAAATGCCACGGCCCTGAGGCTGCCACTGTGTCGTTTAGGGATCACAATTATTTCAGCTTCAGCAACCCCACAACTCCCTGTCCTTCGGCAGGCCCACGATCATCCTCAGTCTTGATGTACTCTCCCGCATGCACGTTCAGCTTGGCCTCGAAGAAATCCATGGTCATTGTTTTCGGCGGCGGCGGACGCAAGATGGTCTGAACCGGAACTCGGAACAAAGGGGCTCCTGTCGCTCGTCCGTCAGTCGCCACGTGCGAGATGATCCTGTCCGTCATAGCCGACGCTGGGTCATGGACCGTCAGGCGAAGGAACTTTGTGCTGCACCCCATGAACTTCATGATGTTTGTGGAACCAGTCCACGAGCTGGAGCCGGAGGCCGCCGACACACTGACACCGTCAGCCTCCGCAGTCTTCGTCTTCCTTCTCGTCTTCTTCTCAGGCATCGGCGGAAGGGCATCGCTGACTTTCAAGTCCAGCCTTAGTTACCAGACTGCCAATAAACTAAAGAAATTACATGACCGAATCACGTTTTTCGATCAAGCCGCTTTCTGGCTTCAAGCCTTGCCGCTGCGACAAAGCACGCCTCGGGCGAGTCAAAAAACTCGTAGCGCTGCATCTGGGCCGCCTTGACGTCGTCCCGAATGGCAAAGCCGAGCATGGCGAAGGACAAAACAGCACGCGATCCGTCACAAGGAATTTCAGGCAGCTGGGGCCGATGCAATATCAGGCCGGGCAAACGATGACAATCATTCAGGCTCAAGCAGAACCACGGAAGCAAGGGGAGTGCCAGTCTGAGGCCGCAACTCCCCAATCACACGGTGGAGCAGCAAGTCGAAAGTGAAAGATACCTCAGAAGAGCGGTGCTTGCAGGCATTCACGAAAAAAACTTTGCAGCCACTACTGCTTCAGAGACAGTCACCAGCACAGGTCAGAGGCAGAAGAACATCAGCAAATATTCGCACCCTGGCCTATACCGTGTACTTGCAAAGTCGTATGCAGTGATTGAAACAGATTAGGAATTCCTAATTACTCTGATTTCCGTGCTTCAGTCAACATCATCACACAAAATTTTAAGAACCAAGATATACGTAAAGCCTCCATGAGTGTACAGCTTGCATCCGTCCTAATTCCGGCCATAAGGCCTTTGACTGAAACACACACCGACGCCCAAACCATTGCAGACAAATCATCTTGGACACACAATTGCTTCACAAAACGCAGTTAACTGCCAACAAAAAAACAACCCGATGGCACTGAAGACATATCTTCTATCCACTTGACTCATAGGAACCCTATTAGATGCAATTTTTTTATGCGGCAATAATTACACTCCATAGTGGAATCTGTATTAGGTGCATTATACTTTGTCTTCAGTGCAACAGTGCTGCACTGAAGACAGCTGTAATTGCACTGAAAACAAAAGCCCTTGAGTATATTGCTAATGACACTCCATAGTGGAATCTGTATTAGGTGCATTATACTTTGTCTTCAGTGCACCAATGCTGCACTGAAGACAGCTGTAATTGCACTGAATACAAATCCACTATAACTATTTTTACACTAATTAAAATTACACTCCATAATAGAATCTGTATTAGGTGCATTATACTTTGTTTTCAGTGCAGCAATGCTGCACTGAAAACAACTGTAATTGCACTGAATACAAACCCACTATTAATATACTTCCCTAATTTCATTCCATATTGGAATTTATATTAGGTGCATAATACTTTGTCTTCAATGCAACAATGTTGCACTGAAAACAATTGTAATTGCACTGAATACAAACCCACTATTAATATACATCCCTAATTACATTCCATAATGGAATTTATATTAGGTGCATAATACTTTGTCTTCAATGCAACAATGTTGCACTGAAGACAGCTGTAATTGCACTGAATACAAACCCACTATTAATATACTTCCCTAATTACATTCCATAATGGAATTTATATTAGGTGCATAATACTTTGTCTTCAATGCAACAATGTTGCACTGAAGACGGCTGTAATTGCACTGAATACAAACCCACTATTAATATATTTCACTAATTACATTCCATATTGTAATTTATATTAGGTGCATAATACTTTGTCTTCAACGCAACAAGGTTGCACTGAAAACAACTGTAATTGCATTGAAAACAAACTAATTCCATTAAAATACTGATCCAATTACATGTATTGCAGTCCAGCTAGAGTGTTTGTTACATGCACGCAATTGCATTTGAAATCTATAAACAAATGTAAAACACTAATTGCATTCCATAATGGAATCTGTATTAGGTGCATTATACTTTGTCTTCAGTGCACCAATGCTGCACTGAAGACAGCTGTAATTGCACTGAATACAAATCCATTTTGAAATACTACACTAGTTACACTCCATAGTGGAATCTGTATTAGGTGCATTATACTTTGTCTTCAGTGCCACAATGCTGCACTGAAGACAGCTGTAATTGCACTGAATACAAACCCACTCCTAATGGATTACAATGATTCCACTCCCTGCTAGAGTTTCTATTAGGTGCATAATAATTCGTCTTCAGTGCAACACTGCTGCACTGAAGACAACTCTGATTGCATTGAATACAAATCCAATAGTATTAATATATTGCTAATGTCCATAGCATAGCTGGTAGCCGTCAATGCATAGGGATCCGCTTTGTCGTAATTCATTGAATAATGATAAAATAATATTGCACTCCATATTGGAATCTGTATTCGGTGCATTACACTTCGTCTTCAGTGCAACAATGCGGCACTGAAGAGAGCCGTAATTGCACTGAATACAAATCTACTATTAACATGTTACACTAGTTACACTACACAGTGGAATCTGTCTTCGGTGCATTATACTTCGTCTCCAGTGCAACAATGCCGCACTGAAGACAGCCGTAATTGCACTGAATCTAATAGAAATTATGACTGAAATACCAAGTTACTATTTTTAAATTCTTTCCTTTATGAATACCGACTGCATAGTAGAACCCTATAATTCCACGTACAGGTGTTGCACTGAAGGTAGCCAATGATTGCAGCGACGATTACACATCTTTCTAGCTTTCGATTTGTTTGCTTGCCACTGGATTTCGTTCGATTGCAGCAATGCATGGCCACGATGCAAGACATGACAGCAGATTATTAAATGAAACGGTCAATCAAGTAGAATCCCCTCACCTCAGCAGGCTTCTGCCCTGATGGCTACAACATCCCAGCGAGTTTGATACATAAGAGTAGACAGACCCGCCAGGCATGCTCAATTCCGCCTCCAACCGCAAGGGCCACAGCACAAAACACGCCACGAAAGCAAGCAAGTCAATCAGACAGACGACTAGGCGGCCTCCCCAATGGTCTTTTCAAACACCGGTGTTTGCCCGAGAATGCCAGACAGATTCACCCCCACTCGGCCAAGGTGGGTTCCGCCAAAATGAAGGGGGTCGGAAGTTTCTGCCTTTCTGGGTCCCGCCACTGCCACGCCGCAGGCTTATCCCATACTTGCAGATTCATAGCTTCCGATGACCTGGTATGCTCCGGCAATAACTCCACCGGACAATGACAGGTCCCC
>CAJNDT010000691.1:213756-418756 GCA_905221615.1 Symbiodinium sp. CCMP2592
AGAACATGGCGCAACTGACTGACTTCCTAGTCTGCTTGTCTCCGGCCCAGTCGGAGTCGCTAAAAACTTCGAGTAAACGTTCACGTGGTTGTTCTCGAGGTTCTTGTGGTTCTTGTGGTTCTTCGGCGCGGTGACGTAAAGCTGACGTTCCTGGGTTGTTCTTGTGGTACGTAACGGCGTAGTCTGACGTTCCTTTGAGGTAGAGCGCCAAGTGCTCCAGTTCTTTCCTTTTGCGTTCCGTTGGCTTCGTCATGGCAGTACTTAAGCTGCGTACTGCGAACTGAATGTCCGGACGGTCGTGCGCCACGTACAGCAAAATGCCAACACAACTTCTGTACGTTCTCGAGTGTTCCTCGTCCAGTTCTTGGGATACGTCAGGTTCTTGACTAGCCGGCGTGCAAGGTGAGTTCTTGGCCTTCTTCTTCTCCAGCTTGAGGATCTCCACGAGTTTCTTCACGTACTTGTTATCGCTATGTACTCGTAGTTCGTGATGTTCGTACGTGTACTTCCTTTTGAGAAACTTCACGGTCTCTTCAGAAAATCCTTTCTCGTAGTCTTCCTCGTTCAAAAGAGGTCCTTCAACTTGTAAGTTCACTGTCTTCTTGAGGTTCCTGAGGATCGGTTCGATGACTTCCTTCTTTCCTGCAAACTGCAAGTCATCTACGTGTACAATGCAAACGGCAACTACTTTTCCTTGTCGTAGAAGACGGTAAAGTGCTGGGACTGCTGTACAACGCTCGAACTTCTCTTCAACCAAAGGTCCATCACAAAAGACGGACCAAAGGCTGGATGCGTCGCGTTGACCTGGCAAAACTCTTCCTAGCTTCCAACACCAAGTTCCAGGGCTACGTTCTGGCTGTTCCTGCATTGCTTGAACGACGTGAGCTGCTTCTTCAGGTACTCGACACAAGCAAGGTGTTCTTTGAGGGACTTGTAAAAACGCGTCTTTCACGTCGACACTGTAGATCGCCCAATTGTTGGCGAGAGCCAGCATGGGCACCAGTTTTGTAATTCCTGGGCTTGTCGCAGGAGAAAATATATCTTCCCTTTTTCCTTCTGTTTTGTATTCTCTTGCTACCAACCTGGCACGTCTTTGCCAGCACCTCTGTGTCTGCTTGGGTTTTGCTGTTCCTGCTGTGGCTTCATCAACTTCGAAACCTGTAGCTTCTCTGAACCTCCAATCTTTCACCAACTTCGTTGTCAACCACTTGTGAAGTTCTTGCTCTGAGTCTACCAGAGGTACGTTCTCAGTTGCTTCCTGAGGATCCGTAGAAACCAACGAAATAACTCCCATCTTTGTTAACCTCTTGATTTCCTTAACTGTAGCTTCATCGTCCAACTTCTGAAGAAAAGCTGGGTCCACGTTCGGTGGTCCTTTCTCCTCATCGAAGAAATCGACGGGGACCTTGGTAGAAACTTCTGTTGGTTCCCTCTCTGTTTCCTCTTCTTCTTCTTCTTCTTCAGACTCGTACAAAAACTCATCATCTGCTTCGTAAACTTCATCATCATGAGGCATGTTGAGGTAACCGTCTGCTTCTTCTGCTCTGTTGACCTGCTTTCGTGACTTGCTGGGTGAGCTTGGTTCCTCAGGTTCAAGACTGTGCTTGCTTGCTTCTGCTCGTGGTTCTGCTGGTGCTGCAACTGCTTCTGCTGAGGCTGTGAGTGGCTCAATTGCCTGAAGTTCCTCCAAAAGGGTGTCATCATCAACTTCAGCTCTTCTTTTCCTATCTCTCGTCACGCTCATGCTGCTGCTTTCGCTTTGTTCCTCTCTGTCTTGAAGTGCTCGCTGCTGCTCTTCACTGCTGTCCTCCGAACTCGGAGGGTCACTGGCGGCCTCGTCGTTCTCGAGCTGTTTGCGTTCTTCCTCGGCAACAGGGGGCAGGATGCTTAGCTGTGGTCGTTGCTTGTGCTTCTTCTCTGGAAGTACTCTTGCTCCAAGGAGTGGTGTGTTGAGGTTCCAGGTGTGGACCTCTATGCTGCTTGTTCTTTTGGAGTCGTACTGTTCTGGTAGTGGTCTCACGCTGCGTGTGATATGTATGCCGTCAGGCTGTGCAACGATCCAAGTGTCTTGCTCTGTCTTGCCTATAAGAATATTCCTGCGTTCCATATCCTGTCGCCTTTTCTTTTGATCTTCAACCTCTTCGCCATCACAACAGTACCGAAGGGTACTAGTTTCCCTGAGTAGGGATATCCGTGGATAACTTCCTGTGGCGTTCTTCCTGTGGAGCTGCTAACTGCGAACCTGTTGAGTAGCCAGCAGGCGTGTCTAAACGCCCAGCTTACCACTGCGTGTTCATGTGGTATTGCCAGCTGTGTTCTTTCTCTGAGTTCATCAAGTATAGTGTTCGCTTGCCTCCGTACTGTCTGTATTGCTCTTTCTGCTGCTCCATTGCTCTCGTGGTCGTAAGGAATGCTTTCCTGTAGTGTTGTAGAAGGTCCAAGGCTGCTGCGTACCTTCTGTACTTTGTCCTTGAGTGCTTTGGCTGCGTTCTCGTTGTCTGCTTTGAGAACGAGGGTGTTGTACCCGAGCTGCGTGGTGAACTGCACTAGTGCTTCCGCGAGGTGCGTTGTGCTTCCTGCACCTCCTTTCCTCTTGCAGGGCACTGCAAGAACTGCCTTGCTCCAGCTGTCCACAGCGACAAGAGTCACTGCAGGTGGCTCTTCACTTCCTGTGGTGCTTGTATAGCAAAAGTCAAAACTGATGACGGGCTTCGCGGAATCCGTAGAGCTGCTTGGCTTGCTCAATCCTTTCTTGTGGTTGTCTTCTCGTGCTTTCATAGCAACGCAATGGGGACACCAAGGCTGGTACGGAAGGTGCGTCAAGTTGTGGTACGCTCTCTCCTCTTCCGTTGGTTCCTGAGGTGGTGCTAGGTGGTATGCTTGGTGGTGTTCCCGTTGCTCCTTGTGCTGTGTGTTGAGCCTCTCTTCTCTGACTGCTGTGGCAAGTCTCCTCAAAAGCTGCTTCTTGCTTCCTGTTGTCTTCACTCCGTACTCTCTGCAAAGTGCTTGTAGTTCTTTAAGACTGCTCTTTTGTGCTGTGTACTCAACACCTTCGTGGTAGAAGCTTTCCTCCAAAACTTCAACAACTTCTTGTGGTGCTTCTTGGTCTGCTTGTGCTTCTCTCATATCCTCATCTTTGCTCTCTTCTTCTGCTGCTGGTACTGCTGAAGCTTCTTTCTCTTTGTAGTGTTCTTCCTTCTTCTTCTTTAGCTCCTCTGCTGCTGCTTCTGCCTTCAGGTCTTCAACAACTTCTGGCTTCACACGAAACCTTGTTTGACCAAACCACGGCAAACGAAAGTGTTCACGTAGAGGTAGACGGTCTGCTCTCCAGTCGTCGCTGTGTTCGTAGATTTCCGTACTGTAGATACAGTCTCCTTGGGTATATCTGCTGTTCTCGAGGTCTCCAAGGAGGACAGGACAGTTGGAAACACCTGTCGGGTCAAACAAAACAGTTCTTGGTACTACGTGGTGACGAACAACTTCTCCTTTCTCGAGATCCATCTTCCAGTAGTCACGACCATGGCTTTCTTGGTCTGCTCGGTCTCCGGCAGCGTAGGGAGTGCCAAGAATCCAAAGTGGAATTGGCTTTGCTGAAATGGCTGTAACCACTTCCTTTTCTCCTTCAGCAAACTCTTCAAAAGGGTCTGCCTTCTCGGAGTACTTTCTTGAAACTTCAACTGCTCTCCATCCTCTCTCTTCTTTCACCAAAGTGCTTCTGTACGGAAAGTGCGTAGGGCTGTACATGAGAGATGGGTTCTCGTAGCTGCTTTGAGTGGCACACTTCACGATGACCATGCTGTCGGTATTGTGCCAACCAGGTTCTTCTCTGTTCACTGCTTCCTGAATGTGCTTGTTGAGCTGAACAACTGTACGAACCATCTTGTAGTTGCTGCTGGTATAGCCTTTGCTTCTTGAAGGAGTTTGTGCTGCCAAGCTGTTCTTGTGGAGATGCACGGGTATTCTTGAGCTTCCGTCTGTAAGGCACATACCTTCTTCTTCGTTAACTCGCAACTCCCAACCTTCTCGAAACAGCTTGCCTATGGCCATCAGAGGGTTGATCACCGAGGCAACGGTGAAGGCTTCCTGGATGCGACAAAAGCTTCCATCGTCATCAAAGAACGTTAAGTTCAGCATCCTTCTTCCTTCTGCCTTTATTGCCTTTCCCTGTGCGTCCTGAATGGACGAAGGGCGAACCTTCAAAGGGGTTCCTTCCTTTCCTAGCCAAGAGGGCACAAGAGAAACATCTGCGCCAGAGTCCAGGATAACTTCAATTCTCTGGTGAAGATCACTTTCCTGGAAAAACTCTTCCTCTACAACGCGCACTGAGAAAACTTCCTGTGCTGGTAGTGCATCACGTCCAAGATACGACTTGAGTAGAGGATCTTCTTGTTCTTCTTCGCTCTCTTCTCCTTCTGACAACACAAACTCTTCTGCCTCTGTTACTCTCAAAACTCTTCCAAAGTACTCAATCTCGAGCTCTTCTTCATCTTCGTCAAGTTCGAAAACTTCAGGATACGTGACAGGGTCGTTGTCCATGTGGTACATCGCGATCTGTCGAACTGTTGGCTTAGCTGTAGACTTCGCGCTTGTAGTTCTTGTTGTTGCTGCTGAGGCGCTGCTGCTTGGAACTGTAGTAGGCTGTGTTTTGACGCTTTGTTCATCTTCCTCCTGTGCGTTCCTGACGTTCTGCTGCATGTCTCTTTGCTTGAGTCTGCAATTGGCTTCGTAGTGTCCAGGCTTTTGGCAGTAGTGGCAAACGGGGACTCCTGGATTGTTGTATCCTTTTCCTTTTCCTTTGTTGTTGTAGCCTTTTCCCCCGCCTTTGCCATATCCTCGGCCTCTGCCTTTTCCTTTTCCTCTTCCTTTTCCTCTGCCTTTGTAGTAGTACTGGCTTTCTCCTTTTCCTTTTGCTTTGCCAAAGCCTTTGCCTTTGTACTTTCCAAATCCTTTTCCTTTCTTTCCTTTTCCTTTGTCCTTTCCCTTGCCTTTGTTCCACCATTCAACTCGTGACACATCCATGTCGGCTTGTCCTTGGTGATCCTTTCCTGAGTTGATGAGGTCTGTAGTGGTCCACCTTGCTGCTTGCTCGTAGGAGAGGAGGTACTGACGCAGTGTTCCATACTTTGTGGTCTCCTTCTGGTTGAGTAAAAGGTGTTGTCTCATATTACCTTCAGTTCCTCCAAGAATGATGGAAATCTTCATGTCATCGGCAACAAGGTCTCCACTCGCTCTCTCGTACTCTTCAATCAACTCCTCGAACCTTAGAATATTTTCTTGTGTTGACCTTTGCTTGTCGAACCTGTAGTGTAGAACTCCGTTGAGTAGTTGTAGAGAACGTGCACGATTGTGCGGCTGATGCTCTTCAACCAACAACCTCCATGCTTCGAAGCCGTTCTCGTTGGGTACTTGCTTTAGAGTTCGTAGAGGACGGCCACGCGTGTAGCTGGTGAGAATGGAATGTAGCTTTCTTGAAAGTGCTTGCTCGCTTGTTGTAAGTTTGGTCCATTCCCATGATGCTTCTCTTCTATCCATCTCGACTGCGTTAATCTTCTCGAGGATGTCGTTGTTGAGGGCACCTATCCAGCTTCTCATCTTCAACCGAAACTCTAGAAAACCATCACGTTCTTCTTTGTACGTCGTGGGGCCAAAGACTTCCGGAGATTTGATCATCTTGTGGAGGTCAACCTCTCCTGGCCTTCTCGACTCTGCGTGTTGCGACAGTGCTGTGACTGCATCTGCTGTAAGCTTTCCTGTTGCTGCAACCGCATTTGCAGTAAGCTCTGCTTGCTGTGACAGTGCTGTGTTCGTTGCTTGGGTTGCTTCAGTGATTGCTCTCTGTTGTTGTGAAACTGACTGCGCGAGTTCTTGTAGCTGTTGTGAAGCAGTACCTGCCTGAACTTGCTGGTTGTTCATTGCCTGGGCAAGTGCTTGTATCTGCTGTGTGTTTTGGGCAGTGAGGTCCGTAAGCCTTTGCAAGGCTTCCTCCATCACAACTGCACTCTGCATGTGACTGTAAAGCAACACAGCATGCAACCAAACTCGCTTCCTCAAAAGAACGCTGCAAACTGACTGGTGCAACTTCCTTCTCGAAACTTTCTTCTTCAACTGTTCTCTTTTTGTTTGCTTAACTCTGACCCAAAAATAAAGGTAGATCCAAGTGACCATACCAAGCGGGGTCCCAAGTAGAAGTAGAACTGGGTGACACGTGCGCACGACGTAGCTCACGACGGGCTCAAGGCTTCTTCCTGCTTTCGCAAGGTACTCTTGAAACTCCAAAACCAACTCAAACACAAGGTTCTTGTAGTAGTTCACGTGGGGCCCTTCGTTGTTCTTTAAGTTCTCGTTATACTCCGCAACATCACCATCATGAAAACTGTAGTTGCAACTTTCTTCTTCTTTTGTTCTTGTAAAACTCGGAGTACACGTTCGTCTTCTTGAGGTAGCTTGTGGCGTAGATCTTGTTCTCGTTCTCGGTTTGGTATTGGGCTCATGTAAATGCGACCACAACGTGAAAAGTTCTGTGTGATCACCTTCTTGGCTCTTCCCGGCAGGCACAACTTCTGCTGGGGTAATCTCCTTTATCACATGCTTCTTCTTGGGGTTCTTGTTGTCGAGGCTGAGGACCTTGTTCTTGTACTTCAGCATGCGGTTCGCGGTCAGCGGGTAGCCGTAGGTCTCGTTCACTTGAAACACCATGAACCACGACATGCTCATGAGAACCACAACCATGAAGACTTTTAGCCAAAGGTACTTTCCTGCTGCTTCCAAAAAGGTTCTGTTGTACTCGAAGGTGCGTTGTTCTCGGGATCGAAGTCCGTTGGGGCAGCAGTACTTGCATGGTAGTACTCGGTGTACACTGGTTGCGTTCCTGAGGCCATGACATCTTCCTGAAACGTGGGTCTTCTCTCCGTAAGGTGAGTACCAGAGTTCCGGTAGCTCTTCCTCAGCGGGAGCAACGCGCTCCACTGAAAGGTCGGGGAAAGGGCCAAGAGCCGAAAGAGCAGCCCTTGAAAAAGCCGGCTGCCTCTCAGCCCATTCCCGGCCACGTGGGCGGCTGGAAAGCAGTCAGGAAGACCAAGGCCAGCAAGCCGGCCCGGTGCTACCTGACTGGTACCTTGGGGCCGGCTGGCAAGCGACCCCTGATCACGGAGGTGCCGGAAAGATGGACAAGCCAGTACGAGAAGGTCATCGACATCATCAAGAAAGCCTTAGAAAAGGATCCGAAAATGACGAAGGACCAGGCCCAGGCAATGAGGACCAGCCTTTGCAAAAAATACCCCTGAGAGGGGGTCTGCAAGAAGCTCTGCCCTTGAGAGAGGGTCTTGAACCCTCGAAAGAGGGTCGACTGTGCAGCTGCCCGCCCTGGAAACAGGGTGGGCAGAAGTAGCATTTTTGTAAGAGGCCCTGCTGGCCACGTCTCACCCTGACTTTACCGTTCCGGCCACCGGGAGCTAAAAAACAAGGGTTCGGGGATGGAAATACTTATTATGGCATATATATATATATATATATATATATTCCATATTCTATATATATATATATTTTTTTATTTGTATTTATTCCTTGTTTTTTTATTTAGAAGAGTGTTCTGGAATGTGTTTTTATTATACTTTCATTAAACGGTGCTAAACGAGAGGAAAGGACAAATTTGGGTGAGGGGGGGGGGGCAGGGCGGCAGAAAAATCGCACACACGCACACACAAACACATGTGGGGTCTGGGGTCTTAGGGTGAAGCCTTTTAGAGTTTGGGGTTTCCCTTGAAGCTTTAAACCCCGGTAAGCTCGTAAATTTTATAGTGTCGCAGCTATATATATATATATATATATACATATACATATATATATATATATACATATACATATATATATATAGGTATATAAACTTAAGCCCCGATTCACTTGGAGCCCTTGAAAAAGTGCCTCCCAAGTCACCTGGAGCCCTTGAAAAAGGGCTTCCGGTAACAGGCTTCCCAAAATACATCCCTTAAAGAACCAATACCAAAACCTTTCAGCCTAGCCACCCCCAGAGTAAGGTTTGGAGATCTGGAAGCCTAGAGGCCCAACAAGGCTCGTAAAAGTAGAAGCCTGGAGACCCCAAAAGCCTAAAGGTTCGAGGTACCCCTAGACACCCTGAAGCCCAAGCCCAAGAGAAAACTCCGGTGTGTCCGCTGCCGTTGGGCTTAAGAGCTCGCCAGCGAGCAAGAGGTGGGGCACCCTGAGCAGGATGCCCGCCTCAAGGGCAGTCCCGGGAGTCAAGAATAGGCAAGGGAAGCCTATAGGTTGAATGTTTTCAAGAAGCTTCGTAGTCCCGCACATTTCCCCTGACCCCGACAATTGTTTTGACCCTGACAATTGTTTTGACAATTGTTTTGACAATTGTTTGACAATTGTTTGAAATTAGTGCAATTTATTGAACAATTGTTTTTTAATTGTTTCAAAATTATACAATTTTTTGAACAATTGTTTTTCAATTGTTTTGAAAACTGTGTTTTTCTTTAAAAATTGTTTTGCAAGGGCTTTGTTCTTGCACATTCTTTAAACATGTGCTTTGCAAAAATCTGATACGTGATATTTGCTTCAGTTGTCTTTCAAAAAATATTGTTAAAAATATTTGCAACGATTTCAAAGAAGTTTGCTTAGCCTGTTGCTTTTCTTCAAATGCGACACCAAGCTTTAGCGGATGCGATTCCGCCATTCATCATTACAACAAAAGCTAGCACATGCACTGCACTTAACAGCCGTAGCAGCCTCCGCAAAACGCACAGCGGCGCCTTTTTTGTGCCCGAAGTCTGCTCCAGAGTCCGGTCGCCAAAACTCTGAAACCAAAAGCCTGAAGCACAGTCTCTGCTGTAAACCTGGCCTGAGGCCCGTCGCCTGTGCAGCCAAGTTAGCACCGGGCCGAAGGCCAAGGCTTCACAACGAAGTCAAAGGCAAAGGTGCTAAGGCTGCTGAGGCTAAGGCTCTACTTGCTCAACCTGGACAAGGGCCAGAGGCCTGGTTGAAGCTCACAAAGACACGAGAAAAGCCAATGCATCCATAGCTTCTTCAACATCTGCAACCTTCACCGTCTCAGTGGCTGCACGGTAATCCACTGCGCAAACAGCAGACTGCCACACCGCGAGCAAAACCGGAAACGAAAAGGAGTTGCCTGCCAGATCCATCATGAGGGCTTCCGTCAGCCAAGGCTTGTCATTCATTCTTTTTTTGCGCTTCTTCGCACTATCGCCTGCAAGATTGGGAAATGGATCGTCACAAGCGTTGTATCCAGCCACATCCATGTCGCGCAAGAAAGTCTCGACCGGAAACCCTTGCAGGATCAAAGCTTCCCTCCCGAGCAGAAGCCTTGGAGGTCTCACAAGTTCAACAAAAAGAATCTGTCCAGGGAGCATGGTAGGCGCAACATGCTTTGTACACCCCTCAGCCAGCGTCATGGTGTGGATGCGGTTCAAAGACTGGCTCAGGTTGCGGAAGCCTGCCTGCGGCGCGTGGGACCGGGAAAGCACCAAGGCATCCTTTTCACGGTCTGTCAAGGTTCGAAACCATGGGCTGCTCTCCAATTCCCGACCTGCCGGTTGGCCCCATCGAACGCCTAAGGTTTCACTGGCCTTCAAGTGTTGCTCTACCCAGTTGGCAGCAGGCTGGGCTTTCGCCTTTGCCTTGGCTTTGGCATTGGCGGCCCTCTCTTCTGCTTGCGCCCGTTTGTTCTGCAACTCTAGAAGACCAGCCGAAACGGCTTCACAACTCCCATCCAAAAGGACCTCAGTGACGCACGGCGCAGATCGCATGCAAGAAGCTGTCATGCTTCTGAACATGGTTACAGACTGCGAGAGCGGACGGTCTTGGAAACAAAACTTGTGAAACGTCCGCTTGAAAAAGCAGATGTAGACCCGGCGCCGTTTGGATGGGCATCCAAACTCATGAGCATCAGTCATCATTGGCTGAGCCTCATACCCGAAACCTTTCATCGTCTGCACAACCACGTCCATGTTGCTCTGCGCAGTCTGGCCGACGTTGTCGTCAAGGCCATCCACGTTCCTGATTTGTGGTCAAATGTCGGAAGCGGATGAGAAGGACCTGAAGCCTAAAACCCTCCACTACTTCTACTTCTAACTTCAGACCCTACTTGAAAACAGATTATTTGAAAGCCCAAAAACAGTAAACACGGCAACCAACTCTACAAAAGTTGCAGCGTAGGAGCTCAAACACCACAATACCCGGCTGCTTGATGGAAACGTAGCTTGCAAAGCCTTGCCATGTCTGCGCAGTTCCGCCACGCGAGTGCCCTTCGGCTATCACATGCTTCGACATGTCTCGCCCAGGATTCTGACGGGAAACGTCTTTGCAGCTCACACCGCACATGAACACATCCACCTGCGGGACCGGGCATTCTCGATTGTGCACAACACAATGGGCTGTCTCGTTTCCTAAGTTCTGTATGTCTGCAAAGATGCAAGTGTGATGACTCTCATCGTCATCCTCATCATCTGCCCCAAACAGATCTGCGAACAGCTCATCAGCATCCGCGCAACGGTGTGAGGCAGAAACTACATGCACCCACTTTTGCTTGTCTCTGCAGGACTCACAACTGAAGCGGTGCTGCAGCCTCACAGGCCACTTCGCTCCAGCAAAACTTGCATTAATGGCATGTGCTACGTACAAGGCACCCTCGCATCCAGAGCATGCGGAACCCCACGAAAGTTGGGTCTTCGGCATCTTGGCCACAGGCCCATCTCCGAACTGCTCGGGGTAGAGTTTGGCAAAGCCATGCAAATTTTCTGCGGCACATTCCTTCAAGAGGGTGCAGTCTATGAACCACTTCGCCTTAACAACCCGGCTAGAAGCCTCGGCCATCAAGACAGGCTCAGCTCTGGAGTTGGAGGAAACTCTGGACAGTTGCCGGGACTGAGACGAGCTCGTAGCGCTTTCAGTCGTCTCGAACGCCATGCTGGGGAACAATGCCGCCGGCGGTCTAACCAGAGGCGGACATGATATATGGGCTAAAAGCCCCAAAACTCAAAACCGCGACGGAGACCGTGGTGGTGACTACCCTGGAGCGCTACAAGTTGGAGGACTTCTGACGTCTGTAGTGTTTACCGTTTAATTGCACATCCTTGTTCTGTCATTGAGCCAACATCAACATGCAGACATGACATCACTGACGGTCACACAAAACCCCTACACCCAAACTCTTTACTTAGGTTAACAGTTCACAGTGACAGTGACAAACTGGCAACATCCGCTGAAGCGTTGAAGTTGAAGCCGAAGCTGGCAAGGAACCCACCACACGTGGCCACCACAAAACTCACCCAAAACGTCTTGACTTTGTCTTAACGCACAACATGCTAGCACCCTGCACTTTTCTTCACATTTTGCTCTGCGTGAAACGTCCTGCTCTTTGGTCTTTGTCTTTGTCTGCCCTGACGGAACGGGCGAGCCGATATGAAGCTGTTAGCATTGGGAAAGTTCCCCTGAAATCTCCCGAACAACGACAACTCCATCAGCTCAAAGACTGAAGTTAAAATGTCTCTGAAGCTGAAACTTGGCCCGAAGGCTCAAAGTCACAGCTCGACATCAAAACGTGGCCAAAGGCCAAAGGCCTCAATCCACCTCTCGCTTTCGCTTTGACTTGGATCCCATCAAAACGTGGCCGAAGGCCTCAATCCCCCTCTCGCTTTCGCTTTGACTTGGATCCGCTCTTCTTCTTCTTGCTCTCGCTCTCATCGTCAGAGTCCTTTCCCTTCTTTTTCTTCTTTTCTGCCGCCTTCTTCTTCTTCTCGGGTTCCTCGGCCGGTTCTTCGGCAGGCTTGCGCTTCTTTCCTTTGTTGGGAACAGCCGCGACGGCTGACTCATCTGGTGACTTCTTGGGATTCAAGCAATCGTTTGCCTCATTGAGAACAGTCTCTGCAAAAGCGCGGAGGCTAAAATACTCGCTTCCTGGTGCAATCTGGGCCTTCAGATTGTCGCATAGATTGCTCAGCGCACTGTGCACACCCACAAGCTTCTGCATCAGCTCCTTGCCCTCTTGTGAAGCAGCGCTCAAGTTTGGCATGCGCAACAGGCAAAGGGCTGCAACAATGCTCACATGCGTCTTGCCACAAAGTGCAACCTCGTTGCAGGTCTTGGCAAAAGCCTCCGAAGACTCTCCAGCTTCCCTGAAGTTCACACCGTCTGACTTGCGAATGAGCTGCTCATGCGGCACTTCCGCTTCCGAGCCTGCGGACTGAAACACTGTCACGGCCAATGTCGCGATGTCATCTTGGAGCTCCTTGATCGTCTCAGCTCCTGACGACACCTGGCCGGACAGGCCTGCCAGCTCCTTCACCAGCGGGATCGCCGCGACTCGGTAATCCTCCTCAGCTTTGCTGCAGGCCTTGGGAAGGCTTTGAAGAAGCGATTGAAGCCTCTCGACGCTTTGCCAGGCCTGCAAGCAAGTCTTGCGAGCCGTGGCCAGGAGCCGCCTTCGCAGAAGTCCTGCACGCTGCTCGAGGCACTGCAAGGTAGAGCTGTCCGCAATCTTTGTTGGCTTCAGCTCCGCTTCAAAGTCCTTGGACTTCTGGACGTTTGCAAGTTCTTCGGACAGCAGCTTCAACGACTTGGTCAAAGACCGAACCTCACCTGATTCTGGGTTGGCAGTCGGGATCATTGCAACCTTTCAGGGGAACTCTCTGACTCAATGCTTCAGCCTTCAGCATCCCAAAACCCAAAACTCTGAACATCGGTGTCACGGCTAAGCCTTTCGAAGTTTTAGTGTTCGATACCAGTACCGCTACCGTGGCCTTGGACCTTGGATTTAGACTTATAGATCTAGCCTAGCAGTAAACAACGAAAACTTTAACCGTTGGACCAAATGACGAAAGGGACAAAGCAATGATTGCTGACAGTGACATAGTGACGAGGACGTAATCAGTAGTCATAGTCATAGTCATAGTCATAGTCATGCTGACTACATGTACATAGTGACAAAGTGAACCTATTTACTATTTGCCATTTGCGATTTGCCTGTTGCCTGGCTAGCCTGAGCTCAGCGGTGTACAGCGCAAGCAAATTATCACGAGCAACCGGGCATGCGGCTTACGGCTTACAGGCAACGCGGCAATGGAGGACTGGGCCTGCAAGAACGACTCGACGAGACCACGGAGGGGGTGCTGCTGCGGCACTTTCTGCAAAACGTCGTCGTGAACACCACGAGTGAGACCACAGGCCAAAGCGCCTTGCACATATTGATCGACGATTGGAGCCACACTGCTGAGACCCGCTGAATAGAGCAACTGCAGCTCTGCCTGAAGTGGTTTAACCAACCAGTGTTCGATTGCCTCCAAGAGAGCTGGTTCGGAAACCCAGGTTTTTGCATGCTTCCGTGCCTTTTCGGTCCAGTCTTGCATGGTTTCTGGCAGCACTTTGTCTTTGCCGACAGAAACCTGGCTGAAAGCCGGCTGCTTCATAAAAACGAATCGCATCATGGAAGCTAGCAGCGATGTCGCTTTGCTGTAATCAGCGATCAAAGCCTGCACTGCCGGCAGGCTCTGCCAGAGCTTGTTCTCAACGAAAGCGACAGCGGAAAAACCACTGAGGAACTCGTCCAAATTGATGATGGCCGTGCCTGACCCGACTGGGCCAGAGGCCGGAACGTCTGCATCTGCTTGCTGCGGAAGCTTCACCATGCAGTTGTTCTTCAGCGCCTCAAAACCCACAGTCCTTACACATGGCTGATAAGCTTTGCCCTTTGCGACGTTTGGGCTTTGGCTTGGTGCGACTATGAGTTCTAGACCCGCCAATGATTTGGACGCTAAACCCCCGATCTTGTGGAAAAATGTGGTACGATCTGTATCTATATCTATATCTATATCTATACATCCGAACACAGTGGTTAAACGCAGCTACTGGGAAACAGCCAAGGCGCAGGTGCTCGGAGATGTTCATGTTGAGTTCGTCTTGCACCATGGTGACCGCGATTTTTGACAGGCGCCCAGCGCAGGATTGCACTGTCTCAACAGCACTCATGCCGGTCTCGCTATCAGCCTTCTGCGCGGCCTTGCGCTTCAAGAAAGCGCAAGCCTGCAACTCCTCCATGGCTTTGACCGCCGGGCTGAGGTCGCTAACGATAAATGCAATTCCCTGGCTTTTTGCCGCCGTTCTGTGCGTGATCTCCTTGGCTGCCTGTTGCAGCCTTTCCAACGGCGCCTGCAAAGCTTTCAGCAACTCCTGGTAGTCGGCCTCTGCTTGCCCATGTTCCACTCTATCAGTGGCGAGAGCCACCAGAGCTTTGCCAATATCATGCTGGATGAAAAAACGCGTCATGCCATCCAACTTTTCCAGCTGCTCGGAAGCGACTCCCTGAATCTTCTGGACGTTGTCTCGGAGACTTGCCATGTCCTTCATGTCCAGAAAAGAGAAGGCTACGGACGCAGAGTCTGCGATGCTGCTTGCAAGGAACCCTTTGGCCTCAGACGCACGCGCAATGCAAGCGGCCAGCTGGCTTGCCTCATGCAAAGTCGGGGTCTCAGACTCAGGATCTGCAATGTGGACAAACCCCGAGGACTTCAGCTTCAACTCTGTCATGCAAACATTTCGCATGGCTGAAAGCAGCCGATTCTCGATCTCAGCAGATACGGCAAGGCGTAGCTGATCCATGGTTACGGATGAGCTGAGGATGTCCTGGGCATCCTTGCTGTCCTCGCAGAGGATCTCGCAAAGTCGGTCGTAGTTGCAATGCAAGCATGCTTCGTTGACCTTTGCCAAGAGACACTTCATTGCGAAACCCGGCCCAAGGCCAAAGCCCAGACTTCCCGCGAAGGTTCTGCACTTGTTCAGAGTGCCAAGGAACACTTCGGGATCAGGGGTTGCCACAGGCATCATGCCCAACAGCTCTCCGAGCGCTGTGGCAGCATCGGTGATTTCAGTAAGACCTTGTAGCTGGTCTGCAAAAGCATCTTTGTTGGGGCTTTTTTCCACTTTTTTCACATGCTCCGAGGCTTGCTTCCTGATCTGGTTGAGCTCGGTGACGCGCTTGAGACAATGTGCGCGATACTCTTTTGAAGCTGCTTGGTTTTGCGACACAGGCTCGTCATCGTAACGGATCTCTTTGAGCTTCTCGGCAAGCTTCGTATTGGCATCGTTGAGGCGACTCCTGATAGGTCAAGCTGAGATTTCCTAGCTTTCGACTTTGCCTTATCAGATTTGGCTTAGCTACAGCTATAATGGGCTATAGTTTAGAGCCTATAGAAATTTATTCATAGTCTTCTATGGCAGCTTACGCCTTAGGCCTCATGTCTCATGACTTATGCTGATGGTTACCACAACTAAAGATAGTAGTACTACCCAATCCCAACCCCTCTTCATTGAATCTATAGCCTACAGCCTAAAGTCTTTAAAGATATTACACTTGCGGAAACACGGCAAAAGTTTAGCAAACATCATAAATGATTCAATACATTCGCCTGACTCCTTTCCCGAAAGCCCTAACCCTCAAGCCTAAACCCGAAACTCCGAAAGCCTAATCCCCAAACATAATTGTCTGGGCCTGTCTAGAGATCAAACCCCGATACTTGCTGTTGAGGCTCAGTGTGCGATTTGCACGCCCATCAAGCTGAAGAATGCCTACGGTAGAGCTTTTGTCGGGATCGCTTGAAGGAGCCGCACCCGCAACCGAAGGCGCAGAGAGTTTGGTCTTTCCTTTGGGCTGCGCAACCTTTGCCGACGGCGTCGGCTTGGCTGGCTTTCCACCCGTGCTGAAGCCTTCCTTTGCCTTGACTTTGGCAGCCGCAGGCGCAGGCGTCACCGTAGACTTGGTGTTGGCACCGCCTTTGTTGGACGCTGCCGCTGCTGCTTTTGCCTTCTTGGCTGCTGGGGCGAGCATCGCCAACCCGGCCGAAGGCCCTGTCTGGGCCTCCTCTTCTGAGCTGGAGCCACTGCTGCTGCCGTCGTCTTCGGCTTTCACTGGCAAAGTGGAACCGGTGCCTGTTGTTGCCGAAGGCTTGTCCTTGGAAGCCGAAGAAGAAGACGAGCCAATTTGCAGTTGCTGCACCAGAGCCATCATGCTCTCGATGCTTGCCTCGGATCCCTTGACAGCGGAAGCATCTCTGGCTCTTGTCTGGGCCTGCATAGCAGTATGCAGCGCCTCCTTTTTGCGTTCGAAAGCCTTCTCGCCAAAGGCTTCGTGGTCAAAGCCGTGCTCTTCGACCTGCTCAGAGAGCCCGACGTCCTCGTACTCAGTGAAGTCGAACACACCCTCTTTGCCTATGGAGCGCCACACTCCCTTGTACTTCTGTCCTGGCATTTGATGCATGTGTGTGTGTGTGCGTGTGTGTCACAGGATACGCTTGCTCGGTATCCAAAAACGAAAACATGCATACATCACCCCAACCAAAAAAACTAACTACGAAGCAAACCGAGTGACCGCGGATCTCTTGCTCCACCTCTTTCGAGGGGTCCCATTTTCCATGGATATTCTCATCCCAAGCGCTGGTGCACACGAATTGCTTTTTTGGCAATTCGAAACGGCCTCCAGTGTCCTTCTTTACGGTGAGGCTCTTCTTCGCCTCGAGCAACTCGTCTTTGCTCTTCAGTCTCACTTTGTCAGGATTGTCATTGTGTTGGCGAATCCAATCTTTCACCGAATTGAGGAAACTTTTGTGTTCGTTCTGCCTGGACCTGTCGGATACCCATTTGTAGTAGTTCGCGTAGGAACCATGCACTGCGTGCAGACCTTGACGGAAAACATCACAAAATCTTAAGCCTAAGCTATCTAAATTATAGGTTCGTCTAAATTTTGAATCTTAAACTACACATCCCGCTGTCATAGAATAGCGATTGTTTAGGTAAACACCCGGCCTAAAAGGCGAAAGACGTTGAGACAAGGCAGGCAGCAGCGACCTTCAGGGACACGGGCAGGCTCTTCGTTTGCAGGAGTGACTTTCCTGTACTTGGCCCAAGGCCGGTTCGGCATCTCTGACAAGGCGTCCTCGGTTGGACTGACCAAAGGGTTCTTGTCGGTGCTCAAGGACCCACAGAGACTGCACTTGCAAGCTTTGGCCAAGGTGTAGCTTATGCGAAGAGTCAACTTGGAGTCGCGTCCAATCGTTGTTGGAGCTTGTGAAAGCGGTGGCGGCGGCGGCGGCGGGTATTCACCTTCGGAGCCAGAGCCTTCGGATTCTGCGGCTGCAGCGGCTTCGCCGGACTGCTGCTCTTCATCCGGAAGGTTGTGGTCTGACTTTACGGCTATGTCCATTGTCTTCAGTGGCCTCTGTTCCTGGACGGGCCACAAAAATACTAAAACTATGAACCTCTCAGAGCCAAATATAACCGATAGCAGGCGCAAACTTTGCCTTGATGCGTTGATCCTTAGAATCCATGCAATCCGTACCAGCACAATCCACAGCCCACACCTTTGTTTTAACACGCCACGCCCGCAGTGTCAAGTGCTGCAAGCAAGCTCGTGTCACACACACATACACAACGGCCAAAGGCCATTAATTAGTAGCGTCGTATCGGCACCCCATCTAGTTAAAAGCAGTTCTTTGGTCGTCTCTGATCTTGATGATCTTCTTCAGCCAATAGAGTTCCCGGCTTTTACTCATTGTGGCAAGCTCGTTAAGATTTGGCAAAGCGATCTCGATGCGGTAGATCCTGCACTCCAAGAAGTCCACCAAGTGATGCTCCCTTGGTGGTTCATGATTCGGCTTTGCTCCCTCCCGCTGTCTCTCCTTTACCTGTTGTCTTTGCCTAAACCTGGGAGCCTCAAAACCGAACCCGTCGACCTCAAACCTTCCCTCTCTGTCTCAATCTCCCTGGTTTTTGTCAAGGTCTCCCTCTAGTCAACTCTAGCCTCTCTTTCCCTGTCTGGTCGGTTGTCTCCATTCGTCTCTGTCTGATTATACCATCAACTAAGGGGCTCGGTCTGGTCGCAATAGGATCGCACCCACATCCTGGAAAGGACCAACGCGAACTTAGGATTTGCGCCTTTGCACACAAGCTTGTTGGCCAAAAAATCGATAGGATCCTGCAATTCCTCCATGGATGCAACTCGCCTTCAAGGCTGCGCCGAATCCAAACAGGAAGAACCCGCCTTAAAGGCTACGCCGATACTAAACAGGATGATTTGGAAATCTACCTGCCTAAAAGGCAAACCTAGCTGCCTCGAGCAAGGGCCGCCTTGAACCAAAATCGCTTCAGAAATGCAAGGCCTGCTCTAGACACCATGTCTGGAAAAGAAGCTACACAACGTGACCCTGTCCCACTGTTATTCCGTGCTCCGACCCCCCCCCCCAAACCCACGCCCACCACCTCAATCGCACCCCGACAACCCCCACACCTCCCCTCCTCCCTCAAACCCCAACCCAACTTCCAGCTAGCCCCTGCCTTTAACACACAAAAGACGCACGGGGAGGGGCGCGGTGTGGGGGAGCTCCCGAGAGCGGGTGCGTGCAAGGATATGGGTGGTGGGCAGGGGGATTGGGGGGCCGCGTGGTCAACAAAGACCGGGCAGGGCACAAAGAAGAAAGGCGGGCGGCAGAGGCGCACAAAAGGCAGGGAGGCAGGGGCCTACTGCCACCTACAACCCGCACCCCCCCCCACTCCCCACCCCCCCCAACCCCAGCCCCACCCCCCACCCCCAACCCCCACCCCCACCCACCCCGCCCCGCCCCCACCCCCCCCACCCCCACCTGCCCCACCCCACCCCCAACCCCACAAGCCCACAAGCCCCCGCCCCCACCTTTGCTCCCAGCCCCGCCCCCAGCGCCCCGCCCCCCGAGGCCAGGGCCTACTGCCAAGAGAACGCTCCCTGGCCAGACTTCCGGAATACTGCCAAGAAAAAGTTCTCTTGCCAGATGTCGGAGGCCAGAGCCTACTGCCAAGAGAACATTCCCTTGCCAGACCTCGGGGAAGGCAGGGCCTACTGCCAAGAGAAGGTTCCCTTGCCAGGAGGGGGGGGCAGGACGGTGCAACACAAGGCGGAAGAGGGGTGCTAATTTCACCGCCTTGCCAACAATTGAACAGATTTCAAACAATTGTAAAACAATTGCCAAACAATTGCCAAACAATTGCCAAACAATTGTCAAAACAATTGACCAACAAAAATCTCTACACTAACTATAGAATTCTCCGCGCAACTTTTATATAAATTAATAAGGGAACCAAGAAAATCTCTACACTAACTATGATTTTCTCCGCGCAACTATTCTTGACAATTGTTTGGACAATTGTTTGGACAATTGTTTGGCAATTGTTTGGACAATTGTTTTACAATTGTTTTAAAATTGTTTGATTAGTTTAATTTACTTAATAATTATTTGTTTCTTTTGTTTTTCAGATACCAAACAATAGTTTGACTGATACATAGCACACTACCTGTTCAACAACATACCAGACAGATCGGAAAGGTAGCTGGATGACAGCAACACACACCTGCAGCGAGCTAACGCACGAAGCACTCGGCACGTCAATCTCACTTTTGCGCACAGAGGAACGCTGTCGAGTCGACAGTCTGTAGCAAGCCAGGCAGGCCATGCTGGCAGCTTGGCCTGCCTGGCTTGCTACAGACAGTCATGGATCGTCATCGCCTTCAGAGTCAGCCTGTAGCAAGCCAAGGAGGTCATGGCCGCTGGCACACGGTCTCCCTGGCTTGCTACAGGCTGTGTGGCCATCAAGATAGCGGTCGCCGGCCGTCGCCGGTGGCTACTACTCCAAGACCGGGCTCCGGCCTTGCAGTGGTAGCCACCGGCGCCGACTGTGCCTGCACTGCAGTATGCAGCGCCTCCCTTTCGCATTCCAAAGCCTTCTCGCAAGAGGCGGTCGAAGCCGAAACTGCGCTCTTCACGCTTGTTGACCCGCTCTGAGAGCCCGACATCCTTTGTGTTTGTCGATGGCACCATCCCTTGCACTTTTGTCCTGGACCAGTGTTCTACGTCATGAAAAACTGCGCGCGTTTACAAAATCACCAAACACTTAACCCAAATAAGAAAAGTCTGCGACTATGCAAACAACCACGGATCTCCTGCTTGAACGACGCCTCCAAGCGGCTGCTTTGCGGAATCGCCTTGACCCGATCGCCGATAGTCCTCTTCAGCTTTTTCGCAAGGCCTTCAAGCCCGAAGCAGCTGTTGCCGCTTTTTTTTCCACGCTGCCAAGTCTCCGGGATTTCCGGGTTTGCGCTTTTGCAATGAGACCTGGCCTTAGGCCACAGACGCTCATCTTTGAACGCTGGACCAGCGACATAGACATATCGCGCGTTGGTCAATATAGAATATAGACCTGGCCGAGGCCACAAATCTCAAAAGCTGGTCCTTGAAGGTTTTTTTTTCTTTTCCACGCTCTGCCAAGACTCCTGGATTTCTAGGCTTTCGCGCTGAGACCTGGCCTTAGGCCACAAAAGCTCGTCTTGGAAGACGTGTTTGGGTTTCCAATCGGAAGGATCACAGACCGCTCGAATAGCGGCAGAACGCGTGTTCGCGAAGATTAGACCTGGCTTGAAGCCACAAATCACAAAAGTTGGTCCTTGAAGCCGTTTTTTGATTTTTTGGCGCAAGCCCATGAAGCAGCTGTTGCAGCTTTGGCTTTTCCACGCTCAACCAAGTCTGCTGGATTTCTAGCTAGGTTCTCAGAGACCCGGCTCGAGGCCCTAAACCCTAAACCCTGCAAACCCTGAATTATAAGGTCAAGCTCTTGTAACGGCATCCAGCAACACCATAAAAAATCACTGGCGCACCCCAGCCTTGACATCAAGCTCAGCTTCAGACAAACCTTCGGCAAAATGTGCAAGCAAGGGCCCGCCCAGAGACAGGTGGCAGCTGCGCTTTTCATTGTCGCGCCACTCCGAGTCGTCCAAGCCTGCAACCAGCCAACGTTTCAGTCGCAGTTTTGCTTCTGCGTCTGTCATGTTCGCTATGGAGACGGATTTTTTGCAGGACGAGCCCAGCTTATCCCCGAGGTTGTTGTGGCAGCGACACAGTGCCTCCCAAGCAACATGAACCCCATCACGGTAGATTGGAGAAAGGGAAAAGATTCCCCATGGCTGCCCCCGCTTCATCATCGAACGTGTCTGAAGTTGCCGCTGTTTGGGCACGACTGAGCTACTTGAAGCTGGTTGCTCGTACTGCGTGAGTTCCTCCTCTGGAACCAAAAATTTGGGAGCCTCCAAGTCTTCAAGCTCGGATTCTGCATTAATGTTTTCTTCATTTTTTTCATCTGCATTTTGGACATTATTGCCATTGCCATCACCGGCAGCGTCGGATTCTGAATCCGAGGGCATAGGAATTATACCTTGCAGCGCTTTTTCGGCCCGAATCTGTGCACGCTTCGCTTTCTGCTCTTTGGTAAGCTTTTTCTTCGCTTCTGGCTCGGTCTTGAGGCCTGAAGGCTTTGCGTGCCCAACCTGGCCTGAGGCCTGGAACTGCCTCTTGGGGCCCTTCTTTTGAGCAGATGGGTGCAATGCATCGAATGCAACAAGCGCAGCCTCAGTGTCAGCATCAACCTGCGCTGGCAAACCCGCATCGCCGCCATCTTTGTCATCGAAAGGATGGGATGCTGTAATGTCGAACCTGTTGATGTGACGCACAGGCCCCACGTCTAGCACGTTCAATTTCCAGTCGGACGCTTGCCGGGCAAGCCTTGCCAAAGCCACACTCTCGCTTTCAAGCTGAAGCTCTCTTCGACCACTCTGCGAAAAACAATGCAGGCTCACAACAACACCCTCTCCTGCAAGATCAGCCATTTCTACAGGGTGGAGAAGAAGCACTGCCGCCTGGTGCGGGGCGCGGAGAGTGTGAAAAGCAACAGCCAGGCTTAGAGTTGCATCTAGTGTGGCGGAATGAAAGGAGAGAAGCAACGGCTCTTTCCCTGTGGATTTGGCTGTGGGGGCTTTTTGCAGCACGGCGCGCCAGAACAGCGCACGCAGATGCTGCATGCATTCTTGCTTCTTTTCTGGCAGTGAATGCTCACAGCCGTTGATTGTGCATGTGGGGAACAGAGGCCACGGTTCAGGCGGAGCTCCCAACAAGCTGTTGGCCTCTTCCGGCTGCAGGACATTGTGCTGTGCATGAAAAGCATTTGCGATTGCTTTGACCTTGTTGCAATCAGCAGCGATACTGTGCCGCGCTAAAGGGAACCCGTCTGCGGCACCAATATTCCAAGGACCTCCAACAAAATCGGCGGCGGCCTGGGCATCCTCTGCACTCGCTTCCTGATCCACTGCACTACTGGCCTGGAGGTTCTGAGAGCGTGCGACAGCGGCCCAGCGCTTTTTGTCGGCTTGGGCCCATTCAGCGGCCACTCTTGCATTGCGGTCACCTCGAGACGCTTGCAAAAGCCCAGGATGCCGACGAAACAAGTCCTGCGCAAAAGCATGCCAACCATTTCGCGCCTTGCCCTTCAGCCTACCTTGCGCCCATGCAGGCCTTCGGTTGTGGAGACGTTTGCGCTTTTGCCTCAAAGTCATCTTCCGCCACCTCTTGACATGGTGCTCGAACGTGTGCGCGCAGTGCTTGGATACGACTGCTGACAATCTTCTCTTCGGCCCTCTCTGATTCGTTGGTCCACTCCATTCTGTCAGTCTTGCAAACATTCTTTCAATATACGTGGAAGTGGGAACGATCCGTTCAAACACTGCTTGCAAGAACTCCAACACATCATCCTCCATCAAACTGTTTGAAGACTTTCGCACCTCGCGCAGCTTCCTAGCAAATCCATCCAAACAACACACAGGCTGATCAAACAAATCCTGAGCACAACGCTGCTTCTCTGCATTGGTCGTTTCGCTGTCGATCAGACATGCTAGCTTCCATGGGTATTGCGTCCAAGGATAAAGCAGCTTCCTCCAGAGTTGACCCACCACAGTGAAAAATCCTCGCCGAAGCACTCGCAACCTGGCCTGAGGCCACGACAGAATCGGGCCAAAGCACAGGACGGCGGGACCCCACTCGTCGCTGGCGACGTCATCAAGCATCTTTGAAAGGCACGCCATCGCCTTCTTGGCGGGATTTTCAGCTGCCTTGCAAAAGCAAGACGCGGTCAAAGACCTATCCAACTCCAAATCCCCCTCCTCCTGCATTTCCGGTGCTTCTAGATCACGATCTGACAACCATGTGGCGTGCTTAAACAATGCATAATGAATGTTCATGACTGGCGCAGTCAACACGGTCCACAGGACTGTCGACCAATGGAAAGACTTGTCCTGTAAAAAAACCCCAGCCTTCACCAACCGTAACCTGGCCAATCGGGCCCACAGCTTTGATTCGTTAAGCGGGGCTCCAACATCTGCACCTTCTTCTTCGTCGTCTGGCGCTTCAGGCACCATTTTCGATGTGCCGAAGGCGGCCTCGAAGGCTTGGGGAACAAGGTTGCAAAAATTCTGCATCACAGAAATGTGCCGCATGCAAGGTGCAACCTTCGTCCATTTGTTCAAAGCTGGCACCAAAACGGGTTTGAGCAAAACCTCTTCCACCAAGCCGAAGGCTTTGCAAACAGGGTCGGCTCGGTCCTTGCAGCAATCAGCTCCTCCACATACGTGAACTGGCCGTCCTGCAGGCAATCGCTTCAAAATCGGTTCAAAATCGCTTCAAAATCGGTTCAAAATCGCTTCAAAACATGTCTTGGCTGAACTATTGAAAACTTATCACGCTGCGATGCAAGCTTGTCGAGTGCATAACTGCATAACAGCCAATAACAGCAGCAAACTAGACTGCAACCTGGGTTCCATGCAGGGAGCTAGCAGCTAGCATTCATAAAGCGTCGCATACATAGTCGTAGAGTCATAGTCATAGTCACATGTAACAAACTCACAAAACAAAGCGGGTAGAGTAGGATGTGTTGTAACACTAACTTGACGACAGTTCGGACTGAGAGCATCAACATCTAGGGGGATGTTGCCTGGGGTATGGAAACTGCACTGCAACGGTCAAGCCCTCAGATGTCGGTAGCCTGAATCACAAGTTGCATTGCCTTGACTTGACATTAACTAATCTGCCTGGAACCCATGCAGCCCATGCACAAGCCTCGCGTAGTTATTGCGGCAGAAACGACGTGATCTTTTTCACGTGGCAGCAACAGCAAGCGAAATCACACACGAAAGGAATGCAGTCGTCGTTTGTGAAATCGACTTGAGCGACAGCGATAGCAGACTGGACTTGGCCAAAGGCCGATCAATGAAACCAACTTTGACCTTTCGTTGTACCGAAAGCAAACTAAGCTAGGCTTGGCCCAAGGCCAGGCCGTTGATGTCTGATGCTGTCACTGTACCAGTCCAGCCTGCCCTCTGGAACACTGTGGAAGATTGGGACTGTACTGCTCAGGTCAGAGACTGTCGCCCAGCAACATGAAACGAAAGTAACCCAACAAAACATCTGTGCAATTCTAGACAACGATCGACATGCCATGCTTGGGCTGAAACTATACTTAGTGGGGGTTCCTCCTGGTTGCGACAGCTCTGACCTGGCCTGAGGCCAACACTCTGACTTTCTACGCAGCATAGCCGCCGCGGCTTGGGGGAGACAAAAGCTCGACCCCGCCCCAATTCCGCTTCACATACATCGCCAAGTCGACATTGTTCGCGAGTGCGGCGTCGACGACCCCCTGCCCGCGCTTCAAGCCGGGGCTGTTGACGAGTGAGGTCACCAGGCCAAATGCGTAGGTTGAGTTCCTGTCACCACCACTCTTGTGGTAGAGGGACCACAAAAGCTTCTGCAGCCCACGGTGGTTCCCACGAGAGGCTGCAATGTGAAACGCTGTCGCCCCTGTTGGAGACCTGGTCCTTAGCAACACTAGAACAAGAGAAAACTGCCCAAAATCACCAGGCAAGACCCGGCCCAAGGCCAATACATCACTGTGTCACGTTGGCACGAAAATCTTCAAGAATAATCTTTTACTAATCTTACTAAGCACACACCGAAGTACATATTTACAAACACGAACACTACTTGAAAGGACCGAGATTCACGAGACCTGTGACGCTCATGTAGGAAACCAGGACCTTCAACATGTCGTAGGCGTAGTCCGTGCCTCCCAAAGATCCTGGTGGTGCATCAACCAACACCATCAACGGCGTCCAGTTCGCTGGGCGACCTGAGGGGTTCGTCACGGCATCCGCAAGAGTCGGGGCTTTCCGGAGAGTATACTCCAGACAAGGCCCAAGGCCCAAACGCACGGCATGATGGGCGACTGTCATCCCCTCTTCGTCTCTGATTGAGACGAGGTCAGAGACCGTCAGCGCTTGGAGCTCCGCCCTGAGGCGCGTCATGTCGCGATTGTACAGCGCTGTGAGGATGACGTTCTTTCTCTCGTCCATTTCTTGGCGAGATTGCAGTCTCGACAATAGAGCCTGCTGTTGGACTTTCTGGGTCTCAAGTAGCCCAAAAAGCCTCCCAAGCATCTCGTCCTTATCGCCTTCCGCCGCCTGCGCCTTGAGCGCTTCCATCGTCTTCTCGAGGTCCAAACTGGAGGGCTCCAGCGGCTCTCCGGACTCGGCCGTCGCAGGAGTCGCAGGCTCATCATCAACCTGGCCCAAGGCCTCGTCCCGGGCCCCCTCGTCCGATTCCACGGGGTCTGCGCTGGTGCCTTGGATCGGCTTGAAGTCTTGAAGCTTGGGCGACAATGGGCTGGAAGGGCTAAAGTAACTAGCTGTACCCTAAAACCCCAGACCGTTTTCTCAACCCGGACCTTCATCAAGACCCTTCCCTATCATAAGTGGTTAAGCAACAAAGCAGAAGACGAGAAACCGCCTGGCTCATCCGCTTCCGCCGCTTGCTGCCCTGGCTCTGCGATCTGGTCACTTACCGGGCCGGAGGCCGAGGCCTGATCATCAGCCTGGGCCTGATCCTCCTCGACCTCAGCATTGTTGAAAGAAAGCAGCTGGCGGTTCAGGTGCCCCAGATCGCGCATCACTGTCTCCAGGCGTGCAAAGTCTTCCGAAGTCCAGTTTGCACGGGGCGTCTGCGGAGGCGACTCTGGATTGACATCGGCTACTTTGCCTTCGTCATCGCAGGTCACCATCTCAAAGTCTGACTCCGGCTCCTCTGCTTCGGCTGCACCCTTTTCGCAGGCCTTCTCCATGGTGGACTCCTCGTTCTCTTCGTCGTCTGCAACCTCAATTTCAACCATAACTGGTGGGTCCACTGCCTCATCATCTGCACTGGCGGCACTGACCTGGCCAGAGGCCGACGAATCCTCGCTGATGCGCTTGGGGTGCGGCATCTCTGAGTCGTCGGTAATGAAACCTGAGTTGTGTACTACCTAGAGTCCTAGAGTCTAGACTGGGCAATCTAGTGACGGACCAAGACCAAATGCACTATTTGCCGAAACCTGTAGCCGTTCTGTCTTGCTTACATTATCATCATTATATAATATAAAAATTTCAGCTCTAAGAAACCATCCGTCGGAACGTTGATGTACGAGGAGTCCGTGTCTGTGCCACTCTGCCGCACCTGACCTGGCGAAACGCCCTTCGATCTCGGCTTGACTGGTCGAGCTTTGGACCGAAGGTGGGTCGAGCTTGAGCGACCGGGCGGGGGCGGCGGCGGCATCGACGATATCAATGACTGTGGCCCTGGCAACGACTGGCGAGTCCGCTTGCCCTTGCCTGAAAGGACGAACCCCATTTCTATGCAGCGCCGACGAAACTGAACAGGGGTGATGAGGGCGTTCGCATATCTCGTGGAAGGAAATATCTCCTGGTTGCTGCCGACCTGGACCAGGCCTGAGGCCCCCGATTTACCAGCGATCTCTGCTTGGTGCTCGATCAAAAAGTCGATGGGGCGAATAGTGTTCACTCTGTACTGCGATGGCGGCGCTCTGCTGTTCAGGTCGACGATGTTGCGCAATGTGGAGACATAGTTCCTGTAGATTCTCAAATGCGGCCTAATATAAGATTAAGGTAACCTTATCCTGAACTTGATTCTTGTCTCTTACAGCCTTTCTGGCAAACACATCGACGTCTGACTCACTGGAAAGCACACAGTGACTATACTGAAATGCCGAGGTTCGCAACTTCTGTCGCCGACCAGCCTAAAAGGCGCATGAGCGTCATGGCACCAAGTGTCGCGGAGCGATGGGCTCCGTTGACACAGCAGATGAGGACCGACACGCCGCGGTGCAGCAAGGAGATCACATTGTCGATCTGCTGCAGCACGCTCTCCATGTTCACGTTGCCGTGCACGACGCCAGTCCCATCTGTGTACCTCAATACACGGATCGCCGCTGTGTCATCCGGCTGGACCGACTTGGCCGCAGGCCACACCGCTCCGATTCCATTCCTGATCATCAGGTTAGTGTCGGTGCCTGCCTTCGATCCGCCGAGCCACAACTTGGAACCGAACTCATTCGTCAGGTCCAAGATGACATGGGCAGGATGCCTACACAGGGCCCAAACAGAAACGTTAAAAGTTCAAAGAGCCAAGAGTCCAAAACGAAACCCCCGGCTACGCCTTAAAGCAACTAACTTAGAACTGCCTCCTGCTTCCTATGCCTTAGTATAGGACTATAGACTGTAGTATGGTATGGTAAGTCATAAAGTATGAGAGCTATAGGCTACAGGCTTTGGGGGGCGCCTACTGCTCTAGGACTCTAGGCTATAAGCCATAACGGCTAGTTTGAGTATTTGGGCACATCGATCCTGTCGTTGTAGCTGTTCCGTGCCCACTTGATCGCCTCGACTCCACCGTAGGTGTCACATGCGAGGTGGTCCGTGATGACGACCACATGCTGCCTGAGCTCTTGTGAAGTCATCTCCGGACCCGGCCAAAGGCCCTGTAGCGCGGACGCACGAGCGTCCATGCTTTCGAAACAAGCTGCCAACCCTTCTGTCCGCAAGAAAGCCAGGAGCTGGGTATCGGTCATTTCGAAAAGCCCCGACGGCCCCGACATTGCAATCGGGGATGCTCAGAAAAAAAGACACACGTCACTCACTCACTGTGTCAGCTGAACGTCGCGATCTTGAACCACATGCAGAGTGCACATGCATCAGAGGTCAAAACTGTCAAAACATGCAACGACACTCCAAGTAGACTTTGCAACTGTAGGACATGCTACGGCAGCCATAAAGCAGAAGTTTAATCAGTCGCTTATGGCATCGTGCGCAATCACAACCAGATTTATCTAGATTTACCACTGATTCCCAAATCAAGAACCCAACCGAACCCCAGCACTCGGTCCTGTCCAGGGGCCGCGGAAGAAGTCCACGAACTTCTTGATCCGCTGCGAAACTCCGGAACGTTCTTCAGGTTTGGCATCGCCCAATCCTTGCAGCATAAGTTCTAAGAAGGTGGTTGCTTGCTTGCGTGCGCTGGACCATTCGGCCTGCAAACCTGGAGGCTCTTCTGACATGACGACCAAATCCTTGTCAATCTGTTGCTTGACAGCTTCCCTCAGATCCTTGAACACTTTGCCTTTACTGGTGCACTTTGCTACACAGTAGGAACCTGGCAGAATGCCCAAAAGCTTTGTAATTCGCTCAACCACGTTCCCGTTCCTATGTTGAGCACAAAGCATAGGGATAAAAAAACACTGCTCAGGCAGAACTGCATGCAAATGTTTGAGCAACTTGATATTTGCTGAGGCCTGGTCGCACGTCACCAGCAGACATGGAAAGTCAGCCAAGGTGCAAAAGCTACCTGGCCCAAGGCCCCCTGCTCCGAGGTTCAATGCTGCCCACATGCATGCAGTTGTTTTGCGGGGCAGGGCCTGAGGCACTCGAATGAAATCCTGTTCTGTCATACTTCCTGCTGAACCGAAGCTCAATTGAGAATGAGAAGCTAGAATTGACCAGGAGCCCGGCCCATCACCATTCAAACTCAGATCCAGCTCGGTTTCGTCGAACATCAGGTTCAAGATCCAAAGCTTAGGTGGGTTGTGCGACTCTGATACTGCACAATGTCTTGCTTTGCCTAGCTCTTGTGCAAGGCCTTCTTCTTGCTTCTTCAAAAGCACACTAGACACAAAAGTACGAGCGCTCAACACATGAGCCGCACTGGCTCCATCTATCTCGCTGGCGACCTGGCGCAACGCCGATGATGCTTGAGAAAATGCTGCTCGGAGTAACGCTTCCGGTGTCCACACTTTCCATGCGCCTTTCCCAGACACCTTGGCCCTTTTTTCTGATGATTCCATCGGCATCAGGTGATCTGTCGTCCTGCTCCTTCCAGACAAATTAGCATGAGTTGCTTGCAATCGGCTTTGCCGTCGTCTGTGGGCCTTATGTGTTTCCTTCATGCTTTTGGACCTCTTTAAGCCAATCCGTCTTCTTGCCAGCCCGACTCCTCGTCCTCTGCCGCCTCTGCCTCTGCCTCTACCGAGCCCGTCTCCTCGTCCTCTGCCGCCTCTGCCTCTGCCTCTACCGAGCCCGACTCCTCGTCCTCTGCCGCCCCTGCCTCTACCGTCTCGACCTGGCCGAAGGCCTGCTCCTCCTCCCCGAACAGCTTGCTGTGGGCCTGCTGCTCTTTGTCTCTGCTGGGCAACTCGCTGTTGCCGCGCTGGCAAGCGTGCAGGGCGTGGAACTACATGTGGCGCGTGTTCCACGGCAATGCTTGCGAGATCTTCAAGATTAAAATCGAACATGTCGCTTTGGACCTATTCATCTACTCACGGTTGAGCCTGATGCAATCAGCAGTATATAGCGGAGTCTTGGAAACACATATAATGCAGCACTCATGCCTGGACTGGCGCCATCCTGGTTTGCTAAAACTTGACTGTGGGCTCTTGACTGAGGCGTGCTACAGTTGGTGCGCCTTGCCCCCCCCTCCCCGGGTTTTGACTCAGACAGCGCAATGCCCTCTTTCCAAAACAAGTGGATCAAACTGCAGCTGTAGCAGAGTAAAAGACAAGTGCAACAGAGTTGTTTCAAAAACATAGCATTTAAGAAACCATTGAAAAACAATTGTTCAATAAAAACACCAGATTCCAAAACAATTGAAAAACAATTGTTCAAAAAAACACACAAATTTCAAACAATTGCAAAACAATTGCAAAACAATTGTCAAAACAATTGACAATTGCAAAACAATTGCAAAACAATTGCCAAACAATTGTCCAAAACAAATGACCATTTTTATACATACCCTCAACAGAAGCTTCTTGAAAACATTCAACTTTAGCCCATCGTCTTGCTGTCATGTGCTGGCGCACAGCACGTTGGCCTCAGAAGGATAACGTCGGCGGCCGGCAGGAACACATGCCCCACACCCGGCCAACGATGTGTCGAGACAGCCTGAGGTGCGCCCGGGCTTCTCGTCGGTAAGGCCACGCCAAAGGTGTGGACGGACAGAGCCGCTATACACCAAACCCCATTCTGAACATGTTGGCACTCGTGACAAACACAACCGAACAGCAAACCAAGCAAGGTTCTCTGCTCAATAACACAGCCATGTCCCGAGAACGGACGGCCTCCCTTCTTTGTTCGGAACCTGGAAGTCTGGCCCGGACAACACGATCCAAGGTCGCAGAAAATCCAGCCTTTGCCCCAGCACGGCGCATTAGCCCATGTGCCCGGCTGTCATCTACCCCCTGCCCTGGGGTAAGTTGGCCTCAAGGCAAAACCGAACGCCTCACACATGGCCAATGGTGTGGGGAGCAACCACGACGGGGCAAGGGTTTACTCCTTAGGTAAGGCAACACCGAAGAGGTTCGACTGGCACTCTGCCTCGGTCGTCGATCCAAGAGAACGGAAAGCATGTGCTCAGCACGTTATCCCATGTCACACCGGGCCTCCCCTCCGAACCGCCCGAGCGACGCTCACGCAGAGACTAAGGAGCTCCCAGCCGGCACGCCAGCCCATGTGTCCGACTGTCATACAGAGAGCACAGAGCTCTCTGCGTTGGCCTCAAGAGCTCGAAAAACTCGATGCAGCGGCCCCCCAGCACCCGGCCAGCGGTGCTGCAGCACACAACTCGAACTGAATCTCGAAAGAAGCGTTCGGCGGATGTGCACCGTGGGTAGGGGCAGGAGACTCGTGTGCGACTATCAGTTGCCCTGCACTACGTTCATTCCTCAGAGACATGTGCAAAACACAGCGAGTCGTGGGTAGCGGCCACACACATCGGCTGGGGTGGTGGTAACTTACAACAACACCCTACTCGGTATAATATTACCAAGGAACCATGCAAGTCGCTGCGTTCATACAGGGTGCAAGGACATCCACTTATCGCAGGTCGCGGTTTCGAGCAGTTGTTTTGCATCGAGCAGCTGTCTAACCTGTAATGTTTTGTTCATAAGATGCAATATCAAAATCACGCAAATTCCGTGTACTTCCCAATACGGGTCGCACGGTCGATCCAAGGGTTCCGTCTTCCGCGGACCGAACTGCCAGGGTGCGTCTCCGTCCCATTGGGAGAGAGACGTGTCCTGGCAGTTGGGTTTAGCGTCTTCCACGGTCCCCCAATGCGACCCGATGCCCGAGCATCGGCATGCAGGCGCGGCTGGTGAATCCAAACTGAACACACCGCGACTTGTTGGTAAGGTCGGTGTGACAAAGAGAAAACTAGAATTTTGAACAACTGGTTAACAAAACAGCACTCTACTCGGTATCAAATTACCAAGGAACCATGCAAGTCGCTGCGTTCATACAGGGTGCAAGGACATCCACTCATCGCAGGTCGCGGTTTCGAGCAGTTGTTTTGCATCGAGCAGCTGTCCGACCTGTAATGTTTTGTTCATAAGATGCAATATCAAAATCACGCAAATTCCGTGTACTTCCCAATACGGGTCGCGCGGTATGCTGCCCAGGGCGAAACGCACATCAAGGTTCTGTCGTGAAACTTGCACAGCTACAGACGATCGATCCGAGCCCGTCATTTAGTATTCGTCTTCTTCTGGTCGAAGCCAGCGCGGCGCGTCGATTGGACTCCGTCTCGTTGTGAGTGTGCGTCCAACCGACGACGGCACAAAGCAGTCAGACGATCACACCAGCGGCGTCGTAGGAGTCCATCCGTTGAGGCGGTCTCAGCAACCCACGCACCAGAATGCAGTTCGCAGTGCCAAACGCCACTCGCTTTGCGGTCGTCTTCTGGACTCTTTCTATTCGAGTGTCCCTCTCGAACAGAAAGAGTCCAGAGGACGACAATCACTGCATCGTGTTGCAAACCGCATTCTCACCGCTAGCATGCAGAGTGATTGGTCATCTTCTTCTTGTCGAAGCCAGTGTAGCACGTGAATTGGACTCCCTCACATCGAGTGTGCAGGTTGCAAACTCGATACGGAGTCGAACCGACGACGGCACAAAGCCGTTAGACAATCAGAACAACCGCGTCGTAGGAGTCCATCTGTTGAGCCGGTTTCAGCAGCCCACACACCAGCTCGCAGTTCGCGATGCCAGACGTCAGCGACTTGGCAACGCTTGCGTCTTCTGGACTCCGTCTATTCGAGCGTCACTCTCGAATAGACGGAGTCCAGAAGACGCAAGCGCTGCCTCGTGTTGCAAAGCACACTCACAGAGCTAGCATACATGGCGAAAGCGAGTCAAGTCGAAAGCTAGAAGGGGATGCTGAAAAGTTCGAGAATCGGAAAGCTGAGTGCACGAGATCGATGCTTAAGCATGACGAACCAGTCCCTGCAATTCCACGTCCATGCGCTCTCACATGTTATCAGCTGCAGCTTGTAGCCTCCCCGGCGTCTTTTCAAACACGAGCGTGCTCTGACAGTCATGCGGACCGGAGACTTCTAAGCCACCCCCATTCGGCCAAGATGGGGTCACCCCGCTGGAGCTGCACGCTGAAATCCGATTGCGCCCCGTAAAGGCCCGCAAGAAGACAGGTCACGCTCATCGTAGAGTGCACCGGGATCGCTGCGCAACGCAGCCGATCCAAACAGACCTGTCAATGAGGCACAACATAAGATGCCATGCAGGTCCACGCGGGCAACTTTCAGCGATGGGCAAAGTACTTCAAGACTTTGCCTGTGGGCGCGGGTACGTGGCATAGTATTTAGTAGTCGGGCCTTCCCTGCAATCTGCGCTGAATCACCTGCCGTGGGCACACCACTTTGCTAGGCGAGCACAGAATAAATCCCCAGCGCCGGCCAACGACACTGTCCCGCACGGTCAAGGACCCATAACTCTGGTCCGAGCCCGTCATTGCGAGTGTGCCGTCCAAGCAAACGCTTTCGAGAGAGCCATGGGCAGTGTCATTTGAGCTCAGGTTTCACAGGCAGCGAGATTTTTTTGTGTCCGCGCTAGACGTCCAGGGAAGCTGTTGTGAAGCAAAACTCGGCTTTCGCCAGCCTAACCGTTGCGGCTTTCCAATCCGGATCACACGCCTCCGACCTACATCGATACCAGTTTCTACTGCAGTCAGAAAATCAGCTAGCAGAGGTCTCGCCGTTCGCCACATTCCTGATCTCGGGCACGGGTCCCGGGTGCATCACGTAGCCGAGGCGCTGGTAATCTTGCGAAGCTTCGATTCGGGAAAGCAGAAGCTTGATCCGAGTCCTATTAGCCCAAGACAGGTTAGCCAACGCAGTTTGCATGCTGGCATCGGTGTTCTGAACGAAGGCCGCAAGAGCATTCATCGCACTCCTGGAAGAAATGTCGCTCGCCGCGTCGGCGCGGCCCGCTTCAGCAAGCTTGATGCGGTGCGACCTGGTGGGAGCGGTGGAACTCGGCCAGCTGGCCTCGGAGTCGTCTCCTGAGGACATGACGATGACGGAATAACGATGCCGCGACGGCGATCTCTAAAACAAGACTAACTCTTGAGCCAGGAGCAAGCGAAGGTATCTAGAGCTCCCCAGGAGGCCAAGACGTACATCAATGCTGCAGCAAGAGAAATGTGTAAAATAGCTGCTGGATGCTCTGCAATGTTTGCGATGCTCAAAAGCAACAACAAGTCTGATAATAACTGCAGGGCGCTTCAAAATCCAAGTCACGCAGCGCTTCCCAATCCGAGTGGTAGGCTGCGTGCAAGAAAGCGCTCTAAAAGCACAAGAGCCATGCCGAGTAAGTGCCAAGCAGAGTCTCAACTCGAACGTCGGCCCTTGGCAGATATAACTCCGACGCTGATTCCCAGTACGGGTCACAGGGTCCATCCTACGTCTACGAAAAGCTGTCTAGAAGCAAAAGATGCAAAACCATGCCGGAGCAATCCCGTGGAACTACGAAGCCGAGCCTCATCATCTTCGATACTGGCGATATCTAGAGACATATGGATTCCAACTGACGGCATCGGCTCCTGGCGGAGAAAATGCGGTTTCCCAATCCGGGTCGCGCGCACCGTTTCCGCCTTTTAAATCACCCGATGGACTGCGCGAGTCTCAGGCGAACTGCTCTTCCCAAGCACCGCTGTTCTTCGACGGCGTGGGCATGCTTTCTCTCACAGTCTTGATCCGCTTCGCAGGCGTCCAGTTGGTCTCAAATTCCAACTCGTCTGCTTCCTGCTGCTGAGCGCAGACATAGCGATAATAGGTCCGGACCGACTCGAAGGCGTCCTCCTGGACTGGCACGTGCCAAAGCACGGAGTACTCGTCGTCCGTCTCCGTCTGCATCAACACGACCTGGAAGACGTCGCCTTTCCTGCCTTGGAGAAGCCAGCGCACCGCCGAGCTCGGACCAGCCGCTCGGATCTTGCAGCGGAACGGAGCATCGTCCGTTTGAAACGGGGCCAGTCCCCATAAGCAGCAGTCCACCCACTGCTTGACTCTCATGGCCGACGTCGTGTTCATCTCTTGCTGCAAACTCTCGTCGTCGGCCATGTCAACGTCGTTGAACATCACCAAAGCCCTCACCGATGAAGCATCGATCTTGTGCACCGTGAGCATGCCGAGGTCGGCGTCCCTCGTCACTTCCCGTAACGGAGCAACTGGGCAACCACCTCCCACAGAGCAACGCGGAAGCTTCAGCATGTGGGGCAACAGATCCGAGGAGGCTGCATGGAAGTTCAGGAAGGGCTCGAGGTGGCGACACTCCAGTTCCATGATCTGCTGATATTCGTTTTCTCGGAACGTTACTTTCGCACACCATAAAGCGCATTGGAAACCTCGCAGCACTTTGGTCCGCAGCTCCGGAGTATCTCGTCCCGAAAACTCCTGTCCCAGATCCACATTGGCAGCGATGGTGTCGTGGTACAAAACCATAGAGCACTGGCAATCGCTATCGACGAAGATCGCGCACAGAGCCAGGCGGTTCTCTTGGGTAGCATCCGGATGTGCCTGAACGAGTTTTTCGCGGGTTTCTGAATCACGCAATTGTATAACAACAAAAAGGAAAAAAACAAGAAATGCACAGATATTAGATAAGTAAACAAATCCGAGCTCATGCCTGGCAGGGGTAAGCTCGTTTGCATGTGGAACAGCTCGGCAAGACCCAGTCATCACTGTCGGATCGAACTGAGCTCAGTCCCATTATCTGCAGCCCCGAAATTCGGAAGACCGTACTCAGCTTCCGCAAGTGACCGGGCACGATGGCAGCCACGAGGGAGCTCAGGGAGGATGACACCGCCTCGCACTCCTTCCAGTTGCGACCTGGAACCTGTGTCAACATTCTGCACTCCGACGCTTCCTTGAGGTTTCCCCGAATCTTCGCCTCGAGCTCCACCGGGCAATCCAAGATTTGCGTCGCGCGAAGACTGCCCAGTTCCCACGATCCCTCTTTCTTCTTTTCCACCTGCACTTGGAGAAGCAGCAAGCAAGTTCCCGGCTCTCGTGTTGCGAGTTGGTCAGCAAAGCCTCGCCAAAAGGCGCACCGGACCCGGGTGCCACCTTGCTGAAGGACGGCGTTGCAGACGTTCTGCCTGCCCTGGTTCTGCACGTCTCTCTCCGTGCTTCCCGGGTTCTCCGCGACTTGCGCAGCCACACAAACTTGTTGTTTGCCCTTGACGCGGGCCAAGGAGTCCAACGACACCAACGGATGGTGCGCAGGGGGCTTGCCCCAAGGCAAGCTCTCTAGCTTCTGCACGAGAACTTGAATCCCGACCGTGCCCTTGATTCGAAGGTGGTAAGGCAAACGGGAGGTCGACCAGGGCTGTGGCGTGGGCAGCACAGAAGCACCTGTGATGGAAATCAAGTCTCCGACCTTGCAGCGCTCGCAAATCCGATCAGACGCATCCGCCCAAGCATCGATGAAGACGACCTCGTTGACCGAGTCCGATCCCGCCAAATGCAGCTCCGTCTTCTGGCTCGTCTGCTGCTGGGCTTCCTTGTTGGCTTTGGTCTTGCCTTTCCCTTTGGAAGGCGCAGCGGCAGGGCTGACGCGTTGCTTGATCGGCACCGTGTTCGTGGTCATGATCACAACTCGCCCGGCAACAGCCGTGCCGTTCAGTCCCTGGTACTCCGAGGGCTTCAGCAAGAGCGTCTCCGTCTTGCCGACTCCGACTTCGACGGGCATGGCTGTTGTCCCCAATACGGGTCGAACAGCGTGTGGCGGCAAAAGCTCGAGATAGTCGGCTGCGGCTGCGATATGGGCTGACTACATGATCTTGTCGTTGCGAACGTACTTAGCTGACACAAATCAAGTCGAAGAGTAACGTGTTTTGCGATCGATGGAAGCATCTGCGCTGGCTTCCCAATACGGGTCACACAGCACGCAGGGTGAACCACACGCACTCTACGGCCTGTACTCAAGGCGGGGATAATTTTCGCTCGAGTATGGTTCAACCCATTCAAAAGTCAGTAGATCCGTGGTATCGATGGCGCTGAGCTTGGTGACGGGCGGCTTGTCCTCGCCGTTCTGCGTGAGTCGAAAAGCTCGCATTGGAAGATAAAAGTGTGGATTGGTCAGTTCTCGAGCAATGAACTGTTTCAAATCGTCAACGAGACCATCATGAGGTATCGTGAAGCAAGCCGCTGTGATGCCATCCCCAAGCCCCTCGGGTGGAAGATTCTTCACCCAATATCCAGCAAAATCTTTGGGCCGAAGACGAACGCCACGGGCATCATCTCTGTCACGATCACGCTGGAGCGAAGCTTGGGCTGCATCCCTTTTCATGGCGACGTGACTGCTATTGATACGGTTATTGTCGGCAAACCTTACATGAGACATGTTGATTTCCGGAGCCAGCCTCTGCAGCGGTCCTGAACACAGACAGCAAGAAAGCTAGATCGCGGAGCGTCCACACACACACACACATGCGCAACGGCAACCTTTTCTTCGAAGTCGCGGGCAACTTTGGGCAGCCGTGCCGGTTTCCCAATACGGGTCGCACGGCACGCAACAGATCCGTCGCTGCCAGGCCGGTATCGAAACTTCATTAGCACTCCTCGGTAACTTTCTTGCAAGACGCCTCTGCGAAGTTCACTGCATCTCGCCAAATGGCATCGACAAAGAGCGACACATCTGTCGTGCTACCAAGGTTTTTGGATGATCGAAAACCTCCATCTGGATAGAACGGATTCTGCAAGGAACGAGCGACGTTCTCGATGCCCGGCACGCTGCCCGTGAACCAAGCTTCGTCCAGTCTCTCCATGACATTCCAACCCAACTGCTCCACCGTCAGCACCTCTCCTTCGTCACGCAGATAGTCCAGGAGCTTCTTGACTTCGGTCACCACCGCAGAGAGAGACGGCGACTCCTGTTTGCTGCGAATATCCTTCCTCGGATGGTTCTTCGAAGGCCCCGGCAACTGCATGGCCGTGGCCTGGCTCAAGTTCATCTCTTCAGGCTCCATTTCCCGCTCCCCCTCGCCCTCGTCTTTGTCGATGTCCATGTTCTCATTTTCCATTCCGTCCCTCCGCTTAACGTCGTTTGGGTAGTATTTGGCGGTCCAGGCCTCCAAACTCATGCTTCGGTACTTCGGCCGGTAGCGTGCAGTGCGCCGGGTCGCAGCGGGCCTCTTCTTCATCGCGGCGGCGGGTTTCTTCAAGACGGAGCGACCCATGGCAGCGCGCTTTTTTTCAATGCGGAGCAACCTATCTTCGATCTGCAGTGCTAGCCGTACTGCGGTTGCAGGTGATACGCAGACTGTTCTACTATGATGTACAGCACAAGCGCACAAGTGCGAAGGAATATGTGAGCGTCGACACTCGTCTTCCAGCTTCCCACAGCAACGGTCGAAGAAGCAACTCAAAACCATGGCAACCATGCAATCGCCATCAATTCTGGCACTCATGCCCATGATGATTAATTACCAATTCGGAGCTTCTGTACAGCGTGGCTCCTCTGGCGAATTGCGAATTGTCTTGCGCACACAGCCACACATCAGAATCGGGCCGCCATCGGTCTTCCCAATACGGGTCAATCCGATTGTGCCGGCCCGCTACGTGAAGCAATGACAACTCCCTCAGCTGCTGGGTCAAAGAAAATACAGATAATCATAATTCAAATCCATCGCCGGGACTTCGTCTTCTTCGTCGCTCGAAAGAGATGGGCTGGTTTCGACCGCGATGCGGTCGGTGCCACAACCACGCCGAGCCATCGTGGACTTGTACTCTTGCACCGTGGACCCGAACACATCTCCGAAAGCTTCTCGAAGCTCCTTGCGATACTCTCTACACCGGATGTAGTAGTGTTCCAAAGACCAGATCACCTCCGCCCCGTGCATGAGTCGAATCCGATCTTCGAACTGCGCCAGCTCTTCCACGATGCAAATCTCCGGACGCCAGTAACGCTTGGCATGATGAAGATAGTCGAGATAAAAGGCTCGACCAAGACGACGAACTTGCCAATCCGGCGGGAAGGGTCCTTCCAGCTTCACCAAGGAGCCATACGCCATACGCGGGACAAAAGAACTCGTTCATCAGGACTACAAGCGCCCACTACCACTAAAAGCAAGCTCCGGGAAACTTCGTGCCGAAACCAACGGCGCCGACTTGAACATGGGGAGCAACGCCTCTGCGTGCGAAGATTATATTCAAGTTCCGCGATCGATCTAAGCATCCGGGCTGGATTCCCAATACGGGTCACACAGCGCGCAGGCCGTCAACAACAGCGGTCAGCGAATCCTTTCCAGAGTGCATGCCCGCCCTCCAGGCAAAATCACGAACACGCCTCTGTCGGCTTCTCGACGAGGGGGGCGTCCTTTCCCCTTCGACCACCGCTACCCGTTCCCGCCAAACGACACACCCGCAGCATGTGCAGGAGAAGAAACCTATCTAGGAACTGACAGCACGGAGGCGGTCGACGACAAAATCTGACTACACTTAAAGACTCAGTTCGGCGGCGCCGCCGGGACCCCAGTCAACCAACGGCGGGTCGACCTGCTTCCGGAAACCAAAACTCTCCGTGGTTGCGATGAACCCACCCCGGCTCATCCTGCGTTCGCCGCAGCGCATCAGAGGTCACTGAGAGGAACAAGAGGCATTCACTGAATGATGCTCGGGCCAGAGGTCGGCCCACTTCACACGATTCAGACAGGCATCTCGATCGCCCTCCCTCCCATGCCACGTGCCTTCCCACAAAAGCTTCGAGACTCAGCGTTTTGCTCAGGCGGCTAGGAAGTCCTTGACGAAGAAGAAGAAGCAGATGCAAGCATGCACGATGAATACGTCGGTATTCCCAACTATACTTGCGGTTGTCTATCAGGATACGATCTTCGCATTGATCGGCGAACTCCCAGCCCGTCAGCTGCCAATCTCGACCCATGACATTCGCCAGACCCCACCCGAGCAAGCTGTCGTATACCGGGGTGACGGAACCTGACTTTGATCCTGCCTCCCTTTTCTTCTATGGTCATCCCAGGCAAGCACGGCTGCCACTTCCGGAGGTGTTGCAATGTGACGGCCGTCGACGGCGTCGGAGCATGCTTCACCCACTCTCCGGATGCGTCAGGCCGCCACACGCCACCTTTTGTGTGCAGCTCCAGTGTGACAGGCACGGAAACAACGTCACGAAGCACTCCTTCCAGAATCGAAACAGGAAGAGACAGGAGCTCCACGCTTGCCATGGCACCACCGAGAAAAAGTCGAGCGGTAGCTCGCGGCCTGACTGAGCCTGCTAGCAACTCGACGTCGACGTGAGCATGAAGTGACTCACTCTCTCTCTCGCTCTCTCTCTCTCTCTCTCTCACTGTCTCTCTCTCTCTCTCTCTCTCTCTCTCTCTCTCTCTCTCTCTCTCTCTCTCTCTCTCTTCTCTCTCTCTCTCTCTCTCTCTCTCTCTCTCTCTCTCTCTCTCTCTCTCTCTCTCTCTCTCTCTCTCTCTCTCTCTCTCTCTCTCTTTCTCTCTCACTACTACTACTAATCCTACTAATCCTACTACTACTTCTACTACTACTACTACTACTACTACTACTAGTACTACTAAAGATTCAGGGGTCCGGGGTTTCGGGTCTAGGGCTTCGAGCTCAGATCACGGACAGGGGGGGTGGGAGGGGCAGTGCGAAGGGTTTGACCCTCCGCCCCCCTCCCCAATCCCCTCCTCATTATTGGAGGAGCGTCCTTGCTCATACTCCATAAAGGATGCTTCCGTGATCTGAGCTCTTGCCCCTTCGGGTTTAGGGTTTAGGGTTTACTACTGCTATTACTAGTACTACGACTACTACTACTACTGCACTGGAGTCTATGCTAAGAATCTCTCTCTCTCTCTCTCTCTCTCTCTCTTCTCTCTCTCTCTCTCTCTCTCTCTCCCCTCTCTCTCTCTCTCTCTCTCTCTCTCTCTCTCTCTCTCTCTCTCTCTCTCTCTCTCTCTCTCTCTCTCTCTCTCTCTCTCTCTCTCTCTCTCTCTCTCTCTCTCTCTCTCTCTCCCTCTCAAGTCCTGCGGTCGGTCGATCTAAGCACACGTTTGGTCGGCTTCCCAGTACGGGTAGCACAGCATACAAACCGCGCTATGCACTCGTCACTTTTGCGATTTTCTTCGTCATCGCGGTCTTCTTGGGCTCCCTAACTTTCATCAGAGCCCGTTCGGTCTTCGTTCCGCAGATCTTTACGTGCCAGATCGATAATCCGTTCATACTCTTTCCCTGGAAAGAACACAATTTATCTCAGAGACATGCGGTCACAATCCGATTCGACATCCGGGCTGGCTTCCCAATACGGGTCACGCAGCGTGCAGGCCGTCACATTTGTCGAGCATCACCACCTTCGGCGGGATGATGCGACAGACAGGCAGCTTCATAGACAGAATCCAACTCCGAAAGGATCGTGTGCACAGCTGTCCCACGCGCCTTCAGGGTCGCCTTCGAACGTTTCATCGTGCTCTTCATGGCCGTCGCGGTCTTCGGGCCTTTCATCTTGGTGTCCATGGCCATCTTCAGGCTGCTCCGTGGCTCGATCAGCCATCTCTTGAAGCTCTCGAAACCACTCTTGTAGCTCAGGGTTGCTAGTCTCCTGGATGTTGAAAAGGGCAGGAGAGCCGTCCAGACTTACTCCGTGTTGCGAGGGGCAGTCGAGCTGATCCTCTGCTTCCAGGCTCCGATCAGGTCCACGGCTCTCACCCGAGTCTTCACCGCCTTCGTCGTCTCCAGGCCTGTCATTTGGTCTTCACAGTCCTCGTCGTCTTCACGGCCGTCTTCGGGTGGCTGGCCATCGCAAAGCGCTCCTCTTTTGACTGCCACCGCGACAGCTGTGGCATGCAGAAACTCCGCTCCGCAGCCCGGATTTTCCATCGCAGCCACCGTCTCCTGAAGCGACCATGTTTCTGGAACACTGTCGACACAGTACGCCTGCCCAGTATCAGCATCCAGCTGCCACACCTCGATCTTCCCCGGAAAATGCCGGAGTGTGGGATGGTTCAGCGAGTTAGGCTGTGCCCAGCGCAGCGGACCAGGTGGAGTTCCCGCATGCAAATCGTCAGGCACAGCAGCAGGATCCGTCTGGATTGATGCATCTACCAGGGGCTCAGGGATTCTGGCAACAAAGGTACCGGCATTGTTTTTCCTCGGCTCCTGCCGTTTCCGAGGTGCCGACGGTCTCTTCATGGCCGCTGGCTTCCGCGCTGCCGAAGGCCTCTTCATGGCCGCCGCGGGACGCCTGGTCGCCGTCGTCATCTTTGCGGCCTTCTTCGTCATCGAGATCTTGTTGGGCTTCATTGCTTTCATCGGACCGGCTTTGGTCTTCGTGCCAAGACGGCTCTTCATCTACAAGATCGATGATGCTTTCATACTATTTCGGCGGCAAGAGCACACTTTTTCTCAAAGACGCGCCGTCCATCCGATTCGACATCCGAGCTGGCTTCCCAATACGGGTCACGCAGCGTCCAGGCCGTCGCAGTCGTCGAGCATCACCATCTTCGGCGGGACGATGACACTGGCTTCTTATTCCACCGGCGCCGACAACGGCGACGTCGAGCCCTGAGTGGCTTCGTGGCCAGTATCCAACTTCGAAGGTAGACTTCATCGTACAGGCGCAGCATCCATCCCTCTTTCTCATCGTCCCAGCGAGAGATGTCGGCATCCGGAGGTGCAGGAAGATGACGATCACAGACTATCAGCAACGCGTTGAAGTACGTCACGACACGCGGGTGGCTTCCAACCGCCGCATGCCAGTCGCACAACGAGTCCTGCAGCTGCTCTCTCACATCGAAAACCACCTCTTTCAGCACCCGAGAAATACTGCAGGCTTTCGCTGTACTCACTGATCCTAGAACATCTTCCACATCTCGCCGACGCAGACCTTTGTTCGAAGCCTCACTCACGGATCCCAGCAAAGCTTCCAGATCTTGCCAACGAAGACCTCTGTCAAAAGTCCCGGACGCTGCCGACATGGCGGCAGCTAGGAGATCAACTCGGATTCGAGAGCATGAAATGAACAACAGCAGAGAGACACAGTGTTCTGCGCCGCGCGATTCCTGTGTTTCTTTGCTGATGGCCTAATCACCAGACGACATCACAAAACGAGAGCATTTTTTTCGAGTCATGTGATCGTTCCGAATCCCCGGGCTGGCTTCCCAATACGGGTCACACAGCGGCCAGGTGTCCAAGTCGAGTCGTCGATCACAGCATGCCGGCTGGCTTCCCAATACGGGTCGCACCGGTCCTACTACGCGCGATAATTGCATCGCGCACCGATGGGTGAAAGTTCGAGGTTCGATTGCCGCCGGGCCGCTGCTAGACTGAGCTCGGATTTCGTGTACAGAAACCAAGTCCGAAGAAAGACTCCCAACTCGAGACGGCGCATCAATCTTTCTGACATTGGCGGAGAGAAGGCTGCGGGCACGTATTTCTGCTCATACTGTTCCATCAACCAAGCAACGTCAGAGTCAATCAATGCTCGCTGCTGTTTTGCTCACAGCGAAACAGACTTGACTCGGAAGAATCTGAGTTCTACAGCAGCTGCTCCAATGGTGATCTCGAGGCTCTGCAAACATGAAATCGCGGGAGCTCGTGTATAAGCACTAGTCAGCCACCACAAGCCGTATGCACTGCTACGGTGCTGCAGTCTTACCCGAAGCTGTTCCAGCCAGATCTTGGAACATGCTGCAATGATGACAATTTGTCGCACATCACAGGCGCAGAATTCTATGAGGAGATCGGCCCTAGAGCCAGGAATATGCACCATGTGTAGCTCCGTCATGTGGATCATGTGCATCAGGTCTGCGATTTTCTGACGCCCAGCAGCGATATGTTGCTCTTCGCTCAAGTCGGCACCGGAGTCATCTGTGGAATCGTCATACCAGAGATGATGAAAAAGCAAGCAGTCCACACACCTGAACCCAGCTCTGGAATGAAAATTCCACAATCAGCTGGACGACCGACGAGACAGGGACCATGGCGGTGTAGCCTCTGGACTCTGTGCCAACTGTCTTCCCTAGTTTGTATCATGTTGTGTAGATCGGATTCGGCCTCGTGACCGCTCGTTCATGGCACATGGGATTCATACGGTGATATGGCCAGATGTTGGCGCAAGCAAACTCACCGAAGCCATGGACAAATGTCTGCACAAGCAGACTCGAGCCGAACACGGCACAGAAGACCCGCAGACTGCTGAACGCACAACGGTCACTTGGGATGGCAACAAAGAAACTCTATCTTCGAGGCCTTCAACCCAGGAAATGCGACAATTTCTGAGATCAAGGCCGATTGCGTCTTCGTCCGTGGAGGGGTGGCTTTGCTAGTAGGTCTCAGCAGTAGCGAAACTTGTCAGCTGCCAAGAGGGGCTACGGGATGCTTTGGGCACTCAATTAAAGGAGAAGGAAGACGATCACGAGAACAGATTCCTTTTTGCAAGTACGCAATGACGCCGGAGCCTTCTCCTGCCGGAAACCAACAGTTCCAGAGAGACACAGCGTTCTGCGCTGCACGATTCTTGTGATTTCTTGCTGATGGCCTAATCACCAGACCACATCACAAGAACAGCTTCACTCGCGAGTGCAAACTTTTTTTTTCAGTCATGCGGTCGTTCCGAATCCCCAGGCTGGCTTCCCAATACGGGTCACACAGCGGCCAGGTGTCCAAATCGAGTCGTCGATCACAGCATGCCGGCTGGCTTCCCAATACGGGTCGCACCGGTCCTACTACACGCGAAAATTGCACCGCGCACCGATCACCGCCTTCGGCGAATTTTGGATGAAGGTTCCAGGTCCGATTGCCGCCGGGCCGCTGCTAGACTGAGCTCGGCTTTCGTGTACAGAAACCAAGTCCGAAGAAAGACTCCCAACTCGAGACGGCGCATCAATCTTTCTGACATTGGTCCCCAGCCGGGTAAGCAAGGCGTAGGAGAAGGAAGACGATGACGAGAACAGATTCCTTTCAAGGCGTGCAAGTACGCAATGACGCCGGAGCATTCTCCTGCCGGAAACCAACAGTTCTCTGCATCCGTCAACACCATTTTCAAGACATGGCAAATGTGTCCAGCCTCCGTTGCAGTCAATTGAAATAGAATGACTTCCAGACCCTCCGGACGGAGACCGACAACATTCGGAAACTCAAGCGCTGCCGGAGCCAAGCCGAAGGTCATGTGCTAGCTACTTCGACGAGGCAGCACTGACAACGAAAGTGGCAGGGAGACTTTCCTCGCAGCTTTCGCTGCTTCTGGAGCAGCAACAGCAACAGCAAGATTGACAGTGACGGGCCTATCAAGAACGTATCTGGATCTTCTGAAACAACTCATCCTGCGCGGAACCAGCACTACTCTAGTCCCCGTGCACGGCCACATGTGGCTCCTTCGCTAACAAAGGCAATCTTATTTCCAAAACTCATGCCATCGTCGATCCGAGCCTCCGGGCTGGCTTCCCAATACGGGTCACCCAGCGATTCGGCCTCTACTCTTCGTGCGGGTGGTCATATCTTCTTCCAGCTCCAAGCCCGCGAAGGCATCGTCTGCATTGAACCCGACGCCGGAAACCAGACCGGCGCAGTGCCACGTCGAGCGGAAGATGTCCCAACGTGTCGCGAAGCTCCGGGCTGGCTCGCGCCCGCACCAAACATGCCACCCACCTGTGGCTGCCCCTTTCAGCGGCTTGATGAAGGAGATGACAGTTGTGCGTGTAAGGTCGCACCGTAGCTCTAGCTCGCATCAGAGACAGGACTGGCTCGATCGAAGAGTCCATGAAACACCTCTCGATGGGACCACGACCCAACCCATCTTCCTGGGTGACGTCCGCCGCATTTCGCAACAGAACCTGCACCAAGGACCTGGAACCCATCGACGCAGCAATGAGCAAAGGCGAGTCCATTTGCCAGTCTCGGCGATTGACATCAGCTAAGCTAAGCAGAAGACCAAGAATTGCGCCATCTGCACATTGTAGACGCTGCAAGCGCAGCAGAGAGCGGTGGTTCCTTCGGTCTCGAATGTGGCTCGCGCGGCAAGAAGGCTCGCAGCGATGCGACAATTCGCCCCAGGAATTTGTGCAGCAAAACAAAGAGGAGTCCACCGCACTCGCCGCCTGAGACCACCATAATCCGTCAAGTCAACGTTCGGATCCACCCAGCTTGCAAGCAGCCGATCCACGTAGTTCCCGTCTTCGCTCTGTATGGCAGAGACCAGCTCGTCCTCACAGCCAGATCGAAATGGTCGCAGGAGCATCAGAACATCCAAATCCTGGCCTGCCAAGAAATGTTCGGAATTCTGCCAAACAACGCACCGGCCGATTGGCCGAGACTCATCCATGGAATGAAGGTCCACACGACCCTGAAGGATTCCAAAGTGACCAGCCACCATGGACCTTAACGTATTCAGCACGTTGTCCGAGGATGTTTGCTCCAGCGGGTTCACTACGAAAAGCTGCTCACCGCTGAGAGCGCGAAGACGCAGCATGTCCGAGCCCACAGAAACACTCAAAAACACCAAGAAGGGACGGCTACATACACCTAGCGAGCCTGGAGAACGTACTGCATCAATTTCGCTGGCGATAGATGCATCCGAAACACTTTCGTCGTCAAGAGCGAGCTTTTCTTATGAAACTCGCGCGGTTTTCGATCTCGGCATCCGGGCTGGCTTCCCAATACGGGTCACGCAGCGGCCGCGTCACGAAGCGAAGCGGTCCATGGAAGCATCCCGGCTGGCTTCCCAATACGGGTCACACAGCGGGAAAGCTAGGACTAGGAGCCACCACAGCATTCGTGTGATCGTCCTTCAGTCAACTCTACTTCTGCGGTAACGACAAACACAAAAACAAAACAAACAATAAGTCTCAACCGCTAGCTTCCCATTCCGGGTCGCGCAGCATAGGCTTATACATCTCCATCGTTCTAACACGATCATCAAGTCGAGTTCCGCCCGATATCTGGAGCACTGCCGTGCGTTCACGACTCCATGCTGGCACCACTGTACGAGCGATTTCTCCTAAGCCTAGCCGCTTCGGCACGAGCCGCCTCCACGCGCAGCACTAACGCAGGCTCCACAGAACAGCTGCGTGCCTTCAACGCCGTCTTCTGCGCCCGAGCCACCATCCGAACCGCTTCTAATCTAGTTCAAGCAATTTCAGAAGAACGCATCATAGCAGCTGTCACAAACATGTATGGGCAGGGCTCACGGATCTGAGAGCAACAACTGCAAGACAGAGAGAGAAAGAGAGAGAGAGAGAGAGAGAGAGAGAGAGAGAGAGAGAGAGAGAGAGAGAGAGAGAAGGATATCGATTCTTGAGCATGCTTGCTGATGAACTACCAAACGACGTCACATGAATCGCTTCCCTCGCAACAGCATGTTTTCTTTGGTTTTTTCCCCAAAATCCTGTCGTCGACCTAGGCACATCTGAGCTGGCTTCCCAATACGGGTCACGCAGCGGCAGATGTCCACGTTTCTTGCTGATGGACTACCAAACGGTGTCCGAGTCTTGCCGTCGACCACAGAATCCCAGCCGGCTTCCCAGTACGGGTCGCACCAACGCTGATTCAGGTGTCATCGAGGTCACTCAGACAAATAAGCGACTCGAAGATTTTCTTCGCGACTCTCGCTGAGTCAGGAACATCAGCAGCAGCAGCAGCAACTCCAGCGTCTCTTCTTTGTGCATGGCCGCGTGGCTTGCCGTTCTTGAGCGAGCTGGAGCCGGATCAACTCGTCGGCCAGCGCTCGCGACCGGATAGGTGACAGCGAGTGACCTTCAAAGGCGCCGGGGGGGGGGGGAGTGTGTGAGCAAAACCGGGTCTATTTGGAAGCTCCTTCTTATGTCTTTAATAAGGGAAATATACACTTACATGTAATTATGAAAAGAAGAAGGCATCTTCCAAATAGACCTGGTCGGTCTTGTCCCAGAGACCCGGGGGCCTTTTTCAAAAAAATCAAAAAATGAAAAAATGGAAAAAAAATCAAAAAATCCAGGGTGCTCCCACAGGGAGGATCAAGCGCTCCAGGCCGGAGACCCTCAGGGGAGGGGCGCCACGGCCAGGCATCGCCTCCCAGGGACCGGGGAATCCAGGATTTTTTTCGTTTTTTCGTTTTTTTTGTTTTTTTTGAATTTTTTGTCTGATTGAAAAAAATAAAAAAAATGTTTTTTTTTTAGTTTTTTTGATTTTTTTGCTTTTTTCAAAAAAATCAAAAAATGAAAAAATGAAAAAAATCAAAAAATCCAGGGTGCTCCCACAGGGAGGATCAAGCGCTCCAGGCCGGAGACCTTCAGGGGAGGGGCGCCACGGCCAGGCATCGCCTCCCAGGGACCGGGGGATCCAGGATTTTTTCGTTTTTACGTTTTTTTGTTTTTTTTGAATTTTTTGTCTGTTTGAAAAAATGAAAAAAATTGTTTAGTTTTTTTTTATTTTTTTGCCTTTTTCAAAAAAAGCAAAAAATGAAAAAATAAAAAAATCAAAAAAATCCAGGGTGCTCCCACAGGGAGGATCAAGCGCTCCAGGCCGGAGACCCTCAGGGGAGGGGCGCCACGGCCAGGCATCGCCTCCCAGGGACCGAGGGGACCAGGAGTTTTTTCGTTTTTTCGTTTTTTTGTTTTTTTGAATTTTTTGTCTCTTTGAAAAAATTAAAAAAATGAAAAAAATTGTTTAGTTTTTTTTGATTTTTTTGCCTTTTTCAAAAAAATCAAAAAATGAAAAAATGAAAAAAATCAAAAAAATCCAGGGTGCTCCCACAGGGAGGATCAAGCGCTCCAGGCCGGAGACCCTCAGGGGAGGGGCGCAACGGCCAGGCATCGCCTCCCCGGGACGGGGGGATCCAGGATTTTTTTGATTTTTTTTGAATTTTTGGAGTTTTTTGATTTTTTTGTCTTTTGAAAAATTCAAAAAAATCAAAAAAGTTTTTTTGCGTTTTTTGATTTTTTTGCCTTTTTCAAAAAACTCAAAAAAATGAAAAAAATCAAAAAACTCAAAAAAATCCAGGGTGCTCCCACAGGGAGGATCAAGCGCTCCAGGCCGGAGACCCTCAGGGGAGGTGCGCAACGGCCAGGCATCGCCTCCCCGGGACCGGGGGATCCAGGATTTTTTTGATTTTTTTGAATTTTTTGAGTTTTTTGATTTTTTTGCCTTTTTGAAAAAAATTCAAAAAATCAAAAAAGTTTTTTTGAGTTTTTTGTTTTTTTTTGCCTTTTTCAAAAAACTCAAAAAAAGAAAAAAATCAAAAATTTCAAAAAAATCCAGGGTGCTCCCACAGGGAGGATCAAGCGCTCCAGGCCGGAGACCCTCAGGGGAGGGCCAGGCATGGCCTCCCAGTGACCGGGGGGACCAGGATTTCTTGATGGTTTTAATTTTTTCGTTTTTTTGAGTTTTCTGAATTTTTTGTCTCTTTGAAAAAATTAAAAAAAAGAAAAAAATTCTTTAGTTTTTTTTTGATTTTTTTGCCTTTTTCAAAAAAATCAAAAAATGAAAAAATGAAAAAAATCAAAAAAATCCAGGGTGCTCCCACAGGGAGGATCAAGCGCTCCAGGCCGGAGACCCTCAGGGGAGGGGCGCCACGGCCAGGCATCGCCTCCCAGGGACCGAGGGGACCAGGATTTTTTTCGTTTTTTCGTTTTTTTGTTTTTTTGAATTTTTTGTCTGTTTGAAAAAAATAAAAAAAAGAAAAAAATTGTTTAGTTTTTTTTTGATTTTTCTGCCTTTTTCAAAAAAATCAAAAAATGAAAAAATTAAAAAAAATCAAAAAAAATCCAGGGTGCTCCCACAGGGAGGATCAAGCGCTCCAGGCCGGAGACCCTCAGGGGAGGGGCGCCACGGCCAGGCATCGCCTCCCAGGGACCGGGGGGACCAGGATTTTTTTTGATTTTTTTGCCTTTTTCAAAAAAAGCAAAAAATGAAAAAATGAAAAAAATCAAAAAAATCCAGGGTGCTCCCACAGGGAGGATCAAGCGCTCCAGGCCGGAGACCCTCAGGGGAGGGGCGCCACGGCCAGGCATCGCCTCCCAGGGACCGAGGGGACCAGGATTTTTTTCGTTTTTTTTGAATTTTTTGTCTGTTTGAAAAAATTAAGAAAATGAAAAAAATTGTTTAGTTTTTTTTGATTTTTTTGCCTTTTTCAAACAATCAAAAAATGAAAAAAATCCAGGGTGCTCCCACAGGGAGGATCAAGCGCTCCAGGCCGGAGACCCTCAGGCGAGGGGCGCCACGGCCAGGCATGGCCTCCCACGGACCGGGGGGACCAGTTTATTTTTGATTTTGTTCGTTTTTTGCTCTTACCAATACTATTACTAGTACTGTTACTCTTACAATTACTATTACTACTCCTATCTTTATTATTGTTACTATTACTATGACTATCACTATCACTATCACTATCATTATCACTATTATTATTACTATTACTATTACTATTACTATTCCTATTACTATTACTATTACTATTACTATTACTATTACTATTACTATTACTATTACTATTACTATTACTATTACTATTACTATTACTATTACTATTACTATTACTATTACTATTACTATTACTATTACTATTGCTATTGCTATTGCTATTGCTATTGCTATTGCTATTGCTATTTCTATTGCTATTGCTATTGCTATTGCTATTGCTATTGCTAGTGCTAGTGCTATTGCTATTGCTACTGCTATTGCTATTGCTATTGCTATTGCTGTTACTATTACTATTACTACTACTATTACTATTACTATTACTATTACTATTACTATTACTATTACTATTGCTATTACTACTACTACTACTACTACTACTACTACTACTACTACTACTACTACTACTACTAGTACTACTACTATTACTATTACTATTACTATTACTAGTACTAGTACTAATAATATGACTATTACTATGATTATGACTATTACTATTATTATTATTCTAGCTATGAATATTATACTACTAGTGCTGATATTATTACTACCACTGCTATTACTTTTACTATGACTATCACTGTTACTGTTATTATTACTATTATTCTTATTCTGACCCTTACCGTTATTATACTGTTACTACTATTATTGCTGTTGCGGTTATTGCTATTGCTATTACGATATTACACTTACTATCACTATTACTAGTACTGTTGCTAGTACTCTTACGATTATTATCTCTATCACGATTACTATTATTGTTTCTATTACCTGTACTCTACTTGTACGAGTACTATTACTGTCACCATTACTTTTATCATTATTCTTACTACTTTTGCTATTACTATTACTACTGCTATTACTATTACCATTTCTATGACTGTTACTCTTGCTTTTACTATTAGTGAAATTGCTACTGCTACTGCTGCTATTACTATGATTATTACCATTACTGACATTGCTACTGCTACTCCTCATCTTACTATGACTACTACTACTTCTACTACTACCTGTACGACTACTTCTACTACTACCACAACTGCTACAATGACCACTACCATTACCACTACGACCATGTCTACCACTACCACTACCACTACCACTACCATTACCGCGACCGCTGCCGCTACCACTACCACTGCCACTACCATAACCACTGCCACTACCACTACTACTACTGCCCCTACGATGACTAATGTTACTATTGCTATTACTACTTTCACTATTGTCACGATTAGCACCACTACCGCCAGCACCACCACTACTACTACCATCACTACTACTCCTACCATTACCACTACGACTATTAGTACTCCTACTTCACTAGCATTGATAACAATAGTAAGATGAATGTTGATGCGAAGTTGAATACCAATATGACTATTCTTTGTAGTATTGATAATATACTTTTAGGACATTATAATATTGCTACTAATACTAGCTCAAATACTAGGGTTAACAATAATTCTATCCTGAATGTTTGTATTGCTGCTATAACTACTTCTAATGCTCACTCACACTAATGTCTGGATTAATATTTGTAGTTGTTTTTAATTTGATTCTAACATTAATCTGAATACTAACACTGTCTCAAACGTTAAACTCGTATTAATACTAACGCGGATACTGATATGTATACGAATGCTGGTATTACTCTACCTACCCCTCGCTCGAATATTGTTACCAATATTCACGTTAATCTACCAATATGAATACTAACACTAACACCAGTGCTACAACAAATACACATATCATCACGAATCTCATACCCAGTACATACTCATATTCATACTCTTACTCATATACTTGTTCTGATTCAGTTTCATCCTGATATTTAGCTTAAAACGACACCTAACACTAACACGTATACTAATAATAGTATGAGACTAATGTCAACACTAACACGAACATTAACACGAATATTGTTCTTAATATAATGACAGATATTCATACGAATACTAATGCAAGTACTACCTATCTTACTAACATCAATAAGCATACTATTGTTAATATTAATACTGGAGCTAATACAACATGAGTATGATTACTAACTGCTAATGCTAGTGGTAATAGTACTACAAATAGCAAGTTAGGATTATTACTGTTTACTTGTACGATTTCTAGAACTATTTCGATTATGATTACTGACACTAAATCTGATAATAGCAATCATATTACCCTCAATACCTGGGCTATCTTACACATATATTAATGTTGCTACTAATATTAGTATTACGACTGTTACACTGGCTAAGATTATGACTGGTCATACTGAACCTCTTGTCTCAACTCATACAGCTGATGAATTTGAAAAGTCGTGATCGTAAGGGTTCATGTTTACAACTTTAGTTTTCTGTGTGCAACGAACCCTGGTGGCCCTACTCTTATCTAAACGCGAACCTCCCAACTCTCAAACCCTAAGCCTTCCCCCGGGGACCAGATTCTTCCTGTTGAAGGTATGGGGAGCGCCATCCTTTCCTCTTAAGCGTAAGCTCTCTTCCATCTTCTGAAGAGGAAGAGGAGATAGTCAGGATCTCCCTTATTCCCCTTGCCAAAAAAGAAAGGAGGTCTCTTCTTGTCGACTGAGGGATAAGCGGAGCCTTCTTCTCGTGAAGTTGGAGGGGCTTGTCTGCTAATTTTGGTACAGGGCCCTCTTCTTTCTCAGTACCTTGGAGGAAGCTTTCTTGTTGTCGAAGAAAAGGCACAGAACTTTTACGTTGTTTCGAAGACGCAGGGAGCTCTGTCAATATCTACTAGTAGCGTTCTCTCTTCCGTCTTCTTAAGATTAGGATGAAGACTTTGCAACAGGTAAAGGAGCTCTCTTCTAGAAAGAATCTCTCTTCTCTTACCAAACGTAACTTGGAGTGAGCTCTGTTCTTGTCTCAAAGGATGAGGTAGAGGGCTTCTCATGTCCCTTTCAAGGCCGCAAGGAGACCAGACTTCCCGTGTCAAGGTTTGAAGTTTGGAGCTTGATCGTAAGCTCTCCTCCATGTTTTGAAGAGGAGGAGGAGATGTTCGGGAGCTTGCACCTCTGCCAAAAAAGGAATTTTCTTCTTGTCGACAGAGAAGTGGGCTTCCTTCTCAAGAAGTCAAAGGGGCCTCTCTTCTAAGCTGTTGAGTGCAGGACCCGGCAGGGGATTTCTTCTTCAAAGGAGCTCTCTTATAGAAAGAAGTTCTCTTCTCTTTCGGCGAATGACTGAGGGGAGCTGTCTTCATGGAACAGCATGGGGTGGAGGAGCTCCCTTTCCTCTTGAAACTTCAGGGAAGGACCAGACTTCTTTGTTTGAGGGTTGGAGGGAGTTCCACCCTTTCTTCTTGAGCATGACAAGCTCTCTTCCATGTTTTGAAGAGGTAAAGGGGGTAGTCAGGATCTCCTTCTCTTACCTAAATAGAAAGGTTCTCTTCTTTGTCGATATCTTGGTGGGGCCTGTTTGTCGTTCTTCGAAACGAAGCTCTCTTCTGTCTCATTAGATTGGAGGAAACTCTAGGTCTCTTCTTGTCGAGCATGAGGCAGCGGGCTCTTCTGTTTGGAAGCTAAGGGAGCTAGGAGCTCTTGCTCTAACCGAGGAGCTTTCTTCTTGCCGACCAAGACGAAGAGGAGCTCTTTTTTTGTTCTCATTAAATTGCAGGGGGCTCTCTTGTTGTATTTTTTGATGAGGTAGAGAGGTAGAGAACTCATGCGTAGTTACTGAAATCTGGCGGCGCTTCTTGAAAGCTGTCTCGGGGACCAGGTTCTTCTTTTTGAAGGTCTCGGCAGCTCCATCCTTTCCTCTTAAGCGTAAGCTCTCCTCCATATTCTGAAGAGGAAGAGGAGGTAGTCAGGAGCTCTCTTATGTTTCTTTTGTCGACTGAGGGGTAAACGGAGCCCTTTTCTTTCTCGTGAAGTTGGAAGCGGAGGAGGAGGAGATGGTCGGGAGCTTGCACCTCTGCCAAAAAAGGGAGTCTTCTTCTTGTCGACAGAGAAGTAAACAGAGCTGTATTCTGTCTCAAGAAACCAGAGGGGCCTCTCTTCTGAGTTGTTGGGCACAGGACCTGGCAGGGGATCTCTTCTTCTACCCAGAAGTACGGGAGCCCTCATCTTTGTCGTGAACTTGGAGGGAGTTCTTTTCCCATACCTAGATATAAAACTCATACGTTGTTTGGGGGCTAGGAGTGAGGTCTCTTCACTCTTGAAACCCTGTTCTACAATGAAGTTTTCCTATCTTACCACGAATAGCTGGGGGAGCCCTCTTCTTGTGTGAGAGCATGGGGTGGAGGAGTTCTCTGTCCGTCTGAAAATTGAAGGGAAGTTGGGGGGAGCTCCAGCGTTTCTTCTTGAGCATGTCAAGCCCTCTTCCATGTTTTGAAGAGGTACAAGGGATAGTCAGGACCTCCTTTCTTTACCTAAAGAGAAAGGAAGTTTCTTCTTGCAGGGGCCTGTTTGTCCTTGTCCGAGACGAAGCTCTCTTCTGTCTGATTAGATTGGAGGAAGCTCTCAGTCTCTTTCTGTCGGGCATGAGGTAGAGGGCTCTTCTGTTTGGAAGCTAAGGGAGCTCTGTCATCTCTTGCCAGGGGATCTCTTCCTCTAACAAAGGAGTTCTCAGGCTTGTTGGGTGGGATTCTGTCCTTCACTCTTCTCCGGGTTGAGATTCGGGCTACCTAGCGGCAAAGGAGCTCTCTTATAGAAAGAATTTCTCTTCTCTTTCCGCGAATGACTGGGGGGAGCTGTCTTCATGGAACAGCATGGGGTGGAGGAGCTCCCTTTCCTTTTGAAACTTCAGGGAAGGACCAAACTTCTTTGTTTGAGGGTTGGAGGGAGTTCCACCCTTTCTTCTTGAGCATGACAAGCTCTCTTCCATGTTTTGAAGAGGTAAAGGGGGTAGTCAGGATCTCCTTCTCTTACCTAAATAGAAAGGTTCTCTTCTTTGTCGATATCTTGGTGGGGCCCGTTTGTCGTTCTTCGAGACGAAGCTCTCTTCTGTCTCATTAGATTGGAGGAAACTCTAGGTCTCTTCTTGTCGAGCATGAGGCAGCGGGCTCTTCTGTTTGGAAGCTAAGGGAGCTAGGAGCTCTTGCTCTAACCGAGGAGCTCTCTTCTTGCCGACCAAGACGAAGAGGAGCTCTTTTTTTGTTCTCATTAAATTGCAGGGGGCTCTCCTGTTGTTTTCTTTGATGAGGCAGAGAGGTAGAGAACTCATGCGTAGTTACTGAAATCTGGCGGCGCTTCTTGAAAGCTGTCTCGGGAACCAGGTTCTTCTTTTTGAAGGTCTCGGCAGCTCCATCCTTTCCTCTTGGGCGTAAGCTCTCAGGAAGAGGAGGTAGTCAGGAGCTCTCTTATGTTTCTTTTGTCGACTGAGGGGTAAACGGAGCCCTTTTCTTTCTCGTGAAGTTGGAAGCGGAGGAGGAGGAGGAGATGGTCGGGAGCTTGCACCTCTGCTAAAAAAGAGAGTCTTCTTCTTGTCGACAGAGAAGTAAACAGAGCTGTCTTCTGTCTCAAGAAACCAGAGGGGCCTCTCTTCTGAGTTGTTGGGCACAGGACCTGGCAGGGGATCTCTTCTTCTACCCAGAAGTACGGGAGCCCTCATCTTTGTCGTGAACTTGGAGGGAGTTCTTTTCCCATACCTAGATATAAAACTCATACGTTGTTTGGGGGCTAGGAGTGAGGTCTCTTCACTCTTGAAACCCTGTTCTACAATGAAGTTTTCCTATCTTACCACGAATAGCTGGGGGAGCCCTCTTCTTGTGTGAGAGCATGGGGTGGAGGAGTTCTCTGTCTTTCTGAAACTTGAAGGGAGGTTGGGGAAAGCTCCAGCTTTTCTTCTTGAGCATGTCAAGCCCTCTTCCATGTTTTGGCTGAAAGGCCCGGGCGATAAAAGTTGAACCTTTTATACCGGAAACTAAGCATCTACAGCACATCATGGCGACGTCCAACACTTCTTTCCACGCATCACTTGCTCGATTCCAGGTGAGAATGATGTTGTGTTGTGGCTTCGATGCTTCAGGCTTTAGCTTGTGATTTGTCAGGCGATGTTGTGTTGTGGCTTCGATGCTTCAGGCTTTAGCTTGTGATTTGTCAGGCGATGTTGTGTTGTGGCTTCGATGCTTCAGGCTTCAGGCTTCGGCACTCACTCTGCCGCCGGGGTCAAACCTCAGCGGTCGGAAGGCGCCGAAGCAAAGCAGGACAGTGGCAAAGCCGATGCAAGCACAACTTCTCAGACAGATCTGCGACGGCACTTTTTGGTCTCCCCGGCTCCACCCCAAACTCATCAGTCATCTACAAAGCGAGTTTCCGTGGAAACAGCCGAGATCACATAGAAAGCTATGTTTTGAGGATAATTGTGTCGCGACTGCAAGATGGATATCAGACGTCGTGAAATTCAGACTGTTTCACTTAAGGAAACATCCCCGAGGCGCTCAAGGCAGCCCCACCCCTGCACCAGCTATCAGGCCGTGTAGGCAGAGCACGACTGCCTAGGATTCAGAAAGTCGAGAGCAAGCAGGGAAACCCACAGCAAAGGGACAGCAGTGCGACTGGGCGGCATTGCTGTCGAAGCAAGCCACACATCATCTTTGGTACCTAGGATCACTGAGAACGTGAGGGCAGGAATCAACAGAAATAACAATTGCAGCGAGGTTCCTGACGAAGCCGTCGGAGCCGGTGCACGCCGACCGTTCAAGCACTCGATGGCTGTGTGGAAGTGCCTGACCAAGTCAAGTAACAAGTTAGACTGGGCAAGATGAAATTTATAGCCTTGGCCTCGTCGCTCAGTCGTTCAGGCAGCATCGGGCGGTATCAGGTGTCAGTCCACTTCGTGCCTGAGTAGAGGACTATATATGTACATGTGCAAACTCATGACCTAGCTTGTGTGCGAAAGCCAACGAAATAGAGCCGTGTTGCTAGCAGCGATGAATTCAGACACTGTCATCAAACAGCCCCGATGCCTCTGCTTCTTCTTCCTGTACTTCTCAGCCGTCTCACCGTCGACTATGACAGAACACTTCTTGCAAGTAACATCTCGCCATCTCTTGCGACGTGTCCATGCAATTGTAATGTCAGCCCTCTCCGCGGCATCGAGAACAGCTCCCAGCATCCGAGTTGCGGGCAAAGCAGAGTCGTCAGACATACAGGAGCTATGCAAGCACAGCTCCTGTTTCGTCGTCAAGCTGCTTTTCAGACATGTCAAGGCTGGCAAGAGACGGCCCTCATCCATGCATGCCTGCACCCATTGTCGACCGCAAAAACCGCCTCCCAAGTGGCGAGCAACAGCCGAGAAAGCACTCTCAGACGGCTTGAAGATGAAGTCACGCTCGACCTCGTCAGACAAGCAGACCCAGTAGAGGAGTCGATGACTGCCGCAGTCCTCAGATGTATGACGAAGCAGATCGTAAACCAAATTTCTTTGGTCTTCGATCGACTCAGGCCAAGCACGAGCATTGCCCAGTCGTTCAAGATCAGGCAGGCCCGGTGTCTTGCTGGAGTCATGGCCATGCACCACCATGATCAAACGGTCGCGGTCGGCCGCAAGGACGTCAGACCGCACGGCTGAAAGTCTGGCCACGCCGATCTTCTTCAGCTTCTCGAAGCGTTTTTCAGCCTCCCGCTCTTTTTCTATCAGGCGGCCAGCAGCGGCTGCTTCGGACGAAGCATCAAGTGTCGCCCATTCCTCCTTCTTGGTCTCGTACTTTTCCAGGGCGGCAGTCAGGCTAACTTGCTTGTCAGTCCTGCGACGTTTGGCTGATTCGCCGGCTTCAGCCTCCAAAGTAGCGAGGTCTTCAGGCTGAGACTCCGCCGGCGCCTGTTGCAAGAGTTGCTGCTGCTCCAGCCCTCGCTGTCGCTTCAAGCCAGCTCTTGAAAGCGGGTTCAGGCGGCCGTTCAGAACCCGACGACCCAGTGAGCTGCGGCATCCTTGCGAGCCGCCGCTCGGAGCAAACAGGCGACGGTATTCTTGCAGCAGTTTCAGGCACGGCTTTCTCGGGAGGATGCTGTGGGGCTCGCGACAGACGAGTTGGTCGGCTGTCGGCCCGTCGAGGCGGACCTTCATTAATGACCTGGCACTTCGACAGAGACTGAGAGCAGAAGATTTTCAAATTTCTGGTCCCATGCAGGACGACAAGATGGACTTGACATGAGCCGAGTTGCCGAAGGTGTCCCCGCGAAGTCTTGCCCTTTCTCCCCTCCGAGAACTGCTGCAGCCAGCTGAAATTCTGCTCAATCTCGCCGGTGCTCGGGTCAGGACGAGGGCAGCCTCAGGACAGAATGGCTTTCGTCGTCTCACGTTTAATCCCACAGCTCAAAGACACTGAGCTAGGCAGGTAAGGAGCCGCTTCAGACAAAGCCGGGAGTTTGTCAGACCAATGCCGCATGGTCCTGGACCAGATCTTGGAGTGAAGGGCCTCCGAAGAAAAGACTTGTCGCCGGGAGGCTGTGACTTCACCAGCAAGGCTGTAGGACGTGCCAAGAGGAACTCTTTGGCCAGCTGTGTCACCTGAGCGGTTGAACATCACAGCCTCGGTCCCGCTGAAGCGGTGTGGGCTCCAGACCTCCACTTGTGCAGCCTCTGCTAGCGGCTTGAAGATGTCAGGCCTTGGCATCGGATGTTAGTAGCGGTGATTATTACAGGAGCAGAATCGCACAGAAGATCATGGATCCTGTGGCTCTGGCAAAGCTTCGTCGCTGCACAGGGTATGGTTGACATCAAACGGAGAAAGCGATGCCTGGACGCCAACCTCCACATCGGCTTTCAGGCCTTGAACAAAAAGCTGAGCGATGTTGCGAATGGCACCGAGTTCTTTGGCCACGAAGGAACGTATCTTGTTCCTGTTGGCGCCGCTGTGCCAGAAGATCATCTTTTGCTTTACAACCAGGCACTTGTTCTGCTCAAGCTTTAGAGTCGCCTGCAGTCTTTGCACGTAGCCATGTGCATAGGCATCATCCAGAACCAGCGGCTGCTGCAGCTCTCCTGCCGGACTCCGAAAGTCGAAGAGTCGATTGATCAGACGCTCGAGCTGCTGAAGATTGTGGGCTGTCGCAGCCAATCGCAGATGTTGGCCGTCCAGTGAGTGGTTGAATTTCCTTGGATCTCTTGCCAGAGAAGACTTGCAAACAAGACTGATTCCTGCAGTCGCGGCTCGCAGCGGCACAGGCAAGCTCCGCGATCAAGCCAAGTTGGAGGAGCTTCTCCGGCTGAAAGCATTGTTGAAGAAGCTTAGTGGCCCAACCTCAGACAGCACAGACAAAACATCGGCTAAGCAAAGGCCTCGCCATCCACGGGGACTCATGAACGAGCACGATCAGTTGAGTGGCCTGACAGTGCATCATCCACCGCTGCGAGATGGCTCAGGACATTGCAGACCGCATCTATGTTCTCAGCCACGTTGACGCAAGCATCGCAGACGGTGTTGAAACGTTGGGGTGCAAAGCCGAAGTGGCACAATCGCCTCAGGCTTTCGTCCACACCCTCAAGCTGCTTCTCTGCCGTCAGCCGCTGGAGCTTCAGCGAGTTTCGCACAGCCCTGCAAAATCCTCCTGAATTTGTCCCACTGCCATCGGAAAATCCAAGCACCCAGCTCTGGAGAAGACCCTGCACATCCGGGTCAGACGACAAGGCCTTTTCGAGCGACCTTTGTCCACTATGGACGGAGCATCTCATAATCGCCTTCAATCCCGGCAGGGTTCCCTGGACCTCATGTGAAGGTGCGGTCCTTCAAACATTCAATATGCTGTTCTTGAAATCCGCAGAAACTGCAAGCGAGGCACTTTACTCAGCCGTGCCGCCAGAGGCTCGCCAAATTCCCCGTCGGCCATAAAGATGCGGATCTTGTCTTTGAAAGCATTCCGGAGGGCTTCCTCCGGCAAGAAGCTGGCCAGGGTGTCAGGCAGCGATCTGGCTTTGTCCAGTGCGGCCTCGGCTGGCAGGGCTACTGTACTGGAACCCGATCTGCCCTGGCTCACGTGCTGCCCAGCCTTCTCAGCCGTGGCCAGGTCTAGCATGCGGCAATGAACGGACCAGTCGGCCATGACGTACCGCACCTTCAAAAGCTCGAAGCCGCCTCTTGCATCCTGCAACACACGACGCACTGAAAACCGGCATGGATACTACTCTTGGCATTCGGCTCCTCAGCCAAGGCCACTGCCCGAACGGGTTGCTGCAGGCGACGGCGGTCCACGTTGAAGGCGGCCTCAGCCGCAGCCTCCATGATGTTGTAAAACATTCCTCGGGACGAACGCCCCGTTGGCCATAAAGTCGGATTTGTGCGATTGTTGCTCAGACACCGCCTCTGGTATTCGTGCCCGGAACCTCCAGCAAGTAGAACTTCCAGTGCCGTCAAGCATTGGGCGGCTGTGGGGCCGCCAGTATCAGACGAGACCAGCCGTTTCACGGTTGTCTTATCTTCGTCCACCCCCTGGCCTTCATCGTGGTCCTCAGCCTTGCCTTCAAGGAAACGGACAGCAGCCAGGTGGAATTTGCTTTTCTGGGCATTGGCATTCTGCTTCAGGCCGCCGTGCCGAAGCATGTCCTCTATTTGAAGAGCAGCCGGTCTGCCGCCACACCTGACATGAAGCACGAGAAGAGAAAACCTCAAGCACACCATGCACCGCTGTCAATGCCATGCCATTCGCGATCCCAGGCACCGAAGTCCAGCACCAACGCTGCATTCGATCCAAGGCCGACTACGCAGTGGCACGCATTCCTTGCCGCCGAGGGCTGCGGCATACTCACGGCAGACTGAGCACCCGATGCCGAACTTCGTGCCCGGATCAGACCGGATCAGCCATGACCTGGTCGAACCTGGCATGACAGACTCGCTCGTCCTGTCTTACCGCCTTCGCAAGATTCCCGCCTTTGATGGTGTAAGTACACCGCTGTTTCCAGTCCGCAGCATGTGCTATCCACCGGCACTCGTTGCAATGCTTTTTGCCTTCCTCAGTCAAGAAAGGATTCACTGCAGGAACATGGCGAGGCAGGCACACATGGTCAGAAGGCAAGTCGCGGGGCATCGCCGCAAATGCTTCTCTTCGGCAATACGCTCGGCCATTGTTGCCCTAGGAGGCCCTGTGAACTATTGTCACGACTGTCGCAGGTGCATGCCGCATACATTGGCATCGGACTTGCTATGCTTCTACTGATGTCATGCCTCTCTACAACCGTCCTAAGGATCAAGCCTGGGCCTACACGGCCTCTGCATCGGATTTGTTATGCAGCTCATGATACTCATGATGACATGCCTCAGGCTGCCTTGTCAGACTCAGCGATGCAACAGACTTTCGGCGCCACGACTGCTAATCGTCTCTCTGCAGGGCGAGACTAGAAACTTGCCCAAGCCCCATGCTTCAGGCGGTGCTGTTTCTAATAAGCAACACCCACCGCAAAGAAAATGCTTCAGACTGGGCCTTGAATCCTGTGCGATTGCATACACAACGGCTCAGTCACGTTTGTTCTTCTTCTCCTTCTTCTCCTTCTTGGACTTCTTGCTCACAGGCTCCACCTGCCCAGGACAACAAAAGCATTTCTCCCGCATAAGTGTCCCCAAGCTTGCCTCCTGGTTGCAGTGTGGGCAATAGTAAGCCCGCTTCGAGCCCTGTCGCACAGGCACAGTCTTCTTCACGTGTTTGAAGTAGATCTGTCCTCAGGCAGGAAGATTCAGCAAGAGACACAAGGTTTCAGGCTTTGCAACCAGTTCGGCCAGGGGGCTGGCGATGTCCATCACATGGCCACGGGTGAGGAGGGTCGGCTTGGAGAGCTTGCCGCCATATTCCGCAGCGAACCCCATGCATTCCAGGTCCTTCTTGTTCTCAGGCGACAGATGATCTTCTGCTTTCTGGATGATATTCCTTCCCAAGAGGTACACACGACCTCTTGCTGCACGAGGGCACACAAAGGCCATATGGCCTGGGATGGTGGCGACCTCTGCACGTTTCAAGTAAGAGTTTGACTGACGAGTGTCTCTTATTATGTATTCGCCCTTGCAGGTGCAAATGCTCGAAAGCGGCCTTGTGGAAGAAGCCACCATCGAAGATTCCCTTGCTCTCGGCTACCCGATGATACCACAGGCCGACACGCTCGTCAGCCTTCTCAGGCGAAGGTGGAGTCCCGCAGGGGAACAAGACCACGTCATGCTTGTCAGACCAGCCTCATACGGGGGCGACAGGGGACTGAAAGACAGCCGGTCGCTTGCAACTCCAGCCTGCCATTTGCACCTGATTCGGCGGGTCAAACAGTATATCCAACGTCGTGATCTTGCTCCTTGGAGGAGGCAGTTGAAATCACTCAGCCGGTCATCTGTCTGTGTATCGTCCGGACTTGCATGTCTAGTTGCTCTGGTGCCGACTGCATCATGAATTTCAAGAGGTCCCGCATGCCGCTGTGGTGCTGCACGGCCAACCCCTTCACTTTGAAGCCCTCTTTGATCTTCACCAATCCATACGTGGACTTCGTGGCCGGAGTCTTGCCCTTCTTCTGCATCAGGAGACTCACAAGATTATCCACCTGGTCGAAAGAAGCAAAGTCGATGTCGTGTAATGGGATAATATCCGGCTACTTCAGGTCCCGGGCCCGACTAATGGCCGCAGCAGTCGCTGCATTCGGGATGTCAGACGCTCCTCATCAAGGAAACGTGGAAGACAGCATAATTCATAGTCATGAAGAGCAGCCCGAGAAGAACTTACACAGATTTTCCTGCCTGAGCCCGCCATGCCAAAAATGCAGCCCGGGCTGTGCACAGTGGGATCTAGCACTCGGAGCCCGAACTGCAACTTTCGTATGCTTCCCGGCAAACAATCCAAGGTCATCCGACAAGACGGTGCAAGAGACTGAGATGGTGACTGACTGCACTGCTCCCGCAATGCTGACCCAGACCTACAGTCAGCAGCAGAGGTCAAGGCTGCCGTGCCTTGAAGTATCAAGCAAAGCTGGGGCTCCTGCTTCACATCTCGCTGCACGCAACGGAACCTGTCCAGGCCGTCATTGTCATTCATTGCAGCACACGATCACACCGACACACACACACACGTGCAGAGGCCAGCAGAGACGCACACGTCTGCCACTTCAACGTCGCTCTGCATGTTTTACTGTGCTTGCAATGCTTCGCGAATCACCGCAGGCCATGCTCCTCTGCAAGCTGCTGGCAAGACCGGCGTTTTTGGAGCACCGGTTCAGCCATCGCAAGCCACATCAGACGGACTTCCTCGGCAACCTCCCGACTGGCATTGCTCAGTCTGAGGACAGACCGTGCTTTCTTGTCAGGCGGGCCCGGGTTGCAGGCATCAAACAATTCCAACAAACTTTCCGCTGCCTTCCAGGGGCTCATATGAAACAAGGCCTTTTTGGTAGCTGCCTGGTGAACCGTCATGGCCAATGCCCATGCATCGGCCTTCACAGTCAAAAGTTGCTTGAGGATCTTCTCAGACATGCCCTTGGCAACCTCAGGCGCTCGGTAGGCATAGGTGTACACCCCTGCCCCGTCCTCCACGAAATCCTTTGCCAGTGGAAGCCGGTATGTCATCCCGAAGTCGATGATGAAACAGGAGTTTGTCAATGGATCATAAAGAATGTTCTGCGGCTTCACATCACCGTGTATATGCTCAGTCCTCCTGTGCAGGTGGGCCAAGCCGGCGAGCACTTGATGGGTGAGGGCCAACTGCTTCTCAGCATCAAAAGCTCCAACGTTGTGCAAGTAATGCAGGACGGAGCCCGCGGCCACGTAAGGCATGATCATGAAGGAGATCTGGCCGGGAACGAACTCATCCTCAGTCACCACCGACTCTGCGAGCAACGGCAGAAAGGTCTCGTGAGCCAGCTGCTTCAGCAAGGCGACTTCCTCAGACAGGTGGAAATTCGTGTTGCTGACCTTGGCCGCATAGATGCGATGCGAAACCCGGTGCCTTACTTTCATGATGCCGCCGTAGCCGCCCTGTCCAACCCCGGCCTGAGAGCCACAGACGATGTAGTCGCCGAAGGTGATGTCGTCCGGAGCACGGTCAGACAACAGAGGCTCAGGTGCCACAGGCGGGTCGGTTCGCTGAGAGTTTCTCAGACGAACGCCTGCCTTCTCTGCTGCCTGCCGTTGGTTCGAGAAGCCAAGCCTGGACGCCGCCAGGAATTCTTTTCGTTCGTTGTCCCCCAAGTCACGCCAGGCACTAGCCGCCTTTCGTGGACTCAGGCGACGCTGCTGGCAAAATAAGGCGAACGGCTTCACGGCTTTCTTGACGACGCCAGCAGCGACTGCCCTCTGCAGCTGGGTCGCCTGCCTCTTGGCAGGCCGCTTCATGGCGGCACTCAGACTCCGAGCACAAAAATTGCGGATATTGAGAGATTTGACCAAGTCGCACCTTCACCATGTTGTTTGACAGATCACGTACTAACTTCTGCAATCCTCGGGTGTTTTACCTCGTCTGCCATCCTTGAGGGCGAAAAGTGCAATCTGCTGGGTCCACGTCTCAAACTGGACGTGCTTCAGGCTTCAGCTGCATGGTTAAAAGTGCAATGCTCCATCAGACTGGACCCAAATGGCCTTCTACTTTTCTACGTCCTCGCCTGAGCTGCTGTCAGACTCACCAGACGGTGACGAGACATCCGTGGTTTTCTCAGGCGGTGGCACCGTCGTTGTCTGAGGCGGTGGCACCGTCGTTGTCGCAGGCGGGGGAACCGGAACCGCGGGCGAGGCAACCGCTGTCGAGACAGGCGGCATCTCAGGCTCAGCCCTCTGCGGCTCAGGCACGCGGTAGAATCGCTGGTCGTTGGCATTCTTGACGCGACCAGCCAGCTCCTGCCGGATGATGCTCTGGAGCATCATCCGTTGTTCAGGCGTCCTCACCACGTTGATGCAGGGCACCCGCTGTTCTGCGGCGACGACGCTCAGGCACCCCGACCCCGGAGAAAAGTTCACGACACAGGCAATGGGCGAGACCGTGTGCAGCAGCATCCGGTACACCTGTGGGCTCCTGCCAATTCAATTCACCGGCCCAGACAATGGACTCAAACTTGCGACACAGCCAGCAGCTCCTCTCGAAGTGCACCAGAGGGACTGTGTCGGTGTCCTCCACGTGCTCAGCCGGTGCCACCTCCCGGGGCCGAAACTAGTGCTGCCTGAGCCGTCCCAACATGCTCAGCCCTGCACCTGGCCGCCGTTGTCGGTCACACCCTTTCCACACACCAAAGGGATGACCTGACCGATTATTACAGCAGGATGAATTCGCACATATCCGACTTCCTGGCCTCCTTCTTCTGGCTCACCGTCACCCGGATGAGGCTCTCAGGCGAAGGCAAGGGCACGTTCGGCAGCACCTCAGAGCAACGATTCCCTATCCCCAGCTCCGTCATCAAACTTTGCTCCCAGACGTGTCTCAGTCCGAGACAGGACAGGCGGTGCTCACCACGCCATCAGTCGCCAGCCATTTGTGCTCTTTGGCAGGCAGGGGGTCAGACTTGCACCCGAAGTACATTGTCTCCCTGGCCCCGGCGATGCTGATGAGACTTCCAGCGGTTCCCGTCTTCCGCCGTTTGCAGTTCCTCTCCTCCCTTGGCTGGAAGCATGAACTGCAGTCAACACAAGAACAGGCGGCCAAGCCAAAAAAGGAAACTGCAGTCAAACACAAGAACATGCGGCCAAGCCACGCAGACCGCAAGTAGTCTTTCCGCCCTTGAACACTTTCTTCGCTTCCGATCAGAATAATGCTCTGGGGCGTCGAGCCATGATTCCTGAAAGACTTGAGGATGGTGTTCGAGGCCTTCTGCACGCCGCTATCAAAGGTCAGCCAGCGGTCCTGTCATGCACGGAAAACAATTGAATCCAAGCACCAAGCTTCTGTCTCTGTCCTCGTCCTTGGAAGCCGCCTCGAACACTCGGAAGCAGTTGTCGTACAGGCCACGCTCGAAGACGGCCGGTCGCTGGTACACGTTGTGCACGCGGCTGTAGCCTCCGTTTTCAGCGACCAGCGAGGAGTCGAAGATGAATAACACCGGCTCAGCCTGTCAAGCAACCAAAGAAGATCTGACAAGAGCCTGGTCTATGCATCGGACACGGTCCTTCTGAAGGAGCTGATGTTGCTTCAGAGCATCAGCCCAGGCAGCGGAAGGATTCCTGATGTCGCTTTGGTAGAAGTGAATGTAGAAGGCCATTTCCTCCTGTCGTGCAAACGGAGGACACGAGCTTCGCTGCAAACACTGTACACAGACTCCAGCCTCCACCGCCCGCTTGAGCTGCACTTCGCGGAGTTGTTCAGCCGTGCGAGTCGTCCCAGTCCCAGACGTATCAGTCGTCGGATCCGTCTCGGGCAGCAGCTCACGCGAAGGCTTGGTCTCAAGCGGCGGCTCAGGCTTCAGACGGCCCAATTTCATCTTCCACTCGTCGCTGTACCTGGTCAGCAGCTCCAGGATGGGTCCAAACTCCTCCTGGCAGCTGATCATTTCTGGCTTGCAAAAGCCATGTCACTGTCACAACCACGGACCCGCCTTCTGCCCGGAAGTGACAGCAGTGCTGAAGAGCTCATCGTCATCGCCCCGGAGCATTCCTGCAATCCTTTTACTCAGACTGCAGTACGGCGGCTCGCTGAAGGCCGCGACGGATACCAAGCCGCCTTGCTGAGCCCACTCCTTCGGATTCAGACACCTCTGCAGAGACTTCTGAAAATCCATGGCCGTCTTCTTGTCAAGTGCATCGTCCGGGATGGGCAGATGGCTCAGCCGCTCCAGCACGACGAAGCGAAGATGCAGCATCCCTGTCGCTTGCATCGCCTGGTCCCTGTTCAAGTCACGCATGTGGGTGTTGGTCGACAGGGACACACCCAAATGGTCCTTCAGGCTGCTGTCCTCCCGCATCTCCTGGGCAGAACTTCCAAGAAGATCTGAGGTTCGACAGTGGCTGCTGAGGCAAGGACCTGACAGATGAGCGACATGACGAAACGCTGCTCCTCTTTGGACTTCAAGCTGTTGACCCTTGGTATCTGACGGCATGCAGTGTGTGTGTGTGTGTGTGTGTGCTGAGATTCTTGTCTCATAGGACGAGGTGCACGCGAGTGACGATGCTCCACTTGCCGAACCACGTGGTCGAATTATTCACATACTGGCACGCCTTCATCGACTCAGTCATGCCGGCCGCATTCGTCTTGTCAAGCATAGTGGTGAGCTTTTGCACCTGGTCAGATGTCTTCACCTGTCGGGTTCAGGGCTTCGGTTTTAAGAGTTTCAGGCCAGGAATCCCGGGCCTTGTAGGCTTCGCCGTTCCAGCGGATGTTCTTCAACAACAAGAACACCTCCTCGTGAGTGGAGGCCTTGTGTTGTGCTGACAAGGCGGCCCGGATCCTGGCAAGAAGCCAGTCACTACTACGGATCCTGGCAATGGGACAGTCACTACTAAACCCCGGCCGGGGTCCTCGTCAGACGCGAGGCGAGGTTGAACGGCATCGCATTGGAACACTCCATAGCCTTCTTGCCGATGTCCTCAGATGCCTGGATCAGACTGACCACGGTCCCTGCCTGGTCAGACGCCTTGCCACGCACCATGGAGATCACGATGCGGCTGCTCAGGCGGCGGTACTTCTCGCAGAGGTCGCTGTCAGACGAAGCCGCCGCCTTGCCGAAGGCCCATACCAAGGCCGCAACCTTGGTATGGTCCTCAGGCGACAGCACGATCTCGCCTGACTTGGTCTCATCAGACGTCACCGTCGCCGACACGAAAAGGGAGGTCTGATCAGACCTCCCTTCGAACCAATACTCGGCCGCTTCAGACAGCACCTCAGGCGGTGGCACCTCCAGGGTCTCCACAGAAACGTCCTTCAGGCTCGCTGAGAATGTGGAGGCCTGTCAGACGAGACCGAACCGCCAATTGAGAAGTCAGTCTTACTTCTTAACAATCTAAAGCCAGCCGGCCTCTTTCAGGCTCGAGCCCTGCCAGGCATCTGGAAGAATGGAGTGAGTGCCGACCTTCTCCGCCTTAGCCGGAAAGAGCTTCTTCTTCTTCAAAAAGTCCAGGGCCTCTTTCACGGCTTCACGCCCGGTCTCCATGGCAAAGTCCCCAGACTCCACCTCGGCAGCCTCAGCCGCCGTGGCCTCAGCCTTAGCTTTGGCAGTTGCCTTGGCCGCCTTCTTGGCCCCACTCGTCCGGCCAGTTTTGGGAGCCATGGCTTTCGCTAGAGCCGGGGCAGAGCGGCCCTCAAAGCCGCAATCTCTAGAGCCGGGGCAGAGCGGCACACTGCCGCCTCAACAAGCTCCCGGTCTTCTCTGACTTCTCAAAGCCGCAATCTTGCGGGGAGGAGGTGGTCAACCCATCATGCCAAGCCGACTTCTGAAACGATTCAGCCGACAGTCCCGGCCTTCTGAAGAGATCGGCTGTTCGGAAATCCAGGGCCAACAGAGAACGTACCTCAGGCATGCAGGGCGATTGAGGCGAGGGTCAATCGTTCAACTTTTAACTGGCTGAAAGAAAGTTTGTGAGATAGTTGCACGCCAAACCAAGTGTGCAGGAATACGCCTCGGCCCGGGGCCGAGGTGTATTCTTGTACACCGCGACAAGATGACATCTATACCAGGTCATAATAACACAATACAAGGCCATCTGATGTACGCCGAGCCAAGTGTGCAGGAATACGCCTCGGCCCCGGGCCGAGGTGTATTTCTGTACGCTAGGCAGACCCGACGACTATCTCACAAACTTTTATTCGGCCAGTCGAAAGTTCTTAGGCAGCCACTCCTCGTGGACCCATCGCCATGACGTCCAGTCTCAGACCTGCAGAGGTCAATTCTCTGGGCCCAGTGGCCTTCCCCACTTGGGAGCGGTTGGCTTGCAGAAGCTTACTCAGTCTTTGCACCTCGGGTCTGACTCTAACGGCACGCTAACGGAACCACGGCAACCACACCCATGACGGAAAGATATGTCCGAAGCTTCTGCTGTTGGCCATTTTGTAAGGAGATAATGCTCCGGGAGCTACCACAGTTCGAAGGGCTACGAGATTGACAATTTTCTGATGTTTGTCCAAAACACTCTGCACGCTCTTGCTTGACATATCAGATGGATAATCACTGTTGCTTTGGAAATGCGAGCACGACTAGCATGGTCAGCCGTGAATATCGTGGTGTAATCCTCTACTGGCAAGTTAAAAATCCCCAACCGATTTGGACAACTTTGACAATATTGATAGGGTGACAGCGACATTATGATAATCATACACAACCTGCCCTGGGGTTACATGGCTTAAACTTCCCTTGACTTTTCAACCCGGGCACGTGGACCCTTTCCGCCTTCGGACGTCGAATCCCCGTGCTTGAAGCAGGACTTCTTGGCCTCAGCCGCAAACAAGTAGTGTCGTTCTGTCGGAACTCCAACGGGTATCTTGGCTCCAGGCCTTCTGCTGGACATGGGCCTGGGTGCGACTGGCACTCAGGCTGTGCAGCCGGCATTCCAAAATTGCACACACGAACACAAGTATTTTCTTCGGCTCCCTCATTCAATGTCAAAAACCGCAAGCTCGGAAGCTCCAGACTGATCTTGGGTGCTTCTGCCGTCTCAGATCAAACGCCGGCACAGCCTCGCCTACTACTCAGCCGAATCATTCATGCTGGAGTTGTCGCTGTCAGGCTCGTCGTCCAACTCCGGGATGCAACCTTCAAATGTCCCACTCAGCCGAAAAGCCCGCTGTCATGGCCCAAGGCGCAAATCAAATGTCTGACTAAGGCGGGCACCGTCCTTGATGAGGTCCACCTTCTTCCGCTTCAGACTTCTCAGGCGGCTCATGGTGGCCGAAATCTGCCCGTCAAGCTTGGAGACCAACATCTCCTTCATGCTCTTCTCAGACCAAACCACAAGCTTCACCTCGGCCTTGAACATCCTCAGGCTTTGCATCTCGATCTGACCAGGGCTGATCCAGTAGTCCTGTGGCAAGTGGCGGAAAAAAACAACGGCCCCGATACGACGAGAGTGTCTTCGTGCTGCCGGGCGGCGACAAGGGGGCAGTCAGTCAGCTGCAGCTGCTCAGGCAGCTCCTTGAAGAACATCTCATACAGCAGAACCCTTGGATCGTTGTGCGGTTCGGGCGACCGCAAGCGGCCGCAGGACCTAGACCTTAATTTTTGGCCAAGACACTCAGCCTTCTTCCCACGACTCATGAGAAACGCAAGGAGGGCAGGCCCGCTGAAGCCGGTGAAGTACACGTGGGGCTTCTCAGACCGTGTATTCCCGGGTGTGTTGCGAAACAAGACGTTCGACATGGACATGTTCAGGCTGGAGTCCACCAGGCGGTAGAAATGCCACGGCCCTGAGGCTGCCACTGTGTCGTTTAATTAGGGATCACAATTATTTCAGCTTCAGCAACCCCACAACTCCCTGTCCTTCGGCAGGCCCACGATCATCCTCAGTCTTGATGTACTCTCCCGCATGCACGTTCAGCTTGGCCTCGAAGAAATCCATGGTCATTGTTTTCGGCGGCGGCGGACGCAAGATGGTCTGAACCGGAACTCGGAACAAAGGGGCTCCTGTCGCTCGTCCGTCAGTCGCCACGTGCGAGATGATCCTGTCCGTCATAGCCGACGTTGGGTCATGGACCGTCAGGCGAAGGAACTTTGTGCTGCACCCCATGAACTTCATGATGTTTGTGGAACCAGTCCACGAGCTGGAGCCGGAGGCCGCCGACACACTGACACCGTCAGCCTCCGCAGTCTTCGTCTTCCTCCTCGTCTTCTTCTCAGGCATCGGCGGAAGGGCATCGCTGACTTTCAAGTCCAGCCTTAGTTACCAGACTGCCAATAAACTAAAGAAATTACATGACCGAATCACGTTTTTCGATCAAGCCGCTTTCTGGCTTCAAGCCTTGCCGCTGCGACAAAGCACGCCTCGGGCGAGTCAAAAAACTCGTAGTGCTGCATCTGGGCCGCCTTGACGTCGTCCCGAATGGCAAAGCCGAGCATGGCGAAGGACAAAACAGCACGCGATCCGTCACAAGGAATTTCAGGCAGCTGGGGCCGATGCAATATCAGGCCGGGCAAACGATGACAATCATTCAGGCTCAAGCAGAACCACGGAAGCAAGGGGAGTGCCAGTCTGAGGCCGCAACTCCCCAATCACACGGTGGAGCAGCAAGTCGAAAGTGAAAGATACCTCAGAAGAGCGGTGCTTGCAGGCATTCACGAAAAAAACTTTGCAGCCACTACTGCTTCAGAGACAGTCACCAGCACAGGTCAGAGGCAGAAGAACATCAGCAAATATTCGCACCCTGGCCTATACCGTGTACTTGCAAAGTCGTATGCAGTGATTGAAACAGATTAGGAATTCCTAATTACTCTGATTTCCGTGCTTCAGTCAACATCATCACACAAAATTTTAAGAACCAAGATATACGTAAAGCCTCCATGAGTGTACAGCTTGCATCCGTCCTAATTCCGGCCATAAGGCCTTTGACTGAAACACACACCGACGCCCAAACCATTGCAGACAAATCATCTTGGACACACAATTGCTTCACAAAACGCAGTTAACTGCCAACAAAAAAACAACCCGATGGCACTGAAGACATATCTTCTATCCACTTGACTCATAGGAACCCTATTAGATGCAATTTTTTTATGCGGCAATAATTACACTCCATAGTGGAATCTGTATTAGGTGCATTATACTTTGTCTTCAGTGCAACAGTGCTGCACTGAAGACAGCTGTAATTGCACTGAAAACAAAAGCCCTTGAGTATATTGCTAATGACACTCCATAGTGGAATCTGTATTAGGTGCATTATACTTTGTCTTCAGTGCACCAATGCTGCACTGAAGACAGCTGTAATTGCACTGAATACAAATCCACTATAACTATTTTTACACTAATTAAAATTACACTCCATAATAGAATCTGTATTAGGTGCATTATACTTTGTTTTCAGTGCAGCAATGCTGCACTGAAAACAACTGTAATTGCACTGAATACAAACCCACTATTAATATACTTCCCTAATTGCATTCCATATTGGAATTTATATTAGGTGCATAATACTTTGTCTTCAATGCAACAATGTTGCACTGAAAACAATTGTAATTGCACTGAATACAAACCCACTATTAATATACATCCCTAATTACATTCCATAATGGAATTTATATTAGGTGCATAATACTTTGTCTTCAATGCAACAATGTTGCACTGAAGACAGCTGTAAGTGCACTGAATACAAACCCACTATTAATATACTTCCCTAATTACATTCCATAATGGAATTTATATTAGGTGCATAATACTTTGTCTTCAATGCAACAATGTTGCACTGAAGACGGCTGTAATTGCACTGAATACAAACCCACTATTAATATATTTCACTAATTACATTCCATATTGTAATTTATATTAGGTGCATAATACTTTGTCTTCAACGCAACAAGGTTGCACTGAAAACAACTGTAATTGCATTGAAAACAAACTAATTCCATTAAAATACTGATCCAATTACATGTATTGCAGTCCAGCTAGAGTGTTTGTTACATGCACGCAATTGCATTTGAAATCTATAAACAAATGTAAAACACTAATTGCATTCCATAATGGAATCTGTATTAGGTGCATTATACTTTGTCTTCAGTGCACCAATGCTGCACTGAAGACAGCTGTAATTGCACTGAATACAAATCCATTTTGAAATACTACACTAGTTACACTCCATAGTGGAATCTGTATTAGGTGCATTATACTTTGTCTTCAGTGCCACAATGCTGCACTGAAGACAGCTGTAATTGCACTGAATACAAACCCACTCCTAATGGATTACAATGATTCCACTCCCTGCTAGAGTTTCTATTAGGTGCATAATAATTCGTCTTCAGTGCAACACTGCTGCACTGAAGACAACTCTGATTGCATTGAATACAAATCCAATAGTATTAATATATTGCTAATGTCCATAGCATAGCTGGTAGCCGTCAATGCATAGGGATCCGCTTTGTCGTAATTCATTGAATAATGATAAAATAATATTGCACTCCATATTGGAATCTGTATTCGGTGCATTACACTTCGTCTTCAGTGCAACAATGCGGCACTGAAGAGAGCCGTAATTGCACTGAATACAAATCTACTATTAACATGTTACACTAGTTACACTACACAGTGGAATCTGTCTTCGGTGCATTATACTTCGTCTCCAGTGCAACAATGCCGCACTGAAGACAGCCGTAATTGCACTGAATCTAATAGAAATTATGACTGAAATACCAAGTTACTATTTTTAAATTCTTTCCTTTATGAATACCGACTGCATAGTAGAACCCTATAATTCCACGTACAGGTGTTGCACTGAAGGTAGCCAATGATTGCAGCGAGCTTTCGATTTGTTTGCTTGCCACTGGATTTCGTTCGATTGCAGCAATGCATGGCCACGATGCAAGACATGACAGCAGATTATTAAATGAAACGGTCAATCAAGTAGAATCCCCTCACCTCAGCAGGCTTCTGCCCTGATGGCTACAACATCCCAGCGAGTTTGATACATAAGAGTAGACAGACCCGCCAGGCATGCTCAATTCCGCCTCCAACCGCAAGGGCCACAGCACAAAACACGCCACGAAAGCAAGCAAGTCAATCAGACAGACGACTAGGCGGCCTCCCCAATGGTCTTTTCAAACACCGGTGTTTGCCCGAGAATGCCAGACAGATTCACCCCCACTCGGCCAAGGTGGGTTCCGCCAAAATGAAGGGGGTCGGAAGTTTCTGCCTTTCTGGGTCCCGCCACTGCCACGCCGCAGGCTTATCCCATACTTGCAGATTCATAGCTTCCGATGACCTGGTATGCTCCGGCAATAACTCCACCGGACAATGACAGGTCCCCCCCCCCTCATTGTCTGCCGCCATTGGCAGACCGCAGGCTAGTAGCCCTGCAGGTGTGACGGTGGGTCAGCGAATCAGCACAAAGAACAAACGCAGCCCCGAACCCGAACTGCCTCCGCCCGGCCCCAAGCAGCAGCAGAGTCAAGCGGCGGCAGCAGAAGCAGAAGCAGTCGTCTATGTGCAAAGATGATTCCGCACGTGCCACGAAGTCCGGAATCAGGCTTCGGTAAAGAAACATGTTACAACGAGGAGTCCAGGAATTGAATTCAACAAGTGCAGAAGCATCAAGTGTGCGACCAGCGACAAGTGTCTGAGTTGAAAGGCTGGTCTCACTAGTTCCGTGCAGCCCCCTCTTCCAAGGTTTGGCCCCGTCCGCCGGTGACCGCCCCCCAAGCGGCAGCAGCACCAGTAACAGCACCGGAGTCAAGTGGCGCAGCAGCAGCAGCAGTCATGGCATGAGCAAAGATGATTCCAACTTCGGCCAAGACCACGTGTGCCAGAAAGTCCGCATGTGACACAACTGACAAGGATTCATTTCAATCGACAACTGGACGAGAAGTACGGAAGCAACAGCAATTTAGACAGTGTGACAGGTGCGACCAGTGATAAGGCATCTGAGTTCAAGGCCTGGTCTCAGTCGACGTATCCCTCCCAATCCAATGTCAGGCCAGCTCCTCCGGATGCAAAATGCTTCTTGTAATCAAGAACAAGATAAGTAAGACTCGCCTGCCCAATGCCACCAGGAAGTCGTGCTGTGCCCTGACAAAAACAAAAGTATCAGGCCAGGCAGCTGCACATGTGGACATGCCCGTCTGAGCGAGAGGCCATCGCCGAGCATGACATCCGACCCAACCTCGGGCACGGCAACTCTCACAATGCATGTCAGACGCAGTACTCAGTGACTCAGTACACGCCCGCACTGCAAAGCCCATTTTTCTCTTCTCAGGCGGAAGACCACTCACCCCCCAGTCATCAGGCAGCCTCAGACTCAGTCAGGCCCATGCCCTGGAATCTTCGTCCTCGTCGCCGTCCTCCTCCTGCCACTGAGACGAGGATCGCCAACGCCAGCCCGAGCCGTGCCAATTCTCAGACGACCACTGCTGCCGCTCAGACGTCCACTGCTGATTGTCAGACGACGTCCATGGCTGCTCAGACGTCCTTGTCGTGGAGGATGCCGCCCCGCCTTGCCCTGTTGGGCCATTCCATGGGGCGGCTTCGGCAGTCCGTGCACTGGTGCTGCCCGTGTCAGCAGGCACGGTCCCAGCGGCCCCCGTCGTCTCGTTCTCAGACTGGTCATTGTTGTCAGACGACGACCACGGATCTCTCGGATCCGGGATTGGACGGCGGCCTTCTCCAGCTGTGCGATCTCGGACGCTTTGGCGAATTTTCCTCCATGAGGAGTGCTCCGTCTGAAGCCAGTCAGACTTCCTCAGTGAGGGAATAAAAGTTGAAAGTGTCAGAATCGACTACATTAGTTATCAACCCCGAAAATGGAAAAGTTTACTATACAGCCAACAAGTTTCTCCCTGACGTGCTTCATCACCAACTTGGAGGCGGTGACGTTGGTGAAGCTGCTGTCCCACACCCACTCGCCTGAAGTCCAGGCAATGAACAGCTTCCAGAAAAAAGACCCCCAAAGTTGAAAGACGAGCCACGTGTCAGAAGGACGGTGGTTCGATGAGCATACGCCGGGGCATTCGGGTGGGGGTGCAGCAGCAATGAGACCAGGCCCTTGGATGCAACATGCACCGCTGGAACTTTTTGCATGCTGGCACATCACATTTAATTGTCATTGTAGCTGCAGCCCAGACTCGGCTTTGGCTGCCATGTCGACGCCGCACTTGCAGCAGACCCAGAGGAGGTCAGGCGCACGGTCATGCAAAACTCGGTGCACCTTAGCTTTCGCCCTTGCCTTTCAGCATGGTGCTTCACATCGGACTCGGACCAGAGGGAACTAAAGATGCAGCCGGATTGCTGCCCGGTCGGCTTCAGCCTCATGCTCGTCGTACCACTGGGACAAAGCAAAGACCTGGTTGTCAAGCCGCGGTGGTCTGCCTAAGTAAGGCAGGAAGATCATTGGTCATGGTCAGTTTACATTTCAGACATCCCACTTCAGCCGAGCGACGAGGCAAAGCACTGATGTTCATATTCTCCTCCATGGCAAGCCTCCGCATCAGGCTTGCCCATAGAGCATGGTCCTTCTCCTGCTCCGTGAGTGCCGCCTCCATGGCGGCGAGGCTCAGCCGTTCTCCTACCAAAAGTTTTGGTAGCCTACCCTAAGGGTTTAACCCAACATTCATAAATCAGACCTGCAAGCTGCCACAACCCTGGCTTGCCATGTGATCTTGATCCACAGCACACAGGAATAAAGTTAAAGGCAGCACGCATGGCATCAAACACATGCCCAAATCCAGGCTGGCGAATCCACTTGACCGGGTCCCCAACAGACTCTGCAACGACGGCAGCTCGTCCACACGGTCAGGCATCCGAGACCTGTCGTGTATCAAGTGGGCAGTCATGGGAGGCAGGGTATTTAAGTCCAAAGCCAGAGGAACCGAAGGCAAAGTGAAAGATGATCACGAAACCTGAACCAGATGTTCATGGATTTCCGATTCCTGGCACTGCAGGGGCACCGGTATGCTCAGGCCGCAGCTGCCCAGACGAAACAGAAGGAGGAGTCCTTCCCAAAAGCAGTCATGGCTCTGTGCACGTTATTGCAAAAAAGCTGGCAAAGTTGTGACAGTCAGTCAGCTCTTTTTTGGTCACTGCTCGCTGCAGCTGTACGAGCAGGATCAGCCTGAATGACCCTCAGGCAATGCCTTTTGGCTTCTCCGACCACTGGCCACAAGCACAGCCCGCAGCTTAAAGTAGCCATGGTTTGATTGAAGTTTTGCCAAGTCTGACTAAACTGTAGTATGCTCTTAATCAGTCATCAGTCAGTGGCCAGAGATCAGGCTAAGGTCTTTGAAAAACCATGCCACGCGGGGTAACAAGAAACGTGCCCGCCATCCCTGAGGGAGGTGGTGGCAACGGTGGAAGCCGCCTAAGTGCAACCTCAGGCTTCACCTTTTCAGGCTCCACGAGGAGGCAATTCCCAAGCGGTCGAGACCACTTGTGGAAGTCAACCTCATGGTTCGTCAACCACCACAGCAGCTGGGCTTCTTGGTGCACGATTTCGTAGCGCAAAGCCTTGGCTGATTGAGTGATGTCAAGTTTTAAACTTATCATCGGTGCCGAACATGTCGCATACACTGTTAAAATAACATCATGGCCGGCCAAGTGACCGACATGAGCTCGAGGCGGTGCACCTCATTGTTCGGCTTGGGGCAGTAGAACTTCGAAAGCCCGAAGCGAAGCGGTCCAGGGCATGCTGGCGGCAGGCAGGACACTCGGAGAGAAGTTCACAGTGACATAAAATGACAATGCAACATCGGCGGAACCGGCCTTCACCTGGTCCTTCAAGGTAACCAGCAGTGTGGCCCGACGGGTAAAGAGGCCCAGCAACGAATCGAACGACTGCTCTTTCAGCCGATCTTCCAGCATCTTGTCGAAGGAGTCATCCTCCTGCAACTGGATTGGTAATGCACATTGATAATGCAAACACAGTTCAGAGTCTGTCCAGTCTCCTTCTTTTTCTCCTCAGCCTCTTTCTTGTCCTCCTTCTCCTTTTTCTCTTTCTTGTCCTCCTTCTCCTTTTTCTCTTTCTTCTCCTTCTTATCCTTCTTCTCTTTCTTCTGCTTTTTTTCTCCTTCTTATCCTTCTTCTTTCCTTTATCTTTCTTCTTCTTCTTCGACCCTTTGGCCTTGCCTTTGCCCTTTCCCTTGCTAGGGGACTTGTCCTTTCCCTTGCCCTTTCCCTTTCCCTCAGTCTGAGTCTCAGCCTGGGCAGGCAGGTTATAATGATTTTCAGGACCAATGCTCGAGCCAATGTGTCAAAAAACGTGCCTCAGTCACGATGGGCTTGCTGCTCGAGGAGGGCTCCGAGGTCTTCGCCTTGTCCTCCGGGGGCTTCGGCTTTAAGACTTTCGTGATTACTGCAAGAAAAACGGGCCTCTGTCTTCTTGTCAGGCTTCACCTCCGCAACCTGGCCGGGCTCGGGTTTAAGGACCAAAGATTGTGGCTTTTTATTTTAAGCGGCAAAGCTTAAAGCCTCCTTTTCCACTTTCTTCTCATTCCTCTTCTCTTTCTTCTCCTTTTCAGCCTTCCCCTGAGCCTCCTCATCCTTGCTCTTCTTGGCCTGGCCGGGCTGCGATTGACGGAGACGAGATTGAAACTTTCCAAGGGTGAAGGCCTTCTTGGACGAGCTCTCCGCCGCCTTCTCAGCCGCCTTCTTGTCGTCCTGCCCGGGTTCTCAGAATAAGGCTAAGGCCACATGAATGCTCACGCAAGTCCAGCCCTCGAGTGCTCCTTCGGAAGCTTGTTCGGATGGACCTGGCCGGGTTAATTATTATTAGCTAAGTCCTAATAATGACAGCTGCTCACGAAATACGAAAATCCCGCCTCAGGCTGGGAGCTCTCCTTGGCATGCTTCTTCTCCTGGCAGTCCGACCTAATGACAGCTGCTCACGAAATACGAAAATCCCGCCTCAGGCTTGGAGCTCTCCTTGGCAGCCACCTTCTGCTTCTTCTCCTGGCACAGGGGTTTATGATTAGGCTAAGGACGACAAAAGAAATCGGTACACGAGTCCCGCCTCGCCCTGGCTCTTCCTGGATGTGTCAGCCTCCTTCTTGGGCGGGGGCACCTGACCGGGCTAAGGGCTAAAGACAGATGGAAGTGCGAACATCCCGCCTCAGGCGGCTTCAGAAGATCCTCGGCGACCTTGTCAGCCTCGACACAGACATAAAGAAATGAAAACGGCCAACCGAGTTATGAAAGTCCCGCCTCGGCATTCAGCCTCTTTTGTGCACGTTTCCGTGCATTTGGCTTCTTTCGATTCTTTCGTTCCACCCTCACACAAGGCCAAGATTTAGCTTAGACCGTACAAAGCAGAGCCGAAACCAGCCTTGGACGAGACTCAGACGACGAGGAGGAGCTCGAAGAGCTGGATGATGACGACGCCATTTCAGGCAGGAGCCGGGGGTTCAGGAGCTGGGAAGCCCTTTAATTATAGGGCTCTGTGACTGTGATATGTCCAATGTCATGTGATGAAGTGCTGTGCTGTCCGGGCGGGCATGGTGTGATGTCGATGCTGAGTGAATGCTTCAGGCAGCCACCAAGGCAGCCATCATGGCATGAGTCCAATGACACGACATGTCTGATCAAAAAAAGTTGCAGCACGCACAGCGAGCACATTCAAGCATGCACACATGCTTCCAACAAATAGGCGAACGGCAGGCTGCAGTCCTCGGAGATGGAGCCCCGTGATGCCAAAGTCGTCAGCCTCCAGCCTCAGGACCGGTAAACGTGCCAAGAATGGATAATACGGACGGAGGTCTGCAAACCTGCTGAGTTGTCGGCATCGCAGCACCGACATCAGTCGTGGTCCAGAGTCCACAGCCGGGTCAGGCCTCAGTCAGGCAAAAGCAATGAGCCAACGTCAGAGGAGGGGCCTAGAAAGACGGTCCAGAAGCCGAGCACCCTGCATCTCATCAGGCCTCAGTCATACCAGAATACAGTGCAATCATTCGTAATTCGCAATTCAAAACAATATCCCAACATACAACAATATTAATATAATGTTGTATGTTGGGATACTGCTGCTTTGCATTCAGTCGAGTGCCTGGCCCAATGCTGTCGATGAAGTCGGCATGGTGGTCAGGCCTCGGCCACAGCATCATACAGCATCAATCCGAATCAATCCCGAAACCCAGGCACCTCACAGACTCAAACGAAGTCCCGAAACCGAATCCAGCCGAAAAAAAACCCTGAAACGCTAAGGGTATTAAAGGACCGAAAGCAAAGGTACAAATCCCGAACCCTGAGAAGGGGTCTAAGGTCTCAGGCGGGGAAAACCCAAAAAAATCCCTTTTCAGACCGGCCGGCACACGAGCCAGGCGAGAACCCCGATGGAGGTACCGCCGGCAGGTGGCCAGGCCGATCCGGGTGGGCATCCAAGCCAGGCTCACGCAGAACCGGCAGGGAGCCTGCTCAGGCCCTTCACCGGCAGTGGATCTCTCGATCGGCATCGAAGCCTGGCTCACGCAGAACCGGCAACGAGCCTGACCAAGAGTCCAAAGCTCAGGCGAGGGCAGCTGAGTTTTCAATTTTCGGTCGGCATCGATGCCACCGGCAACGAGCCAGACCGAAGGACTCCAGAGCCTGGCTCACGAAGAACCGGCTCCGAAGCCCTAGCTCGGTCGGCTGGAGGCTGGCTCACGAAGAACCGCCTCCGCCAGACCGAGCAGGGAACCAAAGCCAGGCTCACGAAGAACCGGCAATGGAACCCAGTGCAAACGAGCAGGGAACCAAAGCCAGGCTCACGAAGAACCGGCAATGGAACCCAGTGCAGACGATGCAGGGCACTCGCAGGGCAGCTTATCTGGGGGGGGTCAACCGGGCTTAGGGTAACCACTAACTACCTAATTAAACTTTTAAACCCCTCAGGCTGCGGCGCGACGCAGAAGGCCGTCGGAGTCGGCGAGAGCGGCGGGCTTTAGGGTTTAGTGTTTTAGGGTTTAGGGTTGGAGAAGGGTGGGTACCCGTTATAGGGTTGACGGTTTTGGTGTTTAAGGCTGGCTTATGAGGTTGGGAATTTAAGTTTGGGTTCGGGGCTTAGGGGTTTCGGGGCTTCGGGGTTCAGAGTTCTTTCAACTTTCGCTTGAGTCTAAGGGTTTGGGCTTAAGGGTTTAGTAGGGGTTTGAGGTTTTGGTGCTAGGATTTCCTATTACCATTTGTGGTTATTACTTACTGTACTATTACTAGTCTAATACTATTAATACTATTGCCACTCTTAGCTATCATTGCTGTTCCCATTACCATTTGTGGTTATGATCACTGTTACTATTAAAATTACTATAATTAATATCGCAAGTGAGCTGCTGTAATTTCCATTTGGGTTTAGAATTGGTTGTCTTAGACTAAGTGGCCGTGAACCCAACCTTTCAACTTTGGGGTAGACTAGTAGAATGGGTTTCAGGATAGCAATTAATAAGAGGGCTTGCTGGAGTATTAAGAGAGGTTAGGGGTTAAGTCCGGTTGGTCAGGGTTTCAACTGAACTAGTGTCTCTTACCACTAAGATTTCGGCCCCGGCAGTGATAACAGTATTAGTATTAGACTAATAATCGTATAATAATTCGGCGGGGTAGGTGCGAGGTTCGGGCTCATGGGGGGTTCCCATCGGTTTGACCCTAAATTAGGGTTTAGTGATAAAGTTCAAGGCTTGTTGTGAGGGTCAGACTACGTTCGAGCACTACAGCTATGCGGCTTTTTTCAAAACCATACAACCCCATTAAAACCAAAACCAAACCTTAAGAATCACCTCTACTGTTTTCCCATCCCCTTCTTTAGCTCTCTACCCCCCAAACAACCCTCTCTCATTGCTATACTAGGCAACATACAACCCATTCCAACCAAAAGTTGAAAAGTTTGTTTTACAGCCACTAAGTATATATATATATATATATAGAACCGAGATGGACAGTCTTTCAGGGCTTCCGAGTGGCAGCAGCAGCTCGCGAGCACGGACTGACTCGGACCTGGGGCTTTAGGGTTGAGAGGCCGGGGGGTTATAGGGTTTTTTTTTTTTTTGAGCTCCTTTTCTCCAGTGCCTCGAAAGGTCTGGTTATAGGGGGTTTAGGCTTTATGGTTTAGGGTTTATGGTTTGGGTTTTATGCTTTGGGTTTTCTGGTTTAGGCTTTGTGGTTTAGGGTTTAGGTTTTAGGGTGTAGGTTTTATGGTTTAGGGTTTCAGGAGGGGGTTTATAGGGGGTCTATAGGGTCCTTTATTAATGGTGCTCCAAGGCTATTTGGGTTTGGAGGGTCCTGTATAAAGTGCTTCAAGGCTTTTGGGTCTATAGAGTCCTTTGTAAACGTTTTTCTGAGGCTCTTTGGGTCGAAAAGGTCCTTGAACAAGTTTGTTTAAGACTTTCTGAGTTTAGAGAATCCGCGGAAAGCTGTTTAAGGCTTTTTGAGTTTAGAGAGAAGGTTGTTAGGCTTCTGGTTTAAGGTTTGGCGTCTAGCGTCTGAGGCCCATGGCTCAGGGCCTAAGGGTGGTTCAAGGTTCGGGGTTTAGAAGAGAGAAGTCTTTCAGGAATCACGGAATGGACTGTGTCTGGCAACCAGAGGCCATGATGGAGGCAATGGCTTGGCTTTTCTCTACTCTCCTCACCTTAGGGCTCCCAAAAGCTGATCATGACTTCTCTGTCTTGCAGCCGGGCTTGTGACTTGTAGTTATTGTAATTCGCCAGTGGGAGCCGTCTTAGAGCACGGAGATGTTCCTGCAACGGACAACTCCAAGCCGTGAACCCACAAGTTGCTTTCAGATCCCATGCCGAGACACTGCGGGATGTAGCCTTGGCTGCGAAACATTGGGGTCTCAATGTTCTAATGTAGGGGCCTTCATAATTAGAATGGGGTTTTGGGGCCCATTTCTACACTTATAATAAGGAACACCCAAAATCGTATCGGTAACTGTAAGGCCCCTATAGTACAGACCGCCAAACCCATGGGTCGGAAGCTGCATGGAGGAACGGCTGATGTCTTGAAACCTACGGCGACAAGTGAGGCGCAGATCTCTACTTGGAGGGTCCGGGGACTTAGTACCTGGTTATTTTAAGGACTTAGAAGTACCATAACCCCAATTAGGTTCCCTTTTAGGGTACTTATAAGTCTTACTTAGTACCTATTTACTAAGTCCCCCGACCCTCCAAGTAGGGCTATCTCGGTCTAGGAAGGGATTTTGTGAGAGCTTCTTGTCCCTTCATGGCCGTCTGGAAGCTCTCGGAGCAGGTTAGCTCAACTAATGGGGCCAGTTTTCTGAAGTTCGATCTCTTGGCACCACAAAAGCGCTGTGCAAGGGGACTCTATCTGGGCTATCCTCCCTTGCCTCAGCTCTGAACCCTAAACCCTAAACCGCACTTGCTGCCCTGCCAGGTAGAAGGCAGACGTTTGAGTTGAGCGGAAGACCACGGTCTAGGGTTTAGGGGCTTACCCATAGGCCCCAAAGTAGTTCCTTTTTGGGATTACCTTATAGGATTCTATATACGAACCCCCAAAAGGAACTACTTTGGGGCCTTAGGGTAGGGTTTTGAGGGTTATTACCGAATACGGCCGCAAAAGTAGGCCTTCACAAAGAACTCCGACAGCAGAAATGGCAGCACCAGTATCAGTAGGGGAGAAGGGCGAGTGCGGGTAGCAATCGCACAAATATACGTTGCTGCAATGGGAAACATCGTATTGTGAAAGCATCACACAACTGACAAAGCTCAAATTTCATGCCAATACCTGCAAGACTGCCAAGACCTTCCTGGTGCTCCCAGCCAGGACTCAAAGTCACGCACATACGCAAGAAACAAGCCACGGCAATAGCGGAAGCAACAGCGCAAGCAGTTGAAACCGTACTTCGAAATCGATCGCCTATAGCTGCTAGCTCAGCATCATAAGTTAGACACAGACTGGCATACAGGCTTAGACACCAATGATCCAAGAAGCTTTTCGTCATTACTCGACGCAGCTTTGCATTCCCAGCTGAAGTAGTGCTCCCATTCACCTTGTGTGTTTGGCAGATGCTTTCTTGCTTTTTTGTGCGTGGGCTTTCAGTTCAGCTTCGAGCCAGCCGGGGCTTGAGGGCTTAGGGCTTAGGGTTGCATGTTCAAGGTTCAATGGAGCTTAGGCGAGCTGCAGGGCATGGGGTTGAGTGTTCCCAGGCCCGAAAAGGGCTAGGACTGTAGGTTAGCAAAGTTAGCACTGGTGGCAATTGTGTAGCCATCGAATTGCCATGGTGACAGCAGTGGCAACTTGTAAATACACTGCACGTTTAACAATAGGCGTAGCAATAACATTGGGATCCGCAAGACGAGCCTGATGACCAACCTTACACCAGCAACTGCGTCCACACTCATGATAAGATCGAAAGTCAACAACAAAGAAAACACCTGCTTTGGTAATGCTGACGATGATACGAAGTCTTTGCTGAGGAACGCCGATTGAGGGTTGGGGGTGTGAAGTTCCCTTGCGACTGTGAATGATCTGACGCTGCAGAGACTTGGCTCCTTGCACTCGCCTCCTCATCGTCTGAACCTTCGGATGCCGATGCCTGCCACGCAACAGCTCAAAGGGGAAGCTTTTGTTCAGCTGCCGAAACAGGAGTTTAGCCGTCGGGTTCTGGGAACAGCCTATCCCGCACGAGCCACACTACTCATGGACATGACGGTGCAGTCATGAGATCAGCCTGTTATTTTAAAAGTGCATATAGGCTTGAAAAAAGCATAGGTCTTCAAAAAAACTTGAGCATCTCCAAACCCCTAAGCCGAAGGCCTCAGCCCGCGACCTGGGATTCCATTTCTGCGAGTCAGAGGGCAATTTGAATCCAGCCTTTGCTAATACTTACCTTTTACATCTTTCAGCCCCGACCACTTTTCAAACTTTTTCCGGCTTTGAAATTCTTCTTTCAGCCGAATCAAGGTTAATATTGATGAAGCTCAAAAAGGGGGCCCCCGGTGGTTTTTCAACGGTGGCCTCATGGAAGCACACGCCAGCGCGGAGCCCGTCAATCTCCCACAGCGCTGAAGTTTCCGACTCCATGGCTCTGGGACAGGATTCGGATTCCAGGGTTTAGGTTTTGGGAGTTTCCGAAAAGTTAGGGGTAGTACCTTACTTTTGGGGCCCTTGTAATAAGGATCCTACTATTTAGGGTACTTTCTTAGCCCTATTTTTGGGAAACTTCCATTTTAGGGTTCAAGCTTTAGGGCTTTCGGGTTCGGGGTTTTAGGGTTTAGGGTTCAATTAGGGTTCGTCACAAGGCTTCAGGGACCAACTTCACCCATGTGGAGGGCATGGCTTATTAGCTTTGGTTTAGGACTTGAGGCGCAGATTGCATCAGCCTTACACCGTCATGCCGGGCGAATTGGAGAACTCCGCTGTAACTCGTTCGCATTATCTCGGGCTCTAAATCGGAACCTAAACCACCAAACCCAAAGCCTCTCCACGGCTCTCCGAGAGCTTCGACTCTTGATGGCATGTGCTGTGTGGGGGGGGGGGTCCACCGAGGTAGAGCAGAAAGCAGCTGCAGGAAAAGGCTTCGGTTTTTTTTTTTTTTAAAGGCTTCGGGTTTAGGGTTTAGGGAAACTCTAAGGGTTTAGGGGTTCGGGCCTAAGGGTGCAGGGCTTAGGGACACTGGTAAGGGGTAATCTGAGGAATACCAGAAGAATAGGGAAGCAATTAAGTATCAAATCTAGAGACGACCTACCCCTCAAACCCCCAACTCATGCAGCACAGACCCTAAACCCTAAACCTTAAACCGTAAACCCTATATACCCTGAACCAGTAGGGCATGGAGGCCTATGCAATCTACCCCTCGGCAAAGTGAACGTCTGAACCTTGCGCCCCAAGAGCCGGATATAGGCCATTCTACGTAACTTCCATGTTGCAGAGCATGGAGGAGGTGGTCCCTTGACGGAGCGTTCGGAAGACGTTCAGGGCAGTAAGGTGTTGACGGTTTAGCGTCAGTCCACCAATTAGGGACATGACATGTGGGGTATAAGAGGTACGAGTAATTGCTTGCCAAACTTACGATCGATTCAGTGCTTGCGGAGATGAAAGCTGCACTTCTCGCACATCGGCCAAAAATTTGCGAGGTACAGACATGGAGACTGGTTCTATCCAAAACGCGATGCAGGACAGCAATGTAGAGGCCTTCATGATTAGAATAGGGTTTTGGGGGCTCCTTTTCATAAAAAAGTATAAGATCCCCCAAACTCTATTCTAATTGCTAAGGCCCCTCTATTAGGTTTCGAAGCAGAAGGAAGCATTGCTTGAAGGCTGAGGTCTTCTTTGGCCGAATCCCTGTCGAAGTGGGCCGCTGCTGGGAACTACGAGTTCGGTGGCTGAAGGTGCGGTTTCTATGCCCCCCCTTGGAACCATAATAAAGATAATAGTCTTAATATTCTCTTGGGTTTTATATTATGAACAAAAGTAAAGCGTAATTCCGAAGGAGACAAAAGGTTTAGGGTTCAGGGATTTTAGAGCTTCAGGGCTTTAGATACCGCTGAAAAGCTTAGAAGCTTCTAGGATGTGCTGTGAAGGCGATAGGACTGCAGGAAGATGTGTTTCGCCGGACCCAAACCCTCAGCCCCGGAAACCTTCACTAGCCCCACAAAAATGAATGGACCGTGGCAGCAATATCGAAGTAGCCACAGCAGCAAAGGCACCGTTTAACATGCTCCACAAGCTTTTGGAGTGCTGAAAAGTTCCCCACACTGCAAGCAGCCTGCTTCTACCGATTTCTCCTGGAGACTGCGAGTTTAGCTGCCCAAGCGCAGGATCTCTTATCATTGCAAAGCATCAGCTTTGTCTTTGGCCTGTCTTCGAGGTTCAGCCTTGTCACAGCAGATACTGCATGAAATACGATCAACCAGTACTAGTACTAGTACTAGTACTAGTACTAGTACTAGTACTAGTACTACTACTACTACTACTGCAGGCACTACCATGACCAGTACCGCTACCACTATCACGACCACCACCACCACCACCACCAGCAGCACCAGCAGCACCAGCACCAGCACCAGCACCAGCACCAGCACCAGCACCAGCACCAGCACCAGCAGCAGCACCAGCAGCACCAGCAGCACCAGCAGCACCAGCAGCACCAGCAGCACCAGCAGCACCAGCAGCACCAGCAGCACCAGCAGCACCAGCAGCACCAGCAGCAGCAGCAGCAGCAGCAGCAGCAGCAGCAGCACCACCACAAAAACTACCACCACCGCGACCACGACTGCTTCCGCTACCGCGAACCACTACGACCACGACCACGACCGCTACTGCGACTACTACTGCTTCAAAATAATACTGCCACTGCTACTGCTGCCAAAGCTACTGCAAATTACCACCACGGCTGCTTCCACCACCGCCACTACCACTACCACTGCTTCCAACTGGGAGCAAGAAACGACACGCTCAAACATCATAGTGACATGCCGCTGTCGTAAACCTAGCGGACCTAGCGAGTGCTCTCAACCCTGTGGAAGACAGTCCGAAAGTAGCGTCGGTGAAACGTGGCGTGAGAGCCCAGATATGTTGTATCGGTTTATCTAAGACCTGGTGGGGGACTGGGGGTGCTTTCTTGTCGAATTTTTCTGGTCATGATTTTCTAAGACTCCCAAACCGAGCTGCTTGTGGTTTCGGGGTGTTAGGGCTCAGGTCGTACTGTAAGCCGCTACTTCCAGCCTGCAACCCAACCCCGGCTAAATTCCTCGCGCTGCAGACTTTGGGCTTGGGCCTTTACAAGGGTCAAAGTCGCTGTCCATTTGGGGGTAAGGGTTCAGCCTGGCCTCTGCTTCAGGTTTTTGGGCAGCGCTTGAGGGCCCAATTATGGGGTTTAGGGTAGCAGCTCTTTCAAGACATTCCGACACTGTTCAATAACATTTTATTACTTTGTTGCCATTCCCATACTGCAGTTAATGACCGTACTCACAAATCTATAGATAAACCAAATGCCCACTGGGTCACTGGGGTTCCTCCCCGCAAAAGACCGGGATTCAATTTGGAATGACTTAGCAAGGGTTCCATTTAAACCTCAGCAGGCTCCGCCTAATTGACACCCTAGGAGATCCCGGCTAAGAAAGCGTGAACTGACGAAGACCCTGAACCTGACGGTTCTGGGAAAAGCAGTGCTAGGAAGTCGGGCGATAATGCTGAAAAAGGGTTTCCCATGGTCTTAGGGGCTGAGTACCCTCGTCCAAAACAGCTTAACCTTGCAATTATGGTAGGCTTATTTAAATTAAGCACCAAAAGGTCAGACGTGCACGGTTTCGAAATTTTGATTGCTGGGCCATCAAAGTTTGAGTTCTGGAAAGATGAACATTCGCAACACTAAGCCCGAATACTATGGCACGTCGTGTATGGTATAATACAATATAGTCGGCTATAGAAGAATATGGTCGATCTAAACAGACTATGTTGGATTATAGCATCATATTGTAGACTTTTGTATTTTGATGTGTTACGTTATGGTATAACGTATTAGGTTGTTATAGCTTAGTATCGTATCTAAGCAGTAGATCCACATATCGGGGTCCTCAAGAACTTCCGGTAGCATCCGGCCTGAGCAATGGCCAGCAGGCCGAAGTCCTGCAAGAAGAGGCGGCCCGTAAGTAGGTAGTAAGTAAGACTTATAAGTACCATAACCCCAATTAGGGTCCCTTTTAGGGTACTTATAAGTCTACCTACTACCTACTTACTAAGTCCCCCGAAACTCCAAGTACTCTCTACCCCCTGATTAAGAAACCCTTGGGCCGTTTTGTAGGGATCTTTGAAAGGGGTCTATAAGGGTAACTAACTATAAGGGATCTATAAGGGAACTATAATACTGTAGGAACCCGATTAAGAAACTTTGGGCCTTTATTGGGGTTCCTTGTATGAATCCTACTATTTTTCAGATTATATGCTTCGGTCCTACCTCCGTAATTTCCAAAAAATATGCTAGAATCAAGCATATACTCTACTATATGCTAGACTATCACACATGCGAAACTATACCATTCGTATACATTCAGCGCCGTGGGTGGGTGGGTGACGGGTGGGTGGGTGGGCGGGGGTACGAGGCTGGCGGCCCTCTACGAGCAAGTCTTAACGAAGGCCTTGGCTGCAACAGTCTACCCCTAAGAGCTAACCCGTTAACCCTAAGACACCCACACCTGTCGGTTCAGTCATGAGTCACGAGCCCCTCACAAACCTTGCGTTGTCTCTTCTCGTACCCTCCGGGGCCTGCCTTTCATGAGACTTGTTCATCAGAACAGGTCCATGACAAAGTCCCCCACGTCCTGTGCGACGCTAACCCTGAACCTGGAGTTCAATAGTATTCCCCAAAAGTACTATGCATAGGACTAGAGAACAATACGACCCAAAACCCCGTTTTCATCATCCAGGGACCTTATGTTGTGTTCTGATTCCTCAACCATGTTTTTTGGGATTTCAGCCTTTGCAATGTCATTGACGCATGACTGGCAGCCCAACTGCCCGGAATTCATGGCTTCCAAGCGCTGGTGTTGAGGGGTTCTAGATTCAGGGTCCAAGTTGGAGGACTGCGCTTCCTTCGAACATGCAGTTCCGAATCCTAAACCCTAAACCCTAAACCGCAAAGCACCCCCGGCCCCTGAACCCGCCTCAGACTGGTAGGCCTCAAAACCTTAAGTTTCCGGATTCTCGATCATGAAGTGGGAGTTTCCGAAAATTAAGGGGTACCTTATTTTGGGGGTCCTTATAAGAAGGATCCTTCTATTTAGGGTACTATATTCGGGTCCCCTTATTTTTGGAAACTCCCATGTCACAGGCAAGGGAGAACCAGTCCACGCGCGATGTCGCTACTAGTCACGGATGCCGATAAGGAAGCGAGATAAGGAAGCGAGATCCTCAACGCTAAAGCCTGTCCAGACTTCTTATACTTCCCCCCAAAGCCACAGAACTAAAGGTTAAACTTTCCGGTTACTACTAAACTATAAGAAACCCCAAAAAAGTTAAGGCTGGCTATTGGGGACGCAAGCGGAATTTGAGCTCCCCAGCCTCAGCAGCACCACCGATCCACTCCTGGCCAACTTGACGCTCAGTGCGGAGTCTGCTAGTTGGGCATAGGGTTCGCTTAATATGACTTCTTTGTAAAAGTCCTGAAAAGGTCGGTTATTTGGGGTTAAGGAGGTTGGGTTTCGGCCTTAAGGTGTTGGGTTGAGGGTTTCAGGTTTCAGGCTATTGGCGAAATTGCCCGTGCCTAGTGGTTGATATCACTTGGACAGCTCGTCTGATGCAAGCCGTAAACCCACGATTCATCCTGCGTCTTGTGCCCGCAAGGTATTGCAGATCTTTCTTGGGCTTCAAAGTTCCTAGTTGAGATCAGTGAGTGGGGGTTTCGGTGACAAGACTCTTGTCACAGTGGCGAGGAGTGGTGGACAGAGGAGTCATGTATATAAGGGCCATGTAGCTAACAGGAGGAAGGAAAACACTCACACGCAATGAAGCTCCCAGCATCAGTTCCGATTTGAAAATCCGGAGCCCATGACTTCAGAACTGTTCTGCCACAAGCACATCTGCATCTACGGCTTGAATTTGCCAATGCTTTCGGCTCCGAAAGACCCTAAACCCTAAATCCTAAACCTTAAACTCGCTAAACCCTAAGCCTTGATAATAGGAGCCGCAGGAGCAACGAACAAATTTGGCCGAGCTGCGCCAGCGTCCGTGGCGATGTCTCCTACAGCATCCTCGGTGCAGAGACAGAGAGAATGCAGGGAGAGCTCCTTTTAGGGTTTAGGGTTTATGGTTCCTGCAGTTCCTGTAAGGGCACCTTTAAGAGGAAACTAGCTCTGGACACAGACACCTGAAGAGCACAAGACTACAGCTTTCATCAAAAAGCATCTTGATCTGCGACATCTTCGGAGCGCTTGAAGCCACACTCCCTGCACACCCCAAAATTCCCTACAGCTACCATCCCGATTCAGAAAGACGAAACCACTAAGACCCCAAAAGCTGCAACCCGAAACTTGGGTTGCTAGGAACCTGGAACTTGAAACCCCAAAGCCAACCAGGGGTTCACCTTGCGAATGCGAGGAGAAATCTTGGTTTCCGAAACTAGGGGACCCTAAATAGTCGGATCCTTATTATAAGGACCCCCAAAATACGGTACCTGCGGAAACTCCCAACTGAATTAAGCAACAAACCCCCTGCGGTCCCATAAGGCAAGTACACTTAAGGGCAGGAGCCGACATCTGAGCTTAAGCTTCTGGCGGCCATGCCGATAAGGATACCAGGAAGCATATCTAAGAACAAAGGCCAATATGAGCTGGAGTTGTTGTTAAGGCTAGGATGCCCCATAACCTAGGAATAAAAAGGGCTCCGTTTTTGGTATTGGATACCTTTACCAGGAACCTAGGACTACAAATAAGGGAATAAGGGTACTACTGGGCATCCTAGAAGGTGATTTATCCCCATAAGCCTGATCCCTGGCACCTACAACCGGCAACTTGGGCATTCCCAGTGCAGATGCCGCAACAAAGCCTAGACCTAAGAGTAACCTAGTAATAAAAAGGGTGCCCTTTTTGGTTTAAAGGGGGTTATAAGGGAACCTGAACCCTAAAAAAGGGAATAAGGGCTTACTCTGGGTCCTAGAAGCTGTATCAGGGGGCCGTGGAGAAGAGTTCCAGAGTACGCTGACGCTCAGCCCCAAACCGAAAACGCCCGCTAAATCTTAAGCCTATAAACCCAAAACCGCTAACCCCTAAACCTCAAAACCTAAACCCCTAAACCTAAACCCCAACCCTAAGCCCTGAGCCCTAACCACCCCAGAACTCGAAACAAAGCTTCAACCCTCCCCTCCGCCCCTTCTGCAAAGCTACACCCAGGCCCTCGAGGCCATCTCCGTCAGCCAACAGCCTGAGATCAAAGGTTTGAAGGATTGACGGTGGTTCTTGATTGTTTGTTTATCTTATTGAGCTCCTTTTCTTGATTTTTGTTTAGGGTATAGGGTTTAGGGCACTGCTGTGGATATCTTTCAGTGCTTTCGCCGTGTTGCATTGCGGGACTTGATTTCAAGTTTTCCTTCATGCGCGTGCTTGCTGTCCTGTGGATGGCTTCCTGAAGATGTCAGGGCTCTGTTTATTAGGGTCCAGTGAGGAGTTGCAGTTTGGTCAAGACGAGCTCGGACCAATTTTCTTGACATGATACTGGCAAACAAGTAATGGGAACGAATTCATGCTGTTGTCTTGTCGCCATCGCAGCAAACTTTAGAGACTTGCATCCGCAATAAATGTCCAGGTGAAGCACGGAATGTTTAAGCGAAGGTCGGCTGGGAGGGCAAGGGTAATTAAGGGTACGATGCGAGCTTAGGGTTTTATTTTGGGTCTAGGTTTTCGCATTCAAGGTCTAAGGTTTAGCGCTGCAGTTGAAGATTTGTGGTTTCATGGTTTAGGGTTGGGATGCGGGCTTTGTTCAAGATGCGTTGAACGACCCACGGGCCCATGACATTACCAGTGTTTCTTTCAGTTTCAAACGTTTGTTGTGTGAGGCCCATCATCCGAGACGACGCGAAGGGGTTGAGGATTGAGGAAACCTTCGATCCTCAAACAAAATCTTGCCAAGCTCGAACCAGCAGCGCACCAGCGACGCAAAGCCCTGCGACGCCCGCCACGGCTGCCACACCTGGGTCGGGACAAATGTCTAAAGCTGTTAACTTGTCATCTCAAGTGTCCTTATAGTACTCGTACCATACAGGCAGTATGAGCAATTATCAAGAACACGGCCAGGACCACAACCGCCACAACTACGACACCAGCCACGTCGACGACGACACGGTCAACAACAACGAAAATGCGAACAGCAAATGACAACGACAATTCTTGTTGTTCTCTGCTGTTTCATCCTTCCATTGCCTGACTATTATCCATACTGCTGCAAACCCCTTTTTCCTGAAGCCACGTAGTAATACTTCAAGAATAAGGTGCGATCGCCGCGCCTCAAGAGCCCAAAACCCTGGGTAAGCCCCAAGCCCATCACCCTGAAAGGACCGTAAATACAAAAACCCTGCACACCTTGAAGCCCCATGTACAGCGCCTATACAGCATCAACCTCGACATATAACATATTATATATATATATATATATATATGTAGTTTATATAATCCCCTAAAACCCAAGCCCTCCATGAAGCCCTATAAGCCCTAACTTTGAAAACCCCTTAGAAAAAAGCCTCAAACCTGAAAAACTCTGGACCCAAAAGCTCTCAACCTTAAACCCTAAACCCTAAACCCTAAACCCTAAACCCTAAACCCTAAACCGCAAATCCGAAAACTTCAGGCTTTCTGCGAGGTTTTTGAGACCCGGCCTCCAACGCCAGCAGCCACCTTGGCTCCAGTGCTCCAGCCCCTGGCGGTTTTGGGCTTTAGGGTTTCGGATTTTTTGGGGGGGGGCTTAGGCTAGAAGGATTTAAAGCTCAGCGCTGGGGGGGCTCAGAGGCTTAGTAGAGTCTAGCTTAGAGGTTCAGAGATCAAAGGTTTCTAGGACCAAAGATGCGGCTTAGGATTTCAGGATGTCGCGGACGCCCAAAACCCTGAACCTCAAACTCCTTCCCACAAAAACCCCCAAGTTCCCTGCCCTGAAAGCCTAAATCCCAAAACCCGAGACCCCCCCAAACCCTAAACAACCCCTAAGCTCCCAAACCCTGAACGCTAAACCCCTAAGCCCCTCCGCTAAACCCTAAACCCCTAAACCTAATCAAACTCCTAAACTCCTAAACCTCCAAACCCTAAACTCCCAACTCCTAAACTCCCAAACCCTAAACTCCCAAACCCTAAACTCCCAAACCCTAAACTCCCAAACCCTGAACTCCCAAACCCTAAACTCCCAAACCCTGAACTCCCAAACCCTGAACTCCCAAACCCTAAACTCCCAAACCCTAAACTCCCAAACCCTAAACTCCCAAACCCTAAACTCCCAAACCCTAAACCTCCAAACTCTAAACTCCCAAACCCTGAACTCCCTAAACTCCTAAACTCCCAAACCCTAAACTCCCAAACCCTAAACTCCCAAACCCTAAACTCCCAAACCCTGAACTCCCAAACCCTAAACTCCCAAACCCTGAACTCCCAAACCCTGAACTCCCAAACCCTAAACTCCCAAACCCTAAACTCCCAAACCCTAAACTCCCAAACCCTAAACTCCCAAACCCTAAACCTCCAAACTCTAAACTCCCAAACCCTGAGCTCCCTAAACTCCTAAACTCCCAAACCCTAAACTCCCAAACCCTAAACTCCCAAACCCTAAACTCCCAAACCCTAAACTCCCAAACCCTAAACTCCCAAACCCTAAACCTCCAAACTCTAAACTCCCAAACCCTGAACTCCCTAAACTCCTAAACTCCCAAACCCTAAACTCCCAAACCCTAAACTCCCAAACCCTAAACTCCCAAACCCTAAACTCCCAAACCCTCTCCCAAACCCTAAACTCCCAAACCCTAAACTCCCAAACCCTAAACTCCCAAACCCTAAACTCCCAAACCCTAAACTCCCAAACCCTAAACTCCCAAACCCTAAACCTCCAAACTCTAAACTCCCAAACCCTGAACTCCCTAAACTCCTAAACTCCCAAACCCTAAACTCCCAAACCCTAAACTCCCAAACCCTAAACTCCCAAACCCTACCCTGAACTCCCAAACCCTAAACTCCCAAACCCTAAACTCCCAAACCCTAAACCTCCAAACTCTAAACTCCCAAACCCTGAACTCCCTAAACTCCTAAACTCCCAAACCCTAAACTCCCAAACCCTAAACTCCCAAACCCTAAACTCCCAAACCCTGAACTCCCAAACCCTAAACTCCCAAACCCTGAACTCCCAAACCCTGAACTCCCAAACCCTAAACTCCCAAACCCTAAACTCCCAAACCCTAAACTCCCAAACCCTAAACTCCCAAACCCTAAACCTCCAAACTCTAAACTCCCAAACCCTGAACTCCCTAAACTCCTAAACTCCCAAACCCTAAACTCCCAAACCCTAAACTCCCAAACCCTAAACTCCCAAACCCTGAACTCCCAAACCCTAAACTCCCAAACCCTGAACTCCCAAACCCTGAACTCCCAAACCCTAAACTCCCAAACCCTAAACTCCCAAACCCTAAACTCCCAAACCCTAAACTCCCAAACCCTAAACTCCCAAACCCTAAACTCCCAAACCCTAAACTCCCAAACTCCTAAACTCCCTAAACTCCTAAACTCCCAAACCCTAAACTCCCAAACCCTAAACTCCCAAACCCTAAACTCCCAAACCCTAAACCCCTAAACTCCTGAACTCCCAAACCCTAAACCAGACCCCCCCATCGAGGGCTCCGGGCTTCGGCTTCGCCGCGGGGTCTGCTCCCGGGTCCGCCGGTGCCGCCGGGTCCGCGGGAGCTGGGTCGGTGCCTGCACACTATGGTACTTTAAAGGTGTATATATATATATATATAAGGATTAGGCTGTAAAATAACAGACTCGCAAAAATAGCACCTTAAGGGTTTCAAGATTAGGCCGCAATATAATACACCAGCAATAATAAATAATAAATAGTATTTTAAGGGTTTAAGGATTAGGGGTTTAGGGTTTTGGAGATTAAGGTTTAAGGATTAGGGATGATTAGGGCATATTGTATAAGGGTTGTAGTGCTTTAATAAGGGTATAAGGATTTTAGGGCCTTTATGGGGTTCAGGGTTTATAGGGTTTAAAGGGTTTCGAGATATTCTAGGGTTTAGGCTTTATAGGGTTTAGGGTTTGGGGTTTAAGGACTCTAAAGCATAATATAATAAGGGTTCTAGAGGCCTGTAGTAGGGATTGAAGAGTCCTTACACCCTGCCCTTCCAAAAAAGGTGATTTACCCAAGCCTCCTCCGGCAGGGGCAGGGGCGGGCTTCTTTCCTCACAAAAGGCAGCAGTAGCCCTAACCAGCGCCCTGCTCATGGCCTACTTGGAGGTTCATGGTTAGTTTTGAGAGAGTTCTAACTAGGTCAACTAGGTATTAACCAGAGTTATAACCGACATAAAAGGACTCACAAGCAAAGAAAAACATGACATCAGTACAAACAGTTTGAACACAAGGAGCAGTTATACTTTCAGAAAGCTTTTTGGGATTAGGCTTTCGGCTTTCGGCGCTTAGGGTTTTTCAAGGTTTGGCGATCTATAGCTCATGGCGGAAAGAACGAAGAAGATACCTGGCATGCGGGCTGTAGAAAAGAACTTTAAGGGGTTCAGGGTTTAGGGACCAAGCGCCAGGAGCAGAAGAGCACATCATCCTAAACGTCATCTTGAAGTGACAGTTGTCATAATGGTAATCCTGGATCCCATGTCCAAAATTCATTGCCAGGAACAACATTCCAACGCACTAGGACTCGAACTACTAGAAGTCTCGAAAAAACAGCAATATTTTCCGGGATCGTCCCTATATGAGTATAGCATAAGGACCCCTCCCCCCAATCCCTAGCCTAGCCCTGTCAAGCGAGTCTAAAAACCGCAGCAATCCTCTAGCGATCAGTTTTCCGTGGGCTTCGGTCCTGAAGGTTTCTGGGGTTTAGGGTACATCTTGGGTTTAGGGTTTAGGGTTTAGGGTTTAGGGTTTAGGGTTTTAGGCTCAGTGGTTTAGGGTCTTAGGCTGAGGTTTGTGGGGCAGGAAGACTGGGGCGTAGGACCGCAAGCAGAGGCTAGGATGCTACAGCGCTGGAAAAGAACGCCAGAGAACTCCGCCCGTCCTGGACTTCCCTCCAGAAATGATGCGAACTCGTCGTAGGAAATCTGGCCGAAGCGCGCCGAAACAAAAGGCTCAGAGTCTGCAGCTTCAGGTTTAGGGTTTAGGGGTTTCGGGGTTTAGGGTTGAGGGCTTAGGCTGTCGAAGTCGATAGGTTTAGGGTTTATGGGGTTTAAGGTTTAGGGGTTTAGGGTTTTCGAAGTAGAAAGGTTTAAACCATCTGTTGGGCTCAAGGTAAGTGGTTGGTCTTTCCGGTGTAGGATCGTTGTCGGGCTTGGGGTTTTATGGTGCACCAGGTGTCGATTTCAACAGCCCCCGACACTGTTTATAGGTAGAGTTTGAACAATAAGGGACATCAAAAGCCATCCCAAATCGACACCTAGTAAAGAATATGTAAACTTAGACCTTAGAGCACCTATTTAAGGAAACGTTATCCGAAATCGATACCTAGTCCAGGATTGCAAAGTGTAGGGACCGTAAAGTTCGGTCCATGGAGCTCGAGTCTTAAGGAGGAGGCTTGGGGCTTAAGAGGGTTTGAGGGTTTAAGGGCCTTGGGGGTGTTTAGGCTTAGGGGTTTCAGAGGGTTTGAGGGTTTAAGGGGGTTTAGGGTAGAAATGTTTTTCGGGTTTAGGGGGTTTAAGCGGGTTTAGGGGTGTTAAACGGGGTACAGGGTTTTAAGGGTCCAGGAGGATATGGGACTTTCCCAAAATAGGGGACCCCAATATAGCACCCTAAATAGTAGGATCCGTATTAATTATGAGGACCCCAAAATAAGGTACCCCTTGCTCTTGTATGCGCTTTCCCAGCCGTTCTCGACCTCCCCATCTGCACTTGGGTGGTTGTCTAAATGATGGTCCCTTTTGGGGAACACTAAATATTTTGTGCCGTACTATATTAGGGACCCAAAAAGGGACAATAATTTTGACAACCACCCACTTCGGAATGCGAAGCTTCGGAATTGGAGCCGGGCGTGGGATTGCTGGAGCTGAATCCTGAACTCAAGACCGTCATACAGACTAAACCTTGCATAGCCCTCAGAAACATGCTTGAAGCTCCGACAGAGCATTTTGCAAACCACCTGTTGCTGCTTGGAAGAGCCCTGAAGGGCCTTCACCGGAACCAGGAGCCAGAAAGGAGGTACGACTGGGGACCTATCAATGGGAACAGGCTGCCTTGCTTATAACAGATGCTACAACCCTAAACCCTAAACCCTAACGACTTATGGGTTCTACCGTCCGCACAAACCCGAGTTTTTCAAGATCCGAGGCCCGGAAACGCCCAGAAGCTGGCGTTAGTCAAAGTGAACCTGACAACTCTCAACCTCAGTGTTGGGGCTCTGCCTGGTAGTCAGAGTTCTTGTCCGTAGACATGATGAGGTCGTTGATCTCCTGTCGTCTCTCTGCAGCAGATTTCGGAAGCAAGCGATCCGAGGAGGGCGAACGCTCAACTCCAAAGAAACCCTAAACCCAGAACCTTCAACTTCACACTCTGAACCCTATAACCCTAAACCTTAAACTCAAACCCTTTAGCCGTATACCCTAAACCCAGCCAACCCTGAGCCTTCAAACCTTAAACTGAAACCCTTAAGCCGTGTACTCCCTATGTACCCTAAACCCCCCCCAACCCCCCCCACAGACCAAAGCACACAGCAGCATCGCAGCTCATTGCTTCAAGGCACCGCTTTCGTCAGTGCCGGGTTCAATTGAACCTCAGAATCTTTTAGGGGTTTAGGGGTTTAGAGCTCTGGAGCGTTAGGGCTTAGGGCTTTAGGGTTTTAGGGTTTAGGGCTTTAAGGGCTTGGGGGGGTAGTGTTAGGCTATAAGGGGTTAGGGTTAAAGGGTTTTGGGTTTTCAATCTACGGGTTACGGCTTTAGGGTCTACCCTAAGGCTCCATAGCAGTTCCTTTTTGGGGTTCATATATAGAATCCTATAAAGTAATCCCAAACAGGAACTACTATGGAGCCTCTGGGTAGGGTTATGGGTCGAAGAATCGGCTTCAATGGAGTTTGCACGGGGATTTCGCAAAGGGTTTCTGAGCGATTGCCACGGTCTTCAGGGCGTTTTGACAGTTTAGGGCTTTGAGTGTCTTTGTGGTACAGTGCTTCGGGGCCAGGCTTACTGTACTATACTATGTCTAGAATTTAAAGGAGCCTCGAAAAAGTCTTGGTACATAATTATTAATGCCCCTTGAGTAATCGTTTTAAATGCCTCTTCCTGAAACTTTAGTACTTGGGGTGTAGAGCTTCAAGGGTTTGGGGTTTGGGGTTCTGAAGTGTTCGGGGTGCAGAGTTTAGGGCTTCTGCAGCCGCTTGTGTGTCCCTAGCCTAACCCCAAACCCTGCATCCAATCCCTAAACCACAAACCCGTAACCCCAAACCGTAAGTCCTAAGCCCTAGGCTATAAGCCTTACTCCCAAACCCCGTAGAAACGTAATTTTTCAGACGAAGAGCGATCAGCTCGGCCAACTCGGCGAAGCTAATGAAACCTGGCTTCGGGCACCAGCTCGGGTCTTTCATAAGGGCCGGAATTTAGGTTTAGGGTTTATGGTTTAGGATCTTTCAGAAGGGCAGAAATTTGCCTGAATAGTCAGGGGTTTAGGGTTTAGAGATCGGGTCTTTCATAAAGGCCTGAAGGATTAGAATAAGTTATTGTCATTAAGGTTCCTCCAAGGGTTCTCAAAGGATTACATAGGCATATTAGAGGAGTTTCAACATCAGGGCCTTGATCATTATGAAAATTACTTAGGGCGTTGGCGTTGGGGCATATGATAGTCTGAGCATAAAGGGACTACGTATCAGGAACTGGGCGTAGGATGTTACTAGGGGTACAGGGTGTAGGATTTCGTCCCTGGTCCCTTGCAATGGCGGGCTTGGGATGTAGGGCACGGGTCACCGGGTAAGGGGTCGGGGTTTAAGGCTAAGCCATTTGCGGCTTCGGGGTGTTCACGGTGCAAGCCGTTGAAGGCTTCCGGGATTCAGTGGCTGAGGTGCCGGGTGTAGGGTTTCGATGCTGTGGGGTTCGGGGTTCGGGCTCCAGAAGCAGGTGGAAGACTTGTCGTTCTGGCACAGGATAGGGATTTGTGTGATGAAAGCGTCTGCGCTTTGCCTATATCATATCCCTAAACCCCTGAACCCTAAACCCCCCGGAACCCTAAACCTCTGAACCCTCAACCCCGGAACCCAAACCCCCTAAACCCTAAACCTCTAAACCCTAAACCCCGGAACCCTAGACCTCTGAACCCTAAACCCCGGAACCCTAGACCATTTGGATTTTCCGATAATAGGGGCCCTAGTGTAATAGTAGGATCCTTATAACAAGGACCCCAAAATAAGGAACCCCTAAGTCTCGGAAACTACCGTATCTGGGTTTGTCACAATTACGGTTCCCTTCTTGGGTACCCTAAATATTAGGTGCCGTGTTATAATAAGGACCTCAAAAAGGGATCATAATTTTCAAAACCACCCTACTTGGAGGTTCATGGTTAGGTCTATGTAGGCTTAGGGTTATAAGCAGGGGAACAATAGTTCTAACCCCCTCTTATAGGACTTATAGCCCTATATTTTCAAAACCACTCATATCAGCCCAAAGCCTCAACTCGCAATCCCGCGCGCATGGCCCAGCCTTTGCCATCCTTGTCCCACTTGCGGAACTGCTCCTGGCTGGCTCTTAGTAGGGAATGAGGTTCCTTTAAGGCTTCCTTTAAAGGGTTCCTATAAGGGTTCCTTTAAGGGTTCCTTTAAAGGGTCCTAGATAGAAGGGTTCTATATGGGTTCTATGAGGGTATGGGGGATTTGGTTATTGGGACTACTACAGGGGACCGTAAGGGACTATCATGCGGAACTGCTCCTGTCCAGGCCGGGCAGGTCTGAAAATAAAACGAAGACGAGTGGCAAGCACAAGTTGAGATTCACAGAAATGTTGTGAAAGAACAATCGTGATGGTAGGATGCGGGGTGCAAGATTGGCGTGCAAGCTTGCCACAAACCACTTGCACCACTTGGGGGGGAGGGGGGACTTGGTCATCTTGCCCATCTTGCCTTGCACCAGTTGCACCACTTGGGGACCAAGATTGCGAGATTGGCCAAATTGTGAGCCTGAGTAATTGCCTGCAAGTAAACCCTGCATCTTTCTTCAACCTGGACGCAAAGATCTGCGACCAAAAGCCCGAAAACAACGGCCGTTCTAGAGGAGGGAGGATGCAGCTTGGCCTTCGGGTTCAGGATTAAAGGCATGTATAGATCACTGCATCTTCTTTAATTACGGTCCTGAGCAACACCTCGCATCAGTCAGTGCAAACCACCATCCCCACATGAACACAATCCCCACATGCACTGCACACATAAGGGAACCCCAATTCTGGGCTGGGGCTGAGGAACATGGGATCTGCAACCCTTTAAGGGTCCTGAAGAATCAGAATTCTCTGATACGTTACATACACGCAGTTTTATCTGTTTAGGTATAGATATAGATGTAGATATAGACGCAGATCTACAGACTATAGACATTCATAGAGATAGACATAGAGGGGCTATGTGGTAATCTCTTCACTCATGCTTCAAAGCCCTATATTACAACACTTCCGAAAGCGCGGTCCCGAACAGGATCCATACGACCTTAGCCAGGCATTCCAGAGAGAGCGAACACAGACTGGCTTAACAGAGGGGCCGGAACAACTACAGTAGGTTTTTTTTGGGGGTACACTTTTCTGTATTAATTACACAATATACAGAAGCTCTGGGGATTAGTGATTCAAGCTTCTACTGCAAAAGGATTGGGAGCAAGTTCTCTTGATCCGTTTGGGGTCGGGGCCTTCAAGCGGCAAAGGTTTGGGCTTTAGGGTCAAACGATTCGCGGATGCAGGGCTGAGTTTGATTTTGAAAGTTTGCGGGCTTCGAGCTCCAGGCATTTAGGACGGAAGATAGTTTAATACACCCCTGTAGAGCTAGCCCTCAAAGAGTCCTTGGTATCATAGTATCGTAGCATTCTGATCGTTCACTAAACCCTTAACCCCTTCACCGTAAACCCTAAGCCCTGTTGAGTAAATATTGATCGGGGTTGGGAGCGTCGGGGAAGCATTTCCTTCAGAAGGCCGCTTCCGGGGGTTGGGGTCGCGGTCTTGCCTTCCATGGCTATGGCCACAAAGAACAAGCTGACAAAACCTCTGCAACGCCCCCAAAAACCCTGCCTGTACGTTTAGTTAAAAACCTCTAGGGTGCCCAGTAACCTAGGAATAAAGCGGGCTCCCTTTTTGGTATTGGGTACCTTTATAAAGAACCTAGGACTACAAAAAGAGAATAAGGGTACTACTGGGCATCCTACACTTCCAGAAACCTGAGAGCCATCTGATGGATTCCCAAACTAGTAAGAAGAACTAGTATTTGGGTTTTGGGTCTCTAATATATAATATGGCAAATACTATTTATGGTACCACAAAAGGGACCCCTATTTTGACAACTACCCATGTACTGCTCAGCCTGCTGCAGCACACACTGCAGGATTCTCTGACAATCAACCACGTGATGTCCTTTCCCTTTGCACGACGCGCAAGGTCCTCCAACCATACAGCTCAAAACCTAAGCCTAACTCCTGTGAACCCTACGCCCTAAGCCCCTAGTCTAGAATTGTTGAGGAACCCTTTTGAACCCCCTTTAAAACCTCTAGCAGCTACAGCACCCTAGCAAGTTCCCTGCTAGAACCCTCGATCCTTTGAGGGCAAGGAGCCCTCCCTAAACCCTAAACCCTAAACCCTAGACCCAAAAACCCTAAAACCCTAAACCCTGGACCCTAAAACCCTAAACCCTAAACCCTAGACCCTAACCCCTAGCCCCTAAACCCTGAACCCGAAACCCTACATACTCCCTAACCCCTAAACCCTAAACCCTGGACCCTAAAACCGCCAACCCCTAACCCCTAGCCCCTAAACCCCAAAAAACCCCAAAGCCAGGCCGAGGAGCCCTCCCAGGAGGGCACGGGAACCAGCATCGGCTGGCCGGCGCGTGCTCCTGCAGGAACCTTCACCTCGAAGAACTGACCTCGGCTCTTAGGGTTTCGTTTTTTTTTTAACGCTCCTTTTTCTGCCATGGTATGACGAGGGATTAGGGTTTAGAGTTTAGGGTTTAGAGTTTTGGGCTTGGGGTTTAGAGTTTAGGGTTCCTTCACCTCGAAGAACTGACCTCGGCTCTTAGGGTTTCGTTTTTTTTTTAACGCTCCTTTTTCTGCCATGGTATGACGAGGGATTAGGGTTTAGAGTTTAGGGTTTAGAGTTTTGGGCTTGGGGTTTAGAGTTTAGGGTTCCTTCACCTCGAAGAACTGACCTCGGCTCTAGACGCGTTTCAAAGGTTCGTTTGTGAAAAGAACGCCTGCCTGGACGCGAAAAGTATGTAGAATAAGATCATGTTTATAGGATTTGGGCCATTATTTTACCTACTTTTGGGAGTCTACGTGTTGCTATAGAAGACTCATGGTGAAGATGTTAAGGTTCAAGGATCTAGGGTTTAAGAGATGTGGATTTTCGGGTTCTGGAGTTGACGGTTTGGGATTCCACGGTCCATGGTGGAAGGCTCCAGGGTTTGAGGTTCAGCGCGGAAGTTTATGATGCCTGCAGTCATGACAGATGATGTTGCTCATGGTGATGGTAGCCTAGATGGATATGATTGAAAAAGTGTCCGTCTTGCATTCGTGGGATTTAGCATCAGGATTAACTTCAATGCAAAAGTGTAACACCCGCATGCTATTCAGTTTTTTTTCAAAGGTTTAGGGTTAAGGGTTGGAACCGAAGGCGCATGAGCCATTGTGAGCCCCTTGACAGCACCCTGGAAAGGCCTCGCCGGCCCCATGAAGCTTTGCTGGTGGAAAACCAAGTTAAGCCGTTCAGTCCTACAAAGTTCACAAAACCCTTTTAACGGCTAAAGCCATTTTTCGACCGTTGATGCGCAACTACTACGGCTCGACATGAGGGTTTGGAGTCGTCCACGGTGAGGAGGACAAGAACTCGTCCTGATGCTGCCTTGAGTCCTCTTTCTTATGCTGCTCCTCCTCTTCTCTCTACCGTAATACCTACTAGTCCTACCAGTCTGTGCCACTCCTGTGAAATTACTATACCTTTCAAACCCCTCCCCTTTAACCCCCAATGCCAAGATCCCGAAACCTCCAGGCGCCAAACCTTCCTGGACGAGATTATTTAGGAGGCTGAAAGATTACCAATATGGGTAGTTATCAAAATTAGGGTCCCTTTTTGGGGCCACTAAACTGTATTATAATAGGGACCCCAAAGGGGACAGTAATTTTGACAACCACCCATATTATCTGATACCCTGTTCTTCTCCCATTCGCATGGTCAGGGCTGAAGTGGTCCAAGTCGCCTTTGGCCTTAGGGTGGGGTACTTGGATGATGGTGCCAGCAGCGCCCTCCGGCACCTGGCTGGGAGAAAAACGGTGTGTTCAAGTTTGTTGGTTTCGTCGCTTTAGGGTTTAGGGGAATAACGGTCCATTCAAGTTTGTTGGTTTAAGCAAAAGTTACTGAAATAGTTACGACAAAGTGAAAAGACACAATCTAAGGATGTAGCAATTATGCGGACGAAGCCTTCGAAGACGTCCGAGCGCATTCGCCCAGAAACACGAAACGACATCGCCCACCTTAGCCTAATCCCAAACCCCTAAAAAGCCCCATAGCTCCCTATGAAAAGCTTGCACAATCCTCATAAATCCCCATACAACCCTCAGCCCTAAACCCTGCACCCTAAGCCCTGAATCCTAAAACCCGAAAACCTGTAAGCCCCTTAGCCATCAGCCCCGAAACCCTTTATGAATCCTAAACCCCTAAACCTTATGAGCCAATTAGCCCCTCAACCCCGAAAACCTAAAACTCTAAGCCCTGTAAAAAAGCCCGAAATCCCAGCCGTACTGCTAAAGAACTAAGCCCCATAAGCCCGTTAGGACCGAAATCCCAGCCTTAATGCAGATGGTCGGACCGGGCTCCATGGGTTTGTCGTTGGCATCGCGGATCGGACCACCTTGGGGCGAGCTTCGTGGTTTATGGCTTACAGGTTCCAGGTGTAGGGTCTAGTCTCGTTCGGGGTTAAGGATTTTAAACAGGCTTTCGTCGAAAGTTATCGGGTTTCAGATGGTTTCATAGGGTTTTGGTAAGCCGTGAGAGGGTTTTAGGGGTTCAGCAGGGTTTTATAGGGTTTTAGAAGGATTTGCAGGGTTTGTCACGGGGTTAATCGGGATTTATTATACGGTTTGCAGTTCAGAGGTTTCAGGGTTGGGTTCTCGTAGGGTAGCACAGTAGAAGGTTGAGGGTTTGGTGGTTTCCAATATTTTGTGGATTGTGGGTATGGGAGCTGCTGGATGTGGTTCCGAGGGCTCGGTGTTAAACACCTTCTTGGAATCCCTACACCCTTAAAGTAGGGGCCTTAATAGTTAGAATGGGGTTTTAGGGCCCATTATACTACGACTACAATACGGAACCCCTCAAAATAGTATTGAATTGGTAATTATATAGGCCCCTATCTTAACCCTCAACCCAAAGCCACGATGTCACAGCAGGCTGATCTCTTACAGCAGCACGAGTCGAGAAGAGTGCCAGCGACGGAGTTCGGTACTTCGGTTATGAAGCCTCACACCCCGAATGTTAGATGCTGATTGCAGACGAGTTGTAGTCCAGAAAGTTGACGAAGCACACACCACTGCCAGGATTGAGGAATGATTCGCATGATCGAGAAACCGTTAAAACCAAAACCCTTGACGCGAAGAAATCAAACCCTAATCAACAATACTAGAGCGAATATGACATGCCATACGGGAAGCAGGCCAGGTCAGTTCGGGTCGCATCCTAATTCCGCTGAATTTTGCAGTCGCGATTCCCTTCATTCTGCTTAGGAAAGATTCGGCCTGTACACGATGTTCGACCTTGAGCATCTGCGCCCCCAGATATTTAGGACTTCGTTCTTCAAGCCAGGTCGTGCTAAGTTTGACGTGCAGGTCGGAGCCTTAACTGCATTATTTCGGTGTGATGTCGCCTGTCCTCACTGCAATTTCCCCAGGGAAAGTGATGAGAAGATCCAGAAAGCCGATGTAGCTGACGGTGTATTACTGGCTTCAAGGGTAACTAGGGATCTCTGGTGCTACCCTAAACCAGGAGGTTAAAGGTCACACCTAAACCCTTATAGTATCCTTTTCGATCCCGAAAAAGAACCCCTTATAGTTCCTTAAACCCTGTAACTAGGATACCCAGTAACCTAAGAATAAAAAGGCCTCTCTTTTTGGTAGTGGGTAACTTTATAAGGAACCTAGGACTACAAAAAGGGAATAAGGGTACTACTGGGCATCCTAGATAAAGCCTCATAAGGTTACCTACCCTGAAGTGTTGCCGAGTGGCTTGGCGCCTCCATGCCTAGGCCGAGGATGCTTTCAGGGGTCGGGTTTCATTAGGGCATTAGGCGTGTAGAGCCCAGACCCGAAACCCGAAAAACCGAACCCTAAACCCTTGAACCATAACCCCTATAAGGCGTAGGGATTTGATTAGGGGCTTAGGGTTTAGGAACAAGGCCGGGGTTCGGGTTGCAGGGCGTGCGTGACGCCCTGAGGTCGTAAGGAAAGCCACAAAGCCAACTGGAGCCATGTTGGATTCAGGGCTTCTGATATAATATAGTCCTTCATAGTTATTATACTATATAAATATAATACGGAACCCGCAAAGTAGTACTGGTAATTAACCAGGCCCCTATAGTAGCACCCTACATCAGGATAGGACCCCGCGGCTATTCAGGCAACTTCCCAAAGTGCGCTGCAGCAGTTGGCCGTTAGGGTTCATGTCTTCTCAAGATGCATCGTCCAGAAAGGATGCCGGAGCTGGTTGAGATTGCTTTGCGTTTTCTTAACAAGAAAGAGTCTTCTAACACGTACCAAATGGTAATGTTCGAAGGCAGAGCAGGAACGCTTGCAGGTGTAGTTGTCTGTGCATTGTTTGTAGTTAGCTCCGGCTATTGAACCTATTTGGCTGTTACTTTTAGGGTAGCTGGCTTCCCGGGACCTGATATGAAGGATCCTGCTATGTGGAGGCTACGTTCCGACGATCTTACTAGCTTGTGTTTGCAAAATCCCTCAAAGCTTCTCGATGCGTCCTTCAATACTTCTTGATGGCTTGCCGTGTTCCTTGTTGAGGCTTGCAGAAGGTTTCCGGCTCAGCGCCAGCTTCCGACCCGGAGTATAGGAACCAACAAACAATATTGATTAGGCTGATGCACACCTCCGACAACACACTGCGGCTCAGGTGCGGTATGGGGCCCGGATCTCCCGGGATCCTCCACTTACCAGATTCTCCTGCACATCCCGATCCCTAAACGCCTAAACCCTGAACCCCTAAACCACAAACCCGCATGAACAAGGCAGCGTTTAGGGTAGATGAGAAAGACACACACACAGATGAGTATGAAGGAAAATACAAAGAGGGAGAGATGGAGAGAGAGCGAAAGAGAGAGGGAAACGGAATAGCGGTTGTCATCATCAAGAGCAACGTAAGAAGCAACATGCAGTTATCCGGATGATGATTATGCTGAGGATGATGAGGATTGAAGATGATGATGTTGTTGACGATGCTGATGTTGATGCCGATGTTGGTGCTCGGCTGGTGCCTGTGCTGGTGCAGTGGCGGTGCTGGCGTTCGTGGTTGTGTTCTGGTGGTAGTGGTGGTGGTTGAGTTGTTGGTGGTGGTGGTGGTGGTGGTGGTGGTGGTGGTGGTGGTGGTGGTGGTGGTGGTGGTGGTGGCGGTGGTGGTGGTGGTGGTGGTGGTGGCGTTGTTGGCGGTGGTGATGGCGGTGGCGGTGGTGATGCAGCTCCTGATACTACTGAAGAGCATGATATGGTGATGATTGACATCTTGCTGGTGTTGCTGGTGTATCTTCAGAACCATCGCGATCAACATGCGGAGACAAATCGTCATCATCATCATCATCATCATCATCACTTTTCTTGCTGTTCTTGTTGCAGTTGCTCTAGCTCCAGCTGTAGCTCTATATAGCTGCTGCTGTTGCTACTGTTGTTGTTGTTGTTGGCGGTGCGGGTGGGTGTGGGTGGTGTCGTGGCGGTGCTGGCGCCCGAAACCGTGAATTCTTACTAAAACCCTACTGTAACCCCTAAACTAAGCCGCTCTAAACCCCCAAAGCCAAAGCCTAAACCAAACTCCTCTGGGGATCTAGACCCGATGCGCCTACATAGCCGTTTTCGGAAGGGCTAACCCAGAGAGCCCAATACCCCTTAATTAAGGAATATACCTTATATATGATATGCGCCTTCTTATAACTTAAGGTATATTCCTTAATTAAGGGGTATTGGGCTCTCTGGGAATGTGAGCCACTTCCAAAGCTCCCCTTGAAACACAAAAACTCGCATTACCACCGTGTAGGGTAAGATTGTTGATGATATAAATCCTGCATTACCTTCAGGGCCCTACACCATAGGAATAATGGCATATATTTCTTATTGTGGGTCATGCAAGATTTATATCATCAACCGTCTCTGTCATGACTCAGGCTTGTCTCTCCGGCCCTACGCCGAAAGCCCTGAAGCTCAGGTCCTGGGTCATGTTCTTGAAGTTCACCTGCAATGGGACGGGCAGGATGCCGATGAACTCTTCTTACCAAAGGCCCTATAATTGGTATATACAATCAAAGGGGAAAAGGAGGGACCCTTGATGGGGACCTCTACCCTATATTGGGCTATGTCATAGCTATATCAAGGCTGTATACCTAGGGGTCCTTATTAAGGGTCTTGCCCTATCATTGGTATATACTCAAAGGGTGAAAGGAGGGACCCCTAACAAGGACCCCTAGGTATATACCCATGTTCTAGCCATTATATAGCCCATTATAGGGTAGGGGTCCCCATTAAGGGTCCCTCCTTTTCCCCTTTGATATACAATGGTACCCAGTGAAAATCGGACGGGCTCTGTAAGTTGAAGCGTGCCCCAAACCCCCAAGCCACTTGGGATTGGAGTGATGCAGCGGACGGTCTCGTCTAAGTTTGGGGTGTGTGGCCACTGGGCAGTCTGGTGGTCTGACGTTTTACAGCTTGGGGTTTACAGCGTTATGTCAGAAACCCCGGCCGTGGCCTCAGTCTACGTACCGAAATACTTGGATGTTCGTATCGGAGTTTCCGAAAACCGGGGACCCTATGATATACACTAGTATAGTACCCTAAATAGAAGGATCCTTGTTATAAGGAGCCCAAAATAAGATACCCCTCATTTTCGGAAACTCCCATATCAAAAAGCGAAGAGGGCACAGGAGCTCTCTTTCTTTGGAGGTCCTCCTCGGGGCTGCAAGCCTCTGTTGGGGACTGGCCGTGGGGTAATCTAGGGGCCTCCATATTCGAATAGGGGTTTCGGGGCCCGGTAGACTATATCCATATATAAGGAACCCCCCAAAATAGCATACGTATTTGTTTAGGCCCCTATAGCATGGGATTCATCTTCCCTGGTCTTAACATGGTCCTGAGCTCAACCTCCCCTCCCGCCTGAAACAATGCTGAAGTCCTCAACCCAAACTTAGGGCCCAAAAAATCACATAAGCAACAATTAAGAGAGGGATCTCCCATATAAACCCCCTTATAATGAAGCCCATTAAGGTAGGGATATCCCCATAAAATGCTTATGCGTATGTGTTATTTGGGGCCTCTAAAAACTTCAAAGCCACCCCAACCGTAAAACTCCATAATCCGCAAGCGCCGAGGCAAGAAGTCCCTACATCCGATCCTGCGCTCACGATTCATCCGAAAGCCGAAGCCCAGTTCGACAAGACGTCGGAAGCTTCAACATCCGAAGCCCGGCCTCGAAAAATCCCACGAATCACGCTCACGGTTTAGGGTTTAGGGTTTATAACTATAGGGTTCCAAACCCGAAGCTTTAAGTTTCGGGCTTTCCAGAGCCAAACAATCCCAAGAAATGGAGTCATCGAAGGCTGACCGAGATTGAGCATTACCAGTACGCATAGCCCCTCGGCCGCCATGCCTCGTACTTCTCCTGGCAAGCTCAGCATCTTGTAGCGGGCATATGGATGTTTTAGGTTTTGGCATTGTTGGTAGGGCCTTAGGTACTGATGCGTGTGACCACCCGGCATACATGCTGATCGCTTCGTAGGAGGCTGTCTGTGGCAGCCTCACTACACTCAACAGCAGCACTTCAATAGACGCTGCCCCATATCAACTGAATGTCATCAAGCGGAAACTTAAGCATCCCAGAAGCATAGTCAGCATCGAGCGCTTCGAACTGTAACATGCTGTAACCGCAAATGCTTCAGTGACACTTAAAGGCACCCATTGCAGCAACGTCCGTCCTTCTTGCCGTTAATGAACCTCGGTGTGGGGCGGAAGCTGTCAGCTGCTGGGCCGGCGGAGGCTTAGGTTCACGTAGATCTCCTGCTCTTGCAAGTTACACCCATGCTGGCGCTATCCCGATGATGCCGGTGACCGTTGCCACTGCGCTTACTATGTTCCACTCTTAGACAACCAGCACTACAATCGAGACCCACGGCAACAACACCAACAACATCGATAACAGCAAGGATCTGCACAGACTAGGGCAGGGGCCTAAGAAGATCGAATAAGGGCCTCGGGTATAGTACAATGTGCAAGGCCCGCTTCGACACCGGCCAAACATCAAAGGCCTGAAACACTGCAAAGCACGAGACGAACAGCACCTCAACAACAGTAAACATTGTACGTCGAACCCGGACACATTGCCAAATACGATGCACATCGTGTCCCACCCGCACAATACACTGAACTGCCCATTGGAACGATCATTGTGTTGGCCGATAATCAACCCGAAAACACTCTGCACCACGATACAAACGGCAGCTGACCCACAGAAAACACTGTTCCGAGGCAAGCTCAAATTTGGGGCTTGGCTGCAGACGACGACTCGTTATCATTGGCATTGCTGCTACGCTGAAGGTGATGATGATGGTAACGATGTCGAAGGTGTGTCCGTACTCTACAGTTGTCTATACCGGATTTGCAGCCATCGTCACCGTGAGTACTATGTACTGTTTACCCTAAGGCTCCATAGTAGTTCCTTTTTGGGGTTCATATATAGAATCCTATAATTAAAGTAATCCCGAAAAGGAACTACTATGGAGCCTCTGGGTAGCTTGCCCGAAGTCAAAGCAGAGCATCTCAAAGCCCCTGCACTGATTGGCCACGTGGCATGTTGAAGCGAGCCGTGCGCTGGCCGGACATGTACGCGGTCTTCAGTTTCTTGTCTTCGTTCTTCCTGAAGAGTACATGAGCTTAAGGATCAGCTTTTGGGGGAGTAAGTTGAGGGTTTATACGTGGGCCTTGTGGCACTTCACGATGCGTTTAGCCTCGTCTGGTGAATTTTGATTTTTCAGCATTGAACCTGAAATTCTGAGATTGCATAACACTATACTGTGACGTTATATACTAAACCGTACGATGCTATAAACTAGTACATGACATCACCAAGTTTGTATTATATAGCATCTTATAATGCATAGAGGTGATTCATGAAATAGAATGTGTGGTGGTGGTAAGAAATAGTCTCTGGTGTGTGATTCTATTTTACTACATGGCATGATACAACAAAACACTAAGTGTCGATGGCCCACCATATGCTATTGTATTCCATGGTCTGTGTCAGGATAGACGAGGCTGTGGTGGGTGTACATTGTGTTGCAGGGGGGGAGCTACGCCAGCATCGATGCAAAGAGATTTCGACAACGACCAAACACCCCAAACTCGGAACCTGAGACCCAGCATCCGCAAGTTTTTTAAGTCATCGTAAACAAACAGGCCAGCAACATGAAGGGCGTGCACATGTATACACATGGATATATACATGTAGACGTACAATCTCTCTCTCTCTCTCTCTCGCTCACACGCACATTCTGCATTTGCCCGTTAACGCCTTCGTCTGTTGCAGGCCTCGTGAAACAATTACGCCTCAGCCTGCGCCTAGTGAAGGGATATTGTACTATGCACCCGCCTGCAGTCAGGGACCCTCAGGGGTTGCATCAACAGAATTTAGGCTTAGAGCTTTTGGCGTTTCCGATCGGGTCGTCGTTTATAGGGCTATTGGCTTCGGGGCTCTCCGGGCTGCGGGTGCTGGAATTGAATAGATACCCTAAGGCTCCATAGCAGTTCCTTTTTGGGGTTCATATATAGAATCCGATAAGGGAATCCCAAAAAGGAACTATTATGGAGCCTCTGGGTAAAATGTAATACTAGAATCCAGTTGGGTTCCCTAATCTACTTATAGCCTACCTATAGTCTCCATTGTAATCCCTTTTTTTTGGCTTAACCACTTTCACATTAAGGATCCTAGAAGGTAACCCCAAAAAGGAACTACAATGGAGACTATAGGTAGAGCCCCATGGTGTTTGGGCCCCTGCATAAGAAAGGCTCGCACATGCCAGATCCCTCAATTCTAGCCAGAGGCTCCATAGTAGTTCCTTCTTTGAATTACTTTATAGGATTCTATATATGAACCCCAAGAAGGAACTACTAAGGAGCCTTGGGGTAGAGCCCAAACCCGCAGTCCCAATGGCGCCAAGAGGCCCATAGTCTTGCCAATGGTGGCCAAGCTTCACTTGAAAGTGCGACATCCTCTCCCGGTTTAGGGTTTAGGGTTTAGGGGGTCGGCGCAGCGGTTCAGAGTGGCTGAAATCCTGAAAACCCTAACCTCTTAACCCAAGATATTAAAAGCCTTACACCCTGAATTGAAACCTAAAGCCCTCAAAGCTTAGGGCTTAGGTCTGGGTTTGGGAGTGAGGGTGGAATGGTAGGGCGAAAACTCCGAATAGGGCTTTATACGAGAATGCATGTTGGAACCCGAAGGACTAGATGCCATAGGGTTTTAAGGGTTTTGGCCTGAGGCTTTCGAGCTTCACGGGCTTCGTGTTTGGGAAGCGGGGGCTAGGCTACAGCCGCATTTAGTGGAACGGTGGTATTCTGAGGTCTTGGGGATTTGAGCACATTCGGGGTCTGTGCGAGTGGCTTACACTTGGTGTTTAGGGTTTAGCATCTAGGATTTCAGCTTTCAATATGAGAGGCTTGCATTTTCCTGTGGGATGAGGGAGGAGCTTTGCAGCACCAAGCTGTCTGTTCGCGCTCGTTGCTACATCATGACATCTAGCATGTCCCACGCTTGAAATGAAGCACAGGCGGTTTTGCAAATGTGATGCCTTATCCACCCAAATTCTGAACCGCACCCCTTGCAGCCATTTCTCGACGAAACCCGCAAAGCAAGATGGTGCCTGCATTGACGCTTGTTCTTTCCTATCCGAATTATGAAGATTTCTCCGGCAAAGTTAACGCCCACTACTGCCGGCGAGAATCAGAACCTTTCAACCCCCTGTACCAAAACACCTTTCTGGACTTGGGTAATGCTGGACCCCATAACCCAAGTCGGAACCCGAAATGCTAAACCATTAACTCTTGCACTCGATTGCTTTTAGATAGACGACATAATCAGACCACAGGGGAAAGCAGTGCGGATCCCATAGTCCGCCAGGAACGCACGAAATGCGAGTTTTGAAAAGGCCCAGTTAATCCAAGGGTAAAAGGAGGGACCCTTAATAAGGACTCCTAGGTATATACCCTTAATATAGCTATGGTGTATCCAATATATAGCCCATTATAGGGTAGGGGTCCCCATTAAGGGTCCCTCCTTTTCCCCTTTGAGTTAAACAAATCCAGGTTCGTGAACCCTAAAAAGCGCATATCCTGGAAGCCCCTCCAGGTCCTAAGCCCTAAACCGCACAACAACCTAATAATAATAATAATAATAATAATAATAATAATAATAATAATAGTAATTTTAATAATAACAATAAAAATAATATTAATAATAATAAGACAAAGAGTAAGAAGAAATAATAACAAGAAGAACCAGGATACTAATTAATGATGATGCCCTCAAATTAAGAACGTCGGTGCCTTGAAGGGCTTCTGTTCGAGCCGCCCTTTGGCCAGTGCTCTGATGGAGGTCCGCTGCTAATGCTCGAGCCAACACATCAGACAAGAGTTTAGGGTTTGAGTTTAGGGAGGCCTTCTATATGGGAGTTTCCGAAAATAGGGGTACCTTATTTTGGGGTCCTTGTAATAAGGATCCTACAATTTAGGGTACTTTATTAGGGCGCCCTATACTTGGAAACTCCCATACACTAGGCTAACGTCTTACGGGTGTCGATCAGGCCTTCTGGCGAAGAGGCCAGTAGAAACTCCTTTCACCCTAAGGTGTGGTCTGTTGGTTCGGCCAAGGCCCTCTGTCCAAGTTTCCGGACCTTAGACCCGGTGGACCATAGACCCTACTCAATGAAGACTTCCATCGTTCAACAATTCAACATGTGGGTGGTTGTCAAAATTAGGGTCCCTTTTTGGGCACCCTAAATATTGGGTGCCGTATTGTAATAGGGACCCAAAAAAGGACCATGATTTTGACAACCACCCATGTGTTGAATGCTCGCTCCCATGCCTGTGCCTACGAAGGAGCTGCAAACGCGGCTTCCTACCTGCTACCTTCACTGCTCAATTCTCCAACCCAGGGGCCCGAAAGTTCGAGCCTGTTCCCTGCGAAACGCTCGAACGACGTCAGGGCTCATCTTCGATGCTAGTATGTGCTACACCATATGCTATGCGGGCTTCGGGCAATGGGGCTTGGGCGACTGGCTGGAGTAAGGACAGCTATGCACTCTGCATATCTGCGCGTATGTGCTACGATCGATACTATTACTGTTCTAGCTACCGTCACGGTACGTCACCGAGTAACATTCGATGCAACGTTATAGACACTGCCTGGAACTGCTGACCTCACTTCCTTTAGAAGCTTAGGTTGGGCATATGGGAGTTTCCGAAAATAGGGAACCCTGATATAGTACCCTAACTAGTAGGATCCTTATTATACGGACCCTAGCATAAGGTACCCCTAATTTTCGGAAACTCCCATGTGGCTTGGGCACCTTTTTGGCAGGTACCCGTGCAGGTGGAGAGGCAGGTATCTTCCTGCCTGCCTGTCTCACAAGGGAGAAGCTTTACAGCACGTGGCAGGCACGCGCCAGCGCGCAGCTTAGTGAGCACGCTGGAAAACGGCAAGCCTCTTGTCGCCAATCCTCACGGGAGGCAATAGTCTACCATTCCTTTAGTCTCGATTGCAGTACCTGTGTGGGGTTGCCTTACCTAGGCTTTTAAGTAGCCAGGGAGAAAACAGTATAAACTTCCTAGACCCTCCAACTACCCTCTGTTAGACCCTCAATGCCCCTTATTTGGGACCATATACCCCTAATTGAGGGTACAAGGAGGGTCCTGGTTTATTTCATAATGGTTCCTTTAAAGAAAAAAGTATTAACGTATGGTACTCCAACGCCCAGATACAGGATCCTAACTACACAACTGCTTAAACCCAGAATCAGCAACCCCAATGGATAGTACCCAGAGACTCCAGTATCCCTCAATTAAGGAATATATGTTAAATCTTATTAGAGATCCTACTATAATTTAAGGAACATTCCTTAACTCATATTAGAGATCCTACTATGATTTGAGGAATATACCTTAATTAAGGGATATTGGAGTCTCTGGGTACAGGATTGCCTCAACCTAAGCCTTGCTCCGGAAAATCTCGAAGCCAAAGGCTCCTATAGGCTAGGATACCCAGTAATCTAAGAATAAAAAGGCCTCTCTTTTTGGTATTGGGTAAACTTTATAAGGAACCTAGGACTACAAGAAGGGAATAAGGGTACTACTGGGCATCCTAGTAGGTTCTGTGATTCTTGGTGGGACTTTGAGGTTTCGAGACTGCAGGATTCGGGGTTTGAGGGTTTGGGGATGGTTTAACGTTTAGGGTTTAAGGTTCGGGGTTTACGGTTTAGGGTTCAAGGTTTAGGGTTTACGGTTTAGGGTTCAAGGTTTAGGGTTTAGGGTTCAGGGTTTTTTGGGGTTTTGGGTTTAGAGGTTTAAGGTCTGGGTTTAGGGTTGCGGGGTGGAGCGGTTGACGTTGGGGATACTTGAGTCTAGTAAGGATCAGGGCATTCGGCGTTCAGGCTTTGGGATCTTTCCCCAAACTGCCACGACAAGCAACCGAGTGGTAGGGGGGCTTTGCCATTTTGAGGAGGCTTGCATGGGGCATTTTTTGTACTATAGTTGTGATAGGGACTACAAGCGAACAGTGCTACCACGCATTCCTACCCCTATGCTTCTTGTGAGTCCTGCAGATAAGATTGCTTGGCTTCAAGAATGACGATCCCCTAAACCCTAAACCCACGAGGTTTCGGGGTTCAGGCTCTTTAGGCGTATGGTCGGGTTGTCAGGCCAAAAGGAACAAGCTGGGAATTCAGGCGAACCCCCCACAGACTCGAATAGGCCTTGATTAAGATGATTAAGGAATAGTCATTTGCATCATATAAGGGATCCTACAATACTTTGTGGAATATTCTTTAAATCATATAAGGGATCCTACAATAGTTACAGGAATATTTCTTAATTAAGGGATACTGGAGTCACGAGATTTCTACTGTTTCAGGGACCTTCGGGTTCGGGACCACCTCGATTGGGGACCCAACCCAGAGCGACCGGCCCCAGGAAGCCACCGAAGACTCCCCGGGAGCTCAAGCAAGCTCTGAAGGCCAAGGAACCCACTAAATAGTATTGGTGCCCCTATAATACCTATAATACCCATAATATAGTAGCCTATAATACCCATAATATAGTAGCCTATAATACCCATAATATAGTAGCCTATAATACCCATAATATAGTAGACTCTTTCAGAAATCGAAATGTTCCCGAAACCCGAAATCCCGAGCCCCTAGAGCCGGAACCCCCGCCTGAAATCGATGTTGGCTGGCGGCCATCGTTGTACTTAAAGGGAAGCAAGAGTCTGTTGCAGCCCTCGGAAGTAGGAGCTGTCAGGGGTCCACGGATGCTCTTTGTCTAGGGTTACGTGTGTAGAGCTCAAGGCTCCAAGGTATTACGGCTGAGGGGGCCATGAAGGGTCTGAGGTATAGATCTCAAGACCCATTTTGCGTTGTTTAGTGAACACCTCACTTCCAAATGATAAAAGCATGGTTTGTGGTTTCGGCTCAGTGGAAAGGCCTGTACCTTCGGCCATGATTGCTGGAGGTTTCACGATCAATTGAGAAACAGCTATCCTACACATGGTGATCACTACCGATATCTTGATTGCAGCACTATAGAGTGACATGTACGAAGATCGCCACCGCTAGTGCTGTTGCAGCGTCGTCGTACCTACAGTCTTCGACCAGCAGTACTACCCTTGATGTCAGCACTGCCCGAATTCGTATCAATCCTGAGCGGCAGTATGCTTCTCGTCAGAGCTTCGTGTCGATCCTCGTCTTGCTGCTGTCTCTGTGTGTGTGAGTCTCTGTGTGTGTGTTGCTTGTCAGCTCAACCTCCTTTATTCACCCATGATGAAGCTTTTTGCCGCCACCTTATGCCTTCGGCATACTTGCGATTGTCATGGTCGCCGCGTTGAGGTAGTACAACCGCAAAAACACCCTTAGAACCACACTCCCTACTCTAGACCCTAACCCCAACCCTAAGCTCTAAACCCTTAAACCCCAAACCCAACCCTAAACCCTAACTAACCAGTGGTTTTGGGGGTTCCCTTGGCTTTTTAGCTCCTTGTTTAATAGGGATTATCACCATCCCTGGCTCCGAATCCGAAGCTCCTCCAATATCAAGGGTTAGCTAAACTCTAAACCCTTAGCTACACTGCCTTGGCCTCTCAAATCCAGGCGCTAAACCTGAAGGCGTGGATCCGAGACCCGACACCAACAACTACTAAACTCCGAACTTTAGGGTTTTAGGGTTCAGGGCTTTAGGGCTTAGGGCCTTAGGGTTTGAGGGTTTAGGATTCAGGGGCCTCCAGCCCGGAACTGTAAGCACATGAAAACCCCCAACCTGATTCTGAGGCGACGGCTCTAGAACAGGTCCATAACAAAGTCGCCCACATCCTGCAGCGCTGGTGTGGGCAGCGCTTGGGATTCCGGGAGCCCATGCTTTCAGGCATACGGGTTTGCAGGGCTTGAAGCTTCAGCGTTTTGGGCACTTGCAGATACTGGCATTTTCTACGAAAGTGCCCTGGGCCCCACGGAATTGATGACGCCTCCGGAACCCTTGGGTATTGGGGATCGCAGGGTCGCCTGACAGGATATCCACAAACAACAACTAAAGTGCAATTAGAACTCCAAAACACAAGTAAGTCCATAGGAGGCCTGATTTTCTAAACTCGACGGCACCCCAAGGCCATAAGCACACAACTTGAAGGATCATGGGTAGTTTTGAGGTGGGGTTATAAGCCCTTAATATGGGTTATAACTTTATGAGTGTAGTACGTTATCCTACTCATAACCATGAACCCCCAAGTCTCTCCCACTGCAAAAGATGTGAACCCGAAGCCTCAAAACCGGAAACCACTTCTCCCCCCCCCCACCTCTGCAGCTCCGCCAATCCACTCCTGGTTAAGTGAGGTGCACAGGGTGAGCATAGGAATTTGGGGGTTTGAGGGTTTAGGGGTGTTTCTTACCTTAACAATTATGACTACTATTACTACCATGCTACTACCATATCACTATCATATTACTACTATTACTACTATTACTACCATACTACTATCATATTACATTCCCTACTAACCAAAGGTAAGGTTTCCACACTTCGGAGCCTGAGTTCGGTAGGGCAGGGGAGGAACATCTGCTGCAAAGGCTGACTGCCGGTTGCGCTAGTGACTTTGGAGGCTTGAGGAGATAGAATCCGGAAGGTCAGTTTCAACCCTTGCCTCAAACATCACTTCAAGCCATTGCTCTAACCTGCAACTGGCCCTAAAACCCCAAAATAGTAGGATTCACCAAGGTTTCTTAATCAGGGTACAGGAATACAAAGGCATCGGCCACAAGGCTTCACCTTGGTTCAGGGTTTAGGGTTCTGGGACAGGTTTAGGGCTTAGGGTTCTGGGCCCTAGTCATCTCAAGCGTCTCAAGACACACTTTGCTTAAGAACGGTGCCTTGATCACTCCTTGTTCTTGGGTACCCTAAAAAATGGGTGCCGTACTATAATTGGGACCCAAAAAGGGACCCTAGTTTTGACAGCCACCCACATGAAGACCGAAGGGTGTATCCGAATGTTAATGCCAGCTATTCGGAGGAAGCCCTTTCAGGAGATAGGCTTTCAGGAGGCTTCATGCTCCTCGAAGCTACACTGACGGGGTTTGCGGACTGACTTAGGGTTTGGAACTAAGACATAGTCTGTATCTGGAGACTCCGTTGAGGGCTTAGAGCTTTGGGAGTTTATGTTTTTTTTGGGGGGGGGCGGTGGGGCTCCTTTTTCCATCTGCAGGAATCCACAGGTAGAAGGCCATACGGGAGTTTAGGGCTTGAGGGCCTTAGGGATTGGAAAGGTTTCGGAGTTTACTGTCAGTGTAGATGGATGCACCCACTCCAATGTGCCACCAAGCTGCACCCACGTCCGTGGCGACGTCGCCTACTGCATCCTGACTTCGATAAGACCATCAAAGATACCGACTTCCAGCGTTTCGGCTTCGAGATACACATCTGTATGTGCATGGATGGATGGATGGATGGATGGATGGATCTCTTCTGCTGCTGTTGATGGGCTGGCGTAACCTGTTGCAGCAGTTTTCATGTGTTGAGCTGCAAGAGTCCGCGAAACAAGCAGAGCCTGCAGATGAGCAGGAGGGGGCTTCAGAACTACTATAGGGACTTAAATATTTACCTTTCTGATTCTTGGGGTTTCTTGTTATTGTTATTGTTATTGTTATTATTCTAGTATAATATAATGGGCCCCAAAACCCCCCAATCCCTCCCCGACTCGTCTCAGGAAGGTTGAGGAGTCTGCAAGCACGGCATGCTAATGATACATACCATAAGCATGACTGGTCAGTGCCGAGTTTCGCCCACGTCGGTGGCAATGTCGGCCACTGTTTCCTAGGCGATGGGCAGCGCCGAATAACTTCAACACTGAATCCCGGAAGATATTCTGGAGCTTAGCACAGCAAGTCTTTTGTGGCACCCACAAGCAACGAAACCTACACCTGATGTGTTCGTGACAGTTCGGGGTACATGCATGGCTTGTTCGATATAGAGGAGCTTCAGCCAGGAGTAGCACAATTCCAGCATCCGTCCAAATTTTGAACCTAGGCTCCGTCTTTGACAACTGCACAGGCCCTACCTACGCAAACCCATGGAAGCCGAATGGAGAGACCCGAACCTACCCATAGGCCGCATAGTAGCCTTTCGGGATTACCTTATAGAATTCGGAATATGAGCCCGGATAAGATCCCGTAGCACTAAATAAGGCACCCCAACTTGAATGAAACTTCACATATAATCCTATGAAGGCCGTATACAACCTTACCGAGCCCTCCTAAATCTGAAGCCCTGGAAATAAAAGCAGCCCTCAGGGTCCCTATAACCCCTAAACCCTAAACCCCTAAACCCTAAGGGTCCCTGCGACCGAACCCAGTCAGGGCCAAAAGAGCTCGAACCGAGATTCGCCGAGGTCTTCCAAGCCGTCACCTTCGGCCAAGAGCCTCGGAAGCGCCAGGGATTCCTAGAGCTTACCAGTAGGGTGTAGGGTTTGGGATTTAGGGTTTTGGGGTTTAGGGTTTGGGGTTTGGGGTTTAGGGTTTGGGGTTTTGTGTTTAGGGTTTGGGGTTTAGGGTTTGTTGTTTAGGGTTTGGGGTTTAGGGTTGGGGTTTAGGGCTTAGGGTTTAGGGTACCAAGAGGGTCCAGATATATGGGAGTTTCCGAAAAATAGGGGTACCTTTTCGGGGGGTCATTGTAATAAGGGTCCTACTATTCAGGGTACTATATCAGGGTCCCCTAATTTTCGGAAGCTCCCATATACTACTAGTACGATTAGTTGTGTTATGATTACCATTGTGGAGCTAGATCCCCCCAAAGTCATAGCCGGGATGGTCTATTGGAAGCTGGTTCCATAGCTGCCGTTATATGGACCCTCTGTGTCAACGAGTTCCTCAAGGTCCCTTAAGGGCTTTGAAGCTTAGTGGTTTAGGGCCCCTTAAGGGGTTCCATTGCAAGGTCTCTACTACAAAAACAACTCTGTGCTCTGGAGGATGTCTCGATGGATGTGGCATGAAAACACCGATCCGAACTACTCCGCCCGGACACCTTGTACAGAAAACTCTTCCCCTCTGTGACTAACTGTTGTACTATACCCCACTCTTCCCTGCTTTGCAAAACTAGATTGTACTATACTCCAAACCCTGTGCTAATTCTTACATACAGGTGTAAAAACCGTTAAAAGCCAGTAGATTGGAGAACGGCACTCGTTGAATCCTCTGGACCTGTGGACGTGAAGCCTCAGAGCCTGAAGGCCTTCAATCTCTAGATTCCAGCGGTCCCCTTTATAGGGCTAACCCAGACAACCCCCAATTGCTGACAAAAAATGTGTTCATTTCAAGCTTCCTGGCTTAGGGGTATTGTTTAAGGTTTAAGGTTTCGGGTTTGCCAAGTCAAGTCTAAGTGGGCGAGTCCCAGATGAAGGAAGCCCCGGCACGCGCCGGCGACTGCCAAACCTCCCACTGCTGCAACACCTGCATTCCCAAGGGCTGCTTGGGAGCTCCTCAAAGTACCGTTAGGGTCCCTTTTTAAGGATGCTGTAGTATTTTTGGGAACGTAACCCTAAACCCTAAACCGTTAGGGTCCCTTTTTAAGGATGCCTACTACTACTACTACTACTACTGCTACTACTACTGCTACTGCTACTGCTACTGCTACTGAAACTGCTACTGAAACTGAAGACACTTTCAGACAAGACAAGACCAAAGCTTCGCGTAGATGTTCGGACCTCTTCACCGGACCCGTCGAGCTGATCGCATTCCGGACCCAGCCGCATTCTGTCTCTCTCTGCAGCAGCAGAGCTTGTGTAAGTAAGCGGCTGTCGTGCACTGCAGCCCTGGAGTCGGAAAACAAGTCCCATCTTGCCTCCGGTGCGCGAGGAACGGACACCAAAATCTCCACCGGCCCGCCTCCAGCTGCTGACACAGGCGAACAGGTCTCGGTCTCGGAGATCGGCGGCAGCAGAGGGACCGACTGCGCTTCGCGTGCCAACGGATGCTTCTCGAGGTCCGCGCAGAATTCCCTGTAGCCTGACCCAAAGCTGCTTTCGGCGGTATCCCAAGCCACAAGATGCCCATGCCTGAACCCCAGTTTACCCGTAAAGTTGGGAGCCCCTAAGGGAAGGAATGGACTCCAGAGAGGTCCAAACCAATAATTTGTTTGTTTGGGGGGGGGGCCCTAAGGAAAAAGGACCCTAGAGAGCTCCTGTGTCCCATGCCCTAAACTCCGAGAGTACCTGCTCTTAGCCTGATGTTCCCTTCAAGGTCGTCTAACCAATGCTGTTGGGGTTCCCTTGGCTTAAGTAGGGATTATCATCACCCCTGGCTCCTTAGCCCCTCCAATATCAATGGTTAGTCTTGGTCTTGTTTTAGGGGTTTAGGGTGGAGGGCTTAGGGTTTAGGGTCGGTTGTGACCTCACATGTCACGACCCAGGCCACAACCACTTACAGTACGGCTACCACAAAAGTCATCCGGAGCCCTGCATGGGCTTCGCGGCGCCCGTAACAAGCATACCCTAAACTAATAATGCCCTCAACGTCAAACCCTCCAACCTGAATCCTAAACCAAAATCCTAAAACCCGCATCCAAAATCACCCTGAACCTCCCGGATCGCTAGGTCCAACTCCGCGGCTTCACTGAGGCCCTAAACCGTCAATCCCGAACCCTACAGGGCACTTTAGCTTCGGCTTCGGCCTGACACAAGCCTGCCCCAACTGGACCTAAAAACTAAACCCCTTTCTGCAGGCCTCAGGGCGACTGTACTCGAGTAACCCGGTTGTGAAGCTAGCTGCCCTTCTAAGCAGTCAGGGTCGGCGTCTTTGTAAGCCCCTTTTACAACATCCTTCTTAAACCCGATCGCACCTGTTCCCGCCAAAACTCCTATATTCTAAACCCTATTGCGGAACACTTGTTGCAGTTTGTTGCTTAAAGTCCTACTTGTAACGTTTTTGGTTATATAGGGGTTATATAGGGACTATACTACCAAAAAAAGGTCAAAGGTTCTACTACTATCTCAAGGAAGCACTGGCCTCCGACTCCCGCCGCGACTTTCGCGCCGGTACTCCACCCCCTTCCGCAGGCACCGCGGGGTTCAGGGGCTTTCGGCCCTAACCCTTTTTTGAACCCCCGTAAAGCCTACGTAAACTTTAGGGGTTTGGGGTTTAGTTCAGGGAACTCTCAACCCTGAACCCGTTTAGGCTAGTGTTTGTAGATTCGCGTTTTCGGGGTAGGGTTTGGAGATCGAGAGGGTCGGGACAGGGCTTAATTTCCCAGAGGGTCCAAGTAGCAGTATAGTATATCCTTTCGGGGCCCAAATACCTACTAAGTACCTACTATAGCGGTACATGGACCCTTTGGGTTTAGGCTTTCGCATGTCAGGCAGGTCTGTGGGCTTTATGTCGTTTGGAGCGCCTTGGTCTCTGCCTATAGTCTCCGGTGTAGTTCCTTTTTGGGGGTTACCTATTAGGATCCTTAAGCCTTACTATAAGATTGGTTAAACCGAAAAAAGAAGCTACAATGGAGACTATAGGTGGATACCGGAGCGGGGGTTCAGCACAAAGCGGAAGAAGCAATCGAGACAAGATGACAACTGTTGAAGTAGCAGCAACAGAAACCCTGTCTCTGTAGATCAAAACCCTGAGCCAAACCTGCGCCTGAGCCCCAAGAGCCTACGCTCCAAAAGACGAGTTACTAACCCGAAGAACGAGGTCCTAAGTCAATGTAAAGGCAATAATTTGGTACTTACCTTTCGGAACCCTTCCCCCCACCCTCCGCCCCCAAACCAAATCCTTATAATACATACCCCTTATAGTAGCCCTTATCGACCCCTTTTAACGGATCCCAAAACCACAAAAAACCGTCCCCCCCCCCGAAGCTAAAGCCCTCCCAGCGTTTCGCGCTTCTTCGCCGGTTCTCCGCCCGCTGCAGGCGCAGGCGGCGCAGATGGGGCAGGTGTTGGGTCGGTTCCTCCGGGCAGGGTTGAGGGTTTAAGGTTTAGGATTTTAGGTTTAGGATTTTAGCCGCATTTAGAGGGTTGAATTCGGGGCTATTAATTGGGTTTGGTTTCAGCATTTTGGGGTTTAGGGTTTTAGGCGTCAAAGCTTAGGTCTGGTGCTCTTGAAGACGTGCGGATTTCCCAGGGTTGAGGGTTTAGGGCTGCAGGACGTTAAGGGTTTTGGGATTTACGGTTTGTAGGCCCCCCAAAAAAGCACATAAGCGAAGATTAGGATAGGGACATCCCATATAATCCCCTCACAATGAAGCCCAAAAAGGTAGTAATAGAATGCTTATGCTCATGTCCTTTTTTGGGTCCCTAAGTTTGTGGCTCTTTGGGGGGAGGCTAGGTTCCCCGTCGAAGTAGTTCGACCTGGAAGCCTGTGGGGGCATTTCGGGGCGGTTTTGGCAGTTTAGGGTTTAGGTTCTATATATAGGGTTGATCCACAGGTAACTATAGGCTCCATAGTAGCTCCTTTTTGGAATTACCTTTAAACATTTTGGGATTCTAAATAAGAACCTCCAAAAAGGAACTACTATGGAGCCTCTAGGTACTCCTAGACTGGGAAGAAGGCTTTCTTGTCTGTCTGAAAGGCGCATGAGCGGCCACAAAGGTCGGCTTCTTGTTAAGGAACTGAATGGGCGTTTCCGAAAATGGGGACCCTAATATGGGACCCTAAATAGTAAGATCCCGATTATAAGGACCCCAAGATAAGGTACCCACTATTTTTGGAAACTCCTAAATGGGGTAACTTTTCCGCAACAAGAACCCAGAAAAAGGGGGCTTCGAACTAATAAGCCTCCCTTTCGGAGGGTCGTGCTAGTGCCAGGGGCTTCGCAGAGCCTGGCCTTTTAGAGGCTCTTGGGTTACTTGGGTTTTGGGCGCTTTGTGGATTGATTTTTTTCGGGTGGATTAGGGTTCAGGCTTTAGGTTTGGAGCTAAATGTGTAGGGGCATGTCCCGTCTTAAAAAGGACTCAATGTAGGCTTGGGATCTGCGGTGAGAAAAAGGCTCAATCATATTTCCTTATCATGGCTTCCCCTGAACACGAACCTCACCTTCAACGTCAAACACTGTGTGCCTGACTCAAGCATAACTATCCCTCAATATCAAAAACAGTCTGCCGCAAATGCAATGGGAGAGCGGTAGTGTAGGGCCCTGAATAATTACCAATACTTTTGGGGCTCCTTATTATAACTATGGTATATCGGGCCCCCAAACCCTATTCTAATAATCAAAGCCCCGTTTCTGAACACTTATAATCTCTCAAATTTTTATTAAGGCCCCTTTTTCGGGGCTCAAGTTATGGATTCCCGAAACCCTAAACCAAAAGCTGCTCCTCCAGCTGGTGCAGGCGGGGCCGGTGCAACTCCTCGCGCAAGCGTTGACTTCATCAGACTCTAGGGTCTGGGGTTGGATATTTCACCTGCGACTACATTGCATACCTAGGTCCATAACTCATCGTCGATTCAGCCTTGAAGCTAGTCAAATGCTTCAGGATGTTTATTGGAGGGGTCAGAGTGTTGCAAGGGCTGTGGTCTGGGAGTCTGGGACCTCATGTTCGGGGGCGATGGGTTTTGCGGCCTTCCGGAAGAAGCCGCGAGACATCCGGATCTTCCCTTCACTTCAAATATCGCATGCTCAGGCACATGGTGCAGCTTGCAAGCTCCGTAAAGGGAGACCACAAGTGGAACAATCGCCCCGCTTCTGGATTTTGACACCTTTGCACATCCTAAACCCTAAACCCTGTCCCCTAGATCCTAGGGTTCCAGTACCTTGCATAGCAAACCAAAAGACCACGCGTCATCTGCCAAAATATCACACAGCCCTCAACTTACGATCCTCAAAACTGCCAACCTTTTGTAATAATAGACTGTGCGATACGATCGGACAAGATAAGATGAGATAAAATGAGAATAAGATGATACATAACTGTTCCTATACTATAGTCTGTTAGGTTATGTCGTATTAGTATATTATGTCATATCATACCAGGTTGATGAACATATGTTTGTATTTTGCTGTAGATAATGTCGTCGTTATATGGCATCATACTGTATACTACATTGCATGAGCTGCCAACCTTACACCTCACCACAGCTGGCCAGGCCTGTGGCGGCTGGCACTGGCACCAGCATGGGCTGACCGGCGCGCGCACCCTCAGGCACCCTCACTTCGAAGAACTGGCCTCGGCGTTTCGGAAGATCCCAGACCTCCGGGAGGATCTAGAACGTAGATCCACTAAGTAATTTGGGACCCTACACTACTAAGGGTACTTTATAGGAACCTCCATTAAGGGATCTACTTTTTGGATCCTCCCGGGGGTCTGGGATTAGGGTTTGGGGATTCCGGGTGCTTCCATGCCATGGGCGTCCTTACACGAGGGATCCTAGTATCGAGAAGGGCCTGAGGGTGTTAGGGTTTAGGGTTTAGGGTTTAGGGTCTAGGGTTTAGGGTTTAGGGTCTAGGGTTTAGGGTTTAGGGTCTAGGGTTTAGGGTTTAGGGTTTAGGGTCTAGGGTTTAGGGTTTAGGGTTTAGGGTCTTTTTTCAGGGTGAGCGGGTCGGAGGCTTCAGGCTCAGGTCTTCGGTAGAAGACATGCGGTTACGAATCATAATCTAGGAACCTGATTAAGAAACCTTGTGCCCTTATTAGGGTTCCTTAAAATGAATCCTACTATTTTGGGTTATAGGCCCAGGGTTTCTTAATCAGGCTCCTACATCATCTGGGTCTCGGCTTGACAGGGTACACTAGGTAAGGATGAGTATCTTCGGGTTCCCGAGGCTGTTAAGTTGCTGCGCAAAGCACACCCTGAACTCCAAACCCAAATCCCTCCATGCTTGCGTGCCCCTGCCAAAGCCGAAAACCCACAAAAACAACCTTGACAGAACAAACTCTTTATAGAACTCAGTACGCCCGTGAAGGGTGTTGGGGGGAAAGAAGGGGAACCTCATATGCAACCCTAAGCCTGAACAGTGGGATCCTGAATATAGATGTCGAAAGGAACGACTAGGTGACTAGGGATCCTCTTGTAAGGGCCCCGAAATTACAAACCCAGTGCACAAAACAAAACAGCTGGGCCATCGAAAGAGCGGTGATTTCACCTGCCGCTTTGACTTCACAACGCCTTGCACACCGAAAAATACAAGCGAGCCATGAAGATCCCAAAGGCCCACAAGCCCTAAACCGTAAACCCTATCATACTCCTGCGATCTACTACGGACCTGGAAAGGTCCTCCAAGTCTCCACGTCTACATGGGAGTTTCTGAAAATGGGGGACCCTCATATAGTACCCTAGATAGTAGGATGCTTATTATAGGGACCCCAAAATAAGCCAGAATATTGGTAAACTCCCACATGACATAACCTCCGGCCCGGCCCTACTTCCTCAAGGCCTCTTGGGAAACCTTGGCCAAATCCGTGGAAGATCGTAGAAGCATAAGGCCCTTATTATGATTGAACGGTACCTTCCCGGAACCCTACACTAAGTGAGACAGGGGCCGGAATAACTAATTAGCAATGATATTCCCTTAGAGCCCCCGTTAAACTATCATGTATCTCAGAATCAGGGGGTGCTGGGTTCTCTACGATGAGCCCAACCCTAAGGCCCTGTTGATCCTCCCCCTGGTCCCTGAAGAGCCAAAGCAGATCATCTAGGATGCCCAGTAGCCTAGGAATGACAAGGGCTCCCTTTTTGGTATTGGGTAACTTTAGCAGGAACCTAGGACTAGAAAAAGGGAATAAGGGTATTACTGGGCACCCTAGCCATGGTAAATCAATATCTTGGGCACCATGCATCACACATGTGCAGTTGTCAAGATCAGGGTCCCTCTTAGGGTCCTTTCCAAGGGTGCCGTCCTTTCGTTGGGACCCCCCAAAGGGACCCGACCTTAGAGAGCTACCCATGATACAAGCGCTTCTACGGACCCGAAACCCTGAACCTAAACCCTAAACCCTACTCCCAAACTGATAGGATCCTTCATACAACCATCCGCAGAAATCAACATGCAACTTCGACGAAACTGAAGGGTGGGTTAGGGTTGCGATCCTAGAGCTTAGGGCCTGGGATTCTTTGCCGGCTGTAGTGCTGATGGTCGTAGTGTAGGAGCCTTTTCAATAATAGAGTTTCGGGGTCCCTTGTACCATATATATATATATATATATACTTATAATAAGGAACCCCCCCAAAAGAGTATTGGTAATTATTCCGGCTCCTATATTTGGATGCTGCAGGGTGCAAGGCTTGCCCATAGGAAGTCCGAGATGCCTTTTACCTTCGGGTGGGGCACTTGGATGACTGAGCCAGCAGCGCCCTCAGGCACCTTTGACAGGTGCGGCATGGGAACAGGGCCCAAACTCCAAAAACCAGAACCCGACAACCTGAACGCCGAAACCCGACGCCCTAAGCTCTCAACCCTCAAAGCAAGGTTTAGGAGTCATAGGGTTTGAGAGTGTAAACCCCGAAATCTGAACTCCAATGCCCTTGTGCGCTCGACCGCAAAACCCGAAACCCCGAAACAATAGACTAGGGATAATTTGAATAGGGTTTGGGGGTATATTGCACTACACATATAATAAGGAACACCCAGAACCCTGTTCTCCGTTACTAAGGCCCCTACATTAGAATGACTTTCATCCACCCCGATCGACAATCAAGCCCTTAACCCCGCAGATCCCTAAACCGCGAAACCTGGGGCCCATCGATCCCCTAAACCCTACACCTTAAACCCTAAACCCTAAACCCCTAAGCTACCCATCCCTTCTGGGGTATATCCTACTATAACTATACTACGGAACCCCATGTGAAAATTATCCCCGATATTACATCCGACCTTGATGCAAATGGTGGGGCCGGGTTCCAGGGGCTTGTCGTCGGCGTCGCGGATGGGAGCACCTTGGAGCCAAGTATTCTTTGAAGGGCTAAGGTCCTGTAATAAGGCAAGGGTGCCCTGACGGATTCAAACGAAAGGCTCTAGACAGGAAGGAATCTGTAATCAAGCTTGGATGACTTCTGACCCCCCCTAGAAAGCAAAACTGCTAGCCTCCATCTCGTAGCAGATGAAGTACCCTTTTGTACAGCTGTTGTGCCGACCCGACCCCTTCAACCCTAGATCCTGAAACACTTATCGGCCGAATTGCGAAGCCTTGCGACTTGGAGAATCCAACACCATACCCTAAACCCAAAAGGCTACAATTGCTTAAGGCTGAACCACTGCATCCCACCGCTTTCAAGCATCGCACTTCAGTCTTTGGATTGGCCTTCCCGAAAACAGGACATCTCCAAACCAGTGACTTTTTGAGGCTGCGCTTGTTGGAAACCCTAAACCGTAACACGTGTAGGATCCATGCACAACATTGCCGCGATGTCCTTCCTCGTCGGGAAGCTTTTAAACTGCAAGACTGTCTCCAAGGCTCCTAGCCTCCGAGCAATCCTCTACGGGTCCATTCCATTGTGTATATGCTCTGGCCTTAACGTACACCTATTGTATTCTATTGGAACTACTTTGAAGTCTAAGTATATATTCTTTGGGCACAGGACCCTTAGGATTCTTCAAGCAAACAAGATAGTTGGGTCTAGGTAGAGATTGTGAGACGTAGCCCGGTGGGCCGTTCTGCTGAAGGGGGGAGCCAGACCGGACTATCTACAATATCGATTTAGGTTTAGAGGGTTAGAGGGTTCAGGGTTTATTCAAATTCTGTTGAGCTCTGCGGCAGCTCCTCTAAACTAGCCGCCAAGTCGTGGCTTCGAACCCACGCCTGGCAAAAAAACGCGCAGGGAGCATCCAGCACACTGCTAGCATAGCGTAGCAGACGGGTGGAGTCCCGGGGTGGCTCTCATATTTGGCTCCCACGGACAACTTCTCTATAATGTGCCCGTCTTCAAACAATGGGGACCCCAATACAGATCCTAAATGACTTGGATCCTTGTTCTAAGGACATCAGATTTAAGGTACCCCTTGCAAGCAAAAACAACATCAAAACCTCCCGGGCATCGCTAGTCCGACGAGAGCAAGTCTCTGACAGGCTGACTTCCTGTTTCTTAGTAGGGAATGGGGGAATGGGTCAAAGGCAGTCAATGAGGGACCTCAGGGGACTGTCATAGGGATCCATTCCCCAACTCCCTACTACGAACCAGGGAGATGTATGACCTGCTACGGCCACTTTGCAAGGGATTAGATTTGCGAATCCCACGTTTGCAGATAGCTAGGCATACACATACAGACATACATACATACATACATACATACACACATGCATGCATGCATACATACATACATACATACATACACACATACATACATACATACATATATGTATATATATAATATAATATAATATAATATAATATAATATAATATATATATATATATATATATATATATATATAGGTAGACATAGACAGAGAAGACCTCACATGCACAGGACGGTTTCCAAGCGCCGTTTCTTCCCATGGTCTCAGTTGGAGACTATGAGAAGCCGCATTGACGGAAGCACCCGTCTACCGACTCTCTGCACGGATGTTGCTATATGGATATAGGTGTACCTGCATATACGATACATGGTTTTACAGGGCTGTAGACCGATGGTGATGGGAGGCCAAAAGGGGGGTGTAAGATTCTTGGGGTAGGGATTCCTTCATATGAACCCTAATATGGGAACGCTAATCCGCACTAAACCCCCATAGGCTAAAACCCCTTTTGGCCTCCTCTGAGATGGTAGCATCTCTAAAGGCGATGCATGGCTAGCTGCGATGCAGCCAGAATCATTAGGTCACCTGTCGCCTGGCACTCTGTCGCAAAGCACTTAACTCCTGCAGCATGACGGCCTTGCTGCGGCCTTCACAGCTTTTCGCAGCCATCGAGAGGATGCCGGAGAAGTTCATGCGTTGAAGTACCTGGTGCTCGAAGATCCAAATCTTGAACTGTCGCGAACACCGTGAAGCCCCCAAACAGCTCAAGCCAACAGAATCTGCTGTCCCTTCGTCCCCATTCCCACACTCGAAATGCTATGCTGAATCATGTCGGGGGTAACTATCTGCGTTTCAAACTCTACAGCGAAAGCCCAATTATGGTGCGGCACCTGTCGCAGGTTGTGAAGCTTGCGAGACTTCGTCTGCAAACGACCTGGGGGAAGTCCTGAATGGACGGAAAGCACCTCGTCTGTTTTGTGCGTAGGTTTCCAGTTTAAGGGGTGTTGGGTTTCATGGGTCATGGGCTTGGGGTTTCGGGATTTGGGCTTAGATCTGGGCTTTGGAGCTTTCGGGGTCTGTAGTTGAAGCCCATGGAGCTCCTACGATGACAGCAAGCCGCAGTAAATCGACCGAGGCACTGCGACCACAAAGCTCCCACCATCGAGTTCTTCTTGCTCGGCACGCTCCCGAAGTAGATCGGCTAGAAGACCCAGTAGCTCTGGCCTGGGCATCGTGCTCATCAGAAGCCGCTGCTTCTTGTCCGGCTTAGGGTCCTCGTGCTGGTAGTGGCAAAAGCCGCAGGCCGAACCTCTCTGGCAGTGCCCGCGGCGTGCAACGGAAACGCATGGTTTGCTGCACAAGGCCGGATGTCCGACACTGCCCCGACTTGGGACCGGTGCATCCAGGACCGTCGCGCTCTGCCCTTGCCGCAAAGTGCGAAGATGACGATGTGCCCATACGTCCTGAGCGAGAGGCTCCGGGCTGGCCGACATCCGCGTGGGGGAGAGGCTACGAGCCCGAGCACGAGGATCTGCACCATCCTTGCCATCCATCACGTCAAGGAAGGTACGGCGGTACGCAAGTTGAGCTTGGACCATGGCTCTGGCTTGGTTGATTCAGACCGTTTTTCTACGATGTAGGGGCTGAGCAGCTTTCAGCAGGCTGCGGGTAGTGGGGGTTCCGAGAGATTTCGGGAGCCTAACTCTCTAAACTCCAAACCTTGCATCCTGCCCTCTGCCTTAGCCTTGTAGGGGTTCCACGCCCGCAGTTCGCGACGGAAGCTGCCAACCGCTTGGCTTCAGAAGCTCCTCTCTGTATCCGATCCTTGGCCCCAAGCCCAGAGAGCCCAATACCCCTTAATTAAGGAATACACCTTAAATTATAAGGGGGCGCATGATATGATTTAAGCCATATTCCTTAATTAAGGGGTATTGGGCTCTCTGGGAGCCTTCCAACCTGAAGTACTGAGATCGACCAGCCCGCACCCCCGAACTCCTAACATTCGCGACACTTCGCCGCAATCACCACAAACCAAACCCTGAACCCGAACTCTTAAGCCCTGAAACCTCGGCCAAAGGCAGCTCCGCCGCTGCTAATCCCTATTCCGGGGCACCGGGAAGGCGTTTTAATGATTAGAATAGGATTTGCGAGTATAATACTGCTCAGTATATTATACTGCTATATTCTGTTACGAAAAGAAACCGTACTGTTATAGTTTGTTACGACAAGAAACCATCAAAAATAGTACAACATTGATAATTACACAGGCTGCTTATAAAGCACCGAAAACCTTTCAGAATAGTACGCCGTGGCGTGAGCCGGATCCAAGAGGCTAACCTGCTACATGTCGAAGGGCAAAAGTATGCCACACTCGATCATGAATCCCAACCTGCATGACGAGTAACCTGAACGGATTAGCCTTTTGGGTTTAGGGTTTTGGGTTGAGGGTTTAGTAACCTTATAGTAACTCGGCAATTGAAACGGTAACACCATCTGCTATGCCTAATGGTAACTGTGTAGTAACCTCGACTGCAACTCCTCACGCGAAGCTTCCATCCAAAACAGTGGATCCCATCGAAATGCCACTGAAGAGCTCGGCGCTTTCATGCCTCGACACTTGCGGCTGCTCTCAGGGGGTGCCAGAAAGGTGTAGGCAGGGTTCAGGGTTAACAATCTAATCCTGGTAGCGAGAAATTATATACATAAACATGGCGTGCATGTGCGATCATACACTCCCGAAAACCTGTCAGAACTAATCATCTTCATACCGTGGTTTTTTAGCTCTGATTATATGCTCGAAGTCTGCCAAGATTGATGCCGAAAAGAACTCGTTCAGGCACACTACTTTGAAGACCCTGTGCTTGAAACTTCTCTCAAGCTATTGCATGTTCGGCTTCGCGTCCAGGATGGTTCAGGGTGTGAAGCAAAGCCTAAACCCCAACAAAAACCCTAGATCCCTGGACTCTAAACCCCAAAACCTTAAACTCTAAAGCCCAAATCACTGAGCCTGACACCCAAAGCCCTCAACCGTAAACCCAACCAAACACCCATAAACACGTTCCCCCATAAACACGTTCCCCCGTCCAATTGAGGGAAATTAAACTTCACCCCAAAGCGATACCCAGTAACCAGAGAGCCCAATAGCCCTAAATTAAGAAATACAATACACCTTAAATTCTAAGGGACTTCATATGATTGAACACACCTTAAATTCTAAGGCGGATCATATTATTTAAGCTCTATATATTCCTTAGTTGAGGGGATTTGGGCTGTCTGGGTAACCTCTGTAGAACCCCGCCAAGTCGGCTCCCTACCCAAAACTCGGCTAAGCCCCCCAAAGAACCCTGTTACAATTTGTGTTTAACGGGTTTAGGGTTTAGGGCTTAGGGTTTAAGGTTTAGGATTTAGGGTTTAGGGTTGAGGGTTTAGGATTTGGGTGGTCAAAATTATGGTCCCATTTTGGGTACCCTAAATGTTAGGTGCCGTACTATATATAAGGGACCCCAAAATGGGACCATAGTTTTGACAACCAACCGGAAGTAGTTGTCTTAATGAGGGTCCCTTTTAGAAGGGTGCCGTACCATATTGGGGAACTGAAACGGGATCCTAATTTAGAGAACTACCGGTATAGCGGCCTTCATATTGGAATAAGCCCCGGGGGATAAGTGATAAAACGGATTCTGACGGTCTGCATAATGGAATGAGGCTTGGGGAGTAGTATGGAGTAGTTACTAGAGTAGAAACAACTCACAAAATGTTTTAGGGACTTCTGTGGCTAAATAGGGGTCTACAGGAAACCTTGTGTATACTCGGGTAGTCCTCTATATTCCCATGGACGCCAATGGTACACCGGCCTACTGTTCCTTAAACTCTACGTAAGTCTTATGAAACTCGTATCCCAGTTAGCTACTGTAATGGGTCTTCTATAGGAGCCGACACTTATCTTTATCACACGGCCGCCGCGATGCGATGGGGCGGTCGGATCTCGCGAGAGCCTCCGCTCACCAGGTTCTCCTGTTGAAGAAATCACCGTATACCTCTTAACTGGTATACCCTACACTACGGAAGCTTTGCAAGGCTAGTTTAGACAGGGCCTCTTAATTACCCATAGGCCCCAAAGTAGTTCCTTTTGGGATTACCTTATAGGATTCTATATATGCACCCCAAAAAGGAACTACTTTGGGGCCTTAGGGTAGTTCTGGAGTATTATACGCACAACCGTTTGCATTTCCTCTTGTTACATAGCGAGCACTCCTCAGGGGTCCCAACATGCTTAGGCATTAAGTAACCCTAAGGGTCCATGTACCTAAATAGTATATACATTGGCCTTAAAGTACTCCCTATATGGGTACATTAGGCCCAAAGTATATACTATTTGGGTACATGGACCCGGCATTAAGTGGGAGTTTCCGAGAATAGAGGACCCTAATATGGTACCCTAAATAGTAGGATCCTGATTATAAGGACCCCAAATAGGGTACCCCTAATTTTCGGAAACCACCAAGTAGGTTTCGGGGCCAACAGGCATCACCTGCGGCTTCGGCTTTAGGGTGTCGGATTTAAGGATGTCGGGATTCGGGTTCTAGGGTTCATCGCTTTTGCGGCTCACGACCTCCAACAAGCTGAGGAATGTAGGGTATCTTCTCCATAGACCAAGAATTCCCAAGCCGCATAAAATCAAACGGCCACAGGCACATCAAGGAATACACACGGCCGTACCCCCCCACCCTCTCTCCCCCTTTTTTTTTTTGAATCGTTGGTGAACTCTTGTAACCCTGCTTTGCGGTGTTGGTTCGTGGTCCGGGATTTGGATCTAGTATTATCATCATGGTTGGTGTACTCTCCTATCCCCCATTGTGCTATCGCACGGGCAATGTCTCGGAGTTTGGTGCGGCAGTGAGCATCGATGAGGCACCGAAACAGTGCGGTGGCCACGGCGGGGAGTCGCTGGGACAGTGGAGCGGTCAACCAACCACGACAAGGATCACAAATATGTATACATACAATACATATATATATATATATATGCATATATATGTGTGTGTGTGTATGTATGTATGTATGTATATGTATATATATATATGTATATATATATATATATACGTACACACATAAGCATATGGATACACGTAACTATACATGTACATGTACATACACATGCATATATGTACATGTACGTGTATGTATACATACACAAAAATACACTTCTGTATGTATATAATGTATATACGTACACATGCACATACAGGATTGCTATTCTTGGTGGTTCTACATAACCATAATCATAGATCTACACGTATGCGTGTGCGCACATGTGTATGTATCCTCAAAGCCTGGAACCCCTGCAACATCGTATACACAGTCATAAGCCCTGAAGCCTACGCCCCGGTAAACTCGGCTCCTGGGTCATCTTGCTGAAGTTCACCTGCATCTTAAGGCTTAAGGGTTTAGGGTTTAGGGTTTAGGGTTTAGGGGTTTAGGGTTTAGGGTTTAGGGTTTAGGGTTATAGGGATTATATAGGGACGGGGTTTAGGATGTAGGGTCTAGGCATGCAAGGGAATAGCTACATTGGAAATGGGATTCGCGTAGCTCTGTATCTAGAACTTCAAACCACCATTCTTGTTGAACAGCAGATACTCACATTCAGGTTCCCTTCTGCTCGTCTTACGTCTACTTTGGACACTTCTGAGGCAGGTGGCTTACGATGAACGCTCCCTGCAAACTATCCTAAAATCTGCAGACTCAACTTGTTACCTTGTTACACTCCATGTACAGATGTAATCATCGAGACTTCCATCATGGCCCCCACTGAAGTCAGTCAAAAGCATCCAGAGCTCTGAAAAGCAAAGCATGGCTTTGGGACGGCTAATGTGGGGTGTTTTTGATGTTGACTGCAGGCTTTGGAAGCTTTTGGGGCAGGATTTCGAAGTGCCAGGGCTTTTCTGCACGTTCTGCAGGCCATCCAAGTCCGACAGAAATCTCAGCCATCTAAGCGGCCCATCTTATGGGTCTCGTCTCGTTCAAGCTGCATATGCTAACTACTCCTATGCCGCACAAAAGGCATCAAGGTCGCTTGTATACCAAGGGACCGCGAAAAGCAAGGATTTATCAGGCGGCTGAGTGCTGAAACCTGATGCTGACCCTTGTACCCTACCTACCTGAACCCTTCCTGTTGAATCCACCATTCTCTGATATCGAAGACAATCAGGCCCTAAACCATACAAACCAGGCTCGATTCAACTGTGCCGCCCTTGAAGTCTTCAGCCCTTTGCACAGGCCTCGTACTTCTCCTACGGCGGGACTTGGAGGCTTAGGGTGCGATTGCCAGAGATTCTCCGGATGAAGGGGTTTGAGGTCAGGCTCGTAGTATCCGGAGAAATCAAGGATGGACATGAGTCGGAGCGTCTCTGTGATAGTGGCAAATGTTGCTGCCTAGGTCGATTGGCTTCCGAAACCGAAACGGGCTGCACGAACAAAAACTTAAGGCTAAATCATGCGAAGCACTAAATTTCCAACACACCTCAACCAACAGCCCAAGAAAATCGACGAAAGATCCAGCAACCCAAACACTAAAACTCAGAAATCCCTAGAAAAGGCCCGAGCACTCTTGAACTCCGGAGTGCTTCTATCTCCTTGACTATAAGACATCCCCTCCCCACACCCTTAACCTTCAACCCCGAACCCGGAACGTTCCCCTCTTTTTCCTACTTGTCGGGTATCATGGGGAACTAAAGGTTAGCCTCTTGGGGTATATAGGGATTATACTACACAAAAACGGTTAAAGGTTACCTTCTCTACCACTGGGTTTTTTGGTGGTTGAACGGGATCTCAAAGCAATCATGCTTCGCGGGCTAAGGGTTTAGGGTTTCAAGGCTTCACGAAGCGATGTCAGCGTCGTCAGGTCCTTCTTGCCGTTGATGAACCTGGATAGGCAGCCGGGGAGGTATGCGAGTCCTGCTAGCACTGGCTTACAAGTATGGGCTTGGGTCTACTAATTAGCAAAACGCCAGGTATTGAAGAATTTAGCGGCTCGCGCCCTGTGTCCGCCTTGCGAAGACAAGGCTTTCTCCAGATACTCAAAACTGGTTTAAGAAAGCTGAGCCTTAACAACACTAAATCTGATACCCTACTTTAGAGCGCAAGGTGCAGGGTTCAGCTTAAAGCCCTATACACCTTGAACCTCAGGCCCACATCTAAAACCTTACTGTCCATCTCTCAGCGGCAAACCCGGTTCCTACTTCCCCCTCCCCTCCAATCCCTACCTCTAGCCTAGCCATATGCCTGCAAACTCCTACCCCGACTTCTTCCCTAAGCCCTAAGCCCCTCCACCCCTAAACGCTCAAACCCTCAGCCCTAAACGCCTTAAACCCTGATCCTAAACCCTTTAACATCTCTGCCCCGGCGCATGTTGAATCGTGCCGTTCTCTGTCCGGACATGTAGGCGGTCTTCAGCTTCTTGTCCTCATTCTTCCTGAACGGTTTAGGGTTTAGGGATTTAGGGTTTAGAGTTTCGTGCCAGGGGTGGCTTCGGTCTTCTTCACAGGGAATTCTCTGTGCTTCCGGATCAGGTCATTTCAGGGAGCTTTCCGTTGGTTATCATGTTCTTTCCGCATGTTTTTCGACAGGACTCCTCGTCTTCCTCGGAGGACCAGGTTGGAGGGTGGGACACTCCAGGTACTTCGGATACCATTTCCGCCCTTCAGCACACCTTGCTGCCTTCACCCGCGAGAGCTTCCGCTCCCGCCAGTATACCTGCCTGCACCGGAGTTACACCCTCTGCTTTCCTTAATTCTTCAGTCCCTAGCGCTGCCGTGCACACTGAGGAGCCGGCTTCGGACACGTCTGCTGCTGCCCGCATGTTGCGAAGGCCTTGGGTAATCCCTCATATCTTGGGTGTCTTAGGTGGGCGCGCCGGTAGGCAACCTGGACTTGGCACGTGGAGTGTTGCTTGCTTCCTGCTGCACCTTTCTCTTGTTGCTGCGGTTCAAATCCACAGTGAACCTGCATCGCCACGTGATGCTGTTCTTTCTGCTGCCAGAGCTCCAGACCGCCAGATTGCTGCTCCTGCTGGAGCCCACTCTCACCTGCAGTCCAAGTGGCTCCTGACTGGTGACTTCGGGGATGGCCCTCTCTGGTTATCGCTTCCGGCACCTGACTCGGTCTTCCTTATAACTTGCCGTCTTTGGCTGCCGGGCTCCGATGTGCGACTTGAGTTTTCTAGCACCGATCGGGCCCGTGATGTGTCTGCGGAGCTGTACCGCCAAGCCATTCGACTTGGCAGATCTCAGATTGTTGCGGCGTCGGTAGGGCTTACGCTTGAAGCTGTTCACCTTGTGTCCCTGCCATCGCACCCGGAAGCTATTACGATCCTTTTTGATCTAGGCAGGGAGGTTGTCTGCAGCGAACTTCCGTTCGACTATAGTCCGAATCAGGTTATTACTGCCGCGCAGGAAGCAGCCTCTAGCAGTGACATCCAAATCTTGAAAGGCCTGGCACACAGACTTCGCCACGGTGATGTCATTCGGGTGATTGTTAACTCCGAGCAACGCACGCTTGATGTCTCGGCGTTCACTCTCCCGCCTCATGTCACCTCCGCCTCTCGGTGGCTTCGGGAGTCGAGGGTGGTGTCCTTCCTTCATTCCGTCGAAGGGGTGCTCTCTTTCGAGGTTCCGCGGTCGTACGCCCTTGACATCACCGTGCTGAGCACCCTCCTGCATAGTGTTATCCCTGGCCGTCATGTCTTTGTTGAGATCCCCGGGGCAGATGCCCTCCCACATGCGGCGTTTTGTGTTGCTCGGCCTGGCCAAGACTGTGTTACTTATCGCCTGACTGATGCCTCTGATCCTTCCGCTGCAGGCCTTTTTCTTGCCTTTGCAGGCGTTTTCGAGTCCTTCCCTGTCTTTCTCGACAGCCTTCTTTACAGCAATCGCCCTGCTGCTGTCTTGCTTCGTCGGTTACAGCCTTTTGGCTTGTCGGTGCTGTCCTGGGAATGTACCGTTATCCCCGGCCGAGGGGATTGTCACTATTGGCATGTTCATGTCCAGGCTGACCTTGCAAGGGCTCGCGACTACCTCCTTCATTTGCATTGGGAGCCTAGGATTGTTCGTAGTCCCCCGCCCCTGCCGCCGCCTCGGGTTCGAGTCTCTCATAGTGTTGGGGTTCAGACTAACGCTCCCTTTATCTCCGCTAGCACACCTGCGGCTGTTCTGCAAGCACCCCCGACCCTTTGTGGCGCCGGGGTTACACCGGATTCCGCTTCCGAGCTTGTTGATCTATGGTGCGATGCTTGGCACGTAAAGTGTCTTGTGGCCTGCGTGCCTGGATTCGCTGTCTGGGCCCTTCGCGAAGGGGGTCGCCTTGTTGGCATGTGCACACCTGTTCCTACCTGGGAGGCCGTTGCCCAAGCGCTTTCTCTCTCCCTCTGGGAGCTGCCCCAGACCTTTTTGTCGGATAGTAATCAGATCTGGCCATTTCCCCGGGACCTTGCCAGTGTCGTTGGGAGGTGTGTTAGTGTAGGCTATGACTCGCCCGAAGGGATCTCGCAGTTAGCGCATAATTGCCATTCACCGGTTCCTAGCCCACCACCCGCTCCGCCGACTCTTGTGTCTCTTGCACTTGGGCTGCCTTGTCCCTGGCGCAGCTTGGCCTTGTGCTTGTTGGGTCTCCTGGCGCTCCCTGTTGATTCGGTGCAGCTGCCTCTTGAACCCGCCACTCTTGTTCCTCGGCGCTCTGCTGACGACATTTTGCATACTCGTCGTGACTTCACGCGGCCCTGCACCATGTCTTGGACGCACGAGCTTGGGCGACAAACGCATGGTTTTGCAGTCGCGGCGCCTCAGTTAGGCGCCTACGTTGAGCGCACTTCACCACAGTATGAAATCCAGCTGCATCTGTGGTTACCCGGACAAGGCCCGATCCATCTGCGGGTTCTCGCGCGTCACCTTGACCTTCATCTTAGTGCATATCTTGGAGCCTTCTTGCCTGACTGTGAATATGGGCTCCATGTTGCCTTTGACTCGAACCCGCAGGTCTTGGACATTTTGGTCACCCCGCCATCTGCACCAGTTTGGTGGATCCTTAGGGATTCCATTGGGTGTGAGTTGCTTCGGCCAGTCGTCCAGCACTTTACCTCTCACTGCTCCTTCTTCTTTTGTGCCATTGAGCCTGATGGGGTTGTGCACAGTGTCGAACCCTCGGCTGAGGTGCGTCATATGTCACCGAGCCCCCAAGGCGCTAGGGCTCTCATTGGCCGTGCTCTCCCAGGGTTGGTCGGACGATTTGTTGATGGCGTCCTTCATGTCGTAGCGGCAAGAGCTTGCTCGCCGGCTGTCTTCGGCGGCCTGACCCTGTTTCTTCTTGGGGGGCATTCAGCTGCTATGCACCCGCCTTATAGCACTGCCCTGGCTACAGTCGCTGACGTTCCCCCGCCTGCACCTACTACCATGCGGATCTGGACACTCAATGTCCCCGTGCCTGTTGATCTGCCTTGGCGGCCACAGGGTTACCCAACCCGTTGGCTTCGCGAGTTGATGTGCAGGTTACACCACATTGACGATCCTGGTGAATTCCGGTCTACACTCTCCTCACCCGGCGGGACCGTGCAGCACGTTCTTTTTGTGCCGATAGTGCCCACCACGCATCCTACTGCTAGATTCTGGCTGCTGCACTGGGGAGACGCGGCTGTTGTTACTTTTGGGCATACCCCTTTTCATTGGGATGTTGTCTCTGCTCACATCCGAGCCCTGTTTCCAGGGGGACCTTTGCCAGACCGTTGCCCAGCTCTTTCCTTTGCTGGCCAGTTTTACCCGCCTGGAGCTCCCCTGCCCGACTTTCCCTCTGGAGCTGTCATTCAAATTATCATTGGCGCTCTTGCAAGAATACCGGGAGACGATGATCCTTGGAACCCAGATCCATTAGTCATAGATAGCCCCTTCTTCCGTCATGTTCCCAGTCGTGGCCCTGCTCTGGAACCGGCCATCCGGCTTGACGGGCGTGGTAACCAACTTGCTGCTGGCGCCCTGCAACACCCCTTGGTCGATCAAGGTGTCCAGACTGACCTCTCGGGTAATGGAACCGGTCTCGACCATGCCACCGTTTCCCGGGTGCATTTACTTTCCCGTGAGCTCTCTTTTCATACGTCACGACTGTGGGCGGGGCTTGCGGAGCCTGACGCCGAGCCTGTTGGAGACTCCCCCTCCGTTCTGAGGCTTTCTTCCCAAAGCGCTTGCGCTGCCGCCTCGGCCCCGAATGTTGATCTGCTTGATATCGGGGGTACTTCTGGCAGCCACAAGCTGGCTCTCCCGTCCTCCGTTAGCTGGTTGTTAGTTGGGGCTCTTTTCGGTCTTAGGGGGGTTGCTTTTAGGAGCGTTCTTGCTCTTGCCACTGTGAGCGAAGGCTCTATTATCTTCCCACCGCCTGATTGTTCAGCCGAGGAGTCGTCTGAGGAGGACGGTCCCCCTCCTGTCCAAGCTGAGAACATGTCGGACGCTTCAGGGGCACCAGTCCCCTTCACCACTCCGGCTGGACCCCCTCCACCGGAGCCGGTGAACGCCCCTTTCCAGCCTCGTTTGCGCTACCTTCGTGCGGCCCGCCCTCTTGAGGATTATGCTCTGGGACTTTGGCCTTCCACTCTTGACAGGGAGCCGGCTGCCGATGAGGATGTTATTCGCCGGGTCCAAGCTGATTTGCTTGGACTCCAACGCGGCCTACGCACATTTGCCGCTGCCATCCCATTGGGCACGCCCTTTTGTATCCACAATCCCTTCACTGCCCGTCAGCAATGTGACATTGTTGAATACTCTGCTGGGCCTGAACTTAATCCCTTTGTTCTGTTTCAAGGCCATGCACGCAGCCGTGGTTGGGCCGGGATAGTCTTGCTCATGCCGCAACCTGATGCCACAGCTGTGCATCTAATTGGTTGCCCCCAAGCACCTGGCAATGCCGCGGTGGGTGTCGTCATTGACGGACGCCTCATTCCTTGCTGCCTTCCTACATGTGTAGCTTGTGAGGCGCTCCGAGAGCTTCACTTAGACGGCCAAGCATATGATCTCCGACCTCCGGAAGTCCATGAAGAAACTGCTGTTGTCCAATTTCGCAACGGCGATTGTTTGGCGGCAGGGCGCCGACCCTCCCGCCAGCTCCCCTCCCAGCGAGATGTACAAGCCGCCACCGCAGAAACCTTGGGGCGTGACACCGATGCTGCCACCTCGGCCCCCGGAACTACTTCTGCTGCAGTCAGAGCCGCATGGTTGTGGCTTGGGCTCGTTGTCACCTCTGCCAGATCGCCTGGTGTGGCTCCTGCCATTCTAGCTCTTTGTCTCTGGCACGCAGAGGTTCTAGGTATGCATAGGCCGGGTGGCTTCCCTTGGGGTATTGATCCGGTTAACCGACGGTTCTCTGGCATTACGAGCGAGGACCCGGTTGAAGTTGTCTTGCACAGCCCCTTTTTGGGGGTTTTTCCGCCCTTTACAGCCTCCCAGGACACCTGCCACACTCAGGCCTGGGCCCAGTTTCGCAATGATGACCCGGGGTGGGCGGTAGACTACTTTCCGGTCTGGCCGGGGCCTGCATTCAATGAACTTTCCGTCGTTCCTATCGGCCATGACCCCGCCCTTGTCACTATTATGCTTGTCTGGGGAGGCCACCATCGGGCCACACTCACGCCTCGAACTATGACGGTTGCGTGGCTGACTTCCTTCGTTGCCCGTCACATCAACAGTGAAGTTGGTGGACTTTCACTTCCCCACGGTTTGGCGGTTTGCGAATATTTTGATATCCCGCCTGCTGCTTTTCGGTTCCGCAATGGGGACGTTGTTTATATCCATGATCCCCCAGCGGACCCTGATGAGCCGCTAGAGTTTGTAGAGCCGTGGCACCTCCAGGATGGACTCGCGGCACACCACGCTCCCTGGGCAGTGGGGTTCCAACTTATGTTTCCGATTTCGGTGCACTTGCTCCGTCCTGCGAAACCGCCACTTCTCACGAGCATTCCGGCTGGCGAATCATGGTGTCCTGAAGCATTTTCATTTTCAGGGGACTTTAGACACCAATTCCCTGGCTTTTGGACGCCGGTCCAGTGGACGAGTGCTCGTGCCCTGCAACTGATGGCGGTTAACGAGGTTGCAGCTAAGGTTAATGTCGTAGCGGCTACTCCCGAAGGGCGGTTGTGCCGATCGGTTGACCGTGTTGTGTCTCGTGCCAGCCTCGCCGCTCAACTGAGGTTTTGCCCTGCGACGGTGCAGGTTGGCGGGATTCCGCCATATGCCCTAGAGCAAGCGTGCGAACTCCGCAACGGGGATGTTGTTTTTGGTGAGTTCGCTCGCGGTGGCTGTGCGACTGCCTCCTGCCAACTAGGTTTGTGGCTAGGAACTGCACTTGCCCTCTCCCGGCTGATGGTGGCACGCCAGTTCTTGCTTGTCCTCGCTGTTGGACTTGTCTATGGTGGTCATCCTGCGAGTCTCGGGGCCAGTGCATACTGGTCACGGGTCTAGGTCAGCTTCTTTGTGTGGTTGTGCCCTCCTTTCTCACTCCCCGCGATCTTACCCAGGCCTTACAGCTGCGCTTTGGCCGCAGGGTCAGTGTGCACCTATCGCCCGGTCTCGCTGCGTCAATCCGGGATGCCAGACCCGTGCTCGCCCTGCGCTCAGGTGACGTGATAGCTGTACGGCTTTTCCAGTCAGACCCTTCAGCGGGGCCACGTGACACGCCCGTCTTCCTGACCTGGGGAGCTGCGCATGCCGCATCAGCATGGCATTCTGACTTTATTGTGGCACACGCCTCCTGTGTGCTGTTGTGGTCACCCAGCCGACCCGCTCGGGTCGCTCTCCTCCGACACCAAGCGAGGTGGAATGCTGCTGGGGCCACCGTGTGCCAACACGAGGATGCCTTGGGTGTATACCGGTGGGCGCCGTGCCACGGACACCTCGGGACGCCTCCTTGGCTTGTTGAGCAAGCCACTGCTCTTGGGCGTGTCAATATCATTCAGTCTCGCGACTCCACTAGGTGTGTCGAGATTGATAGAAGCGCTGCACACGACCTGTATGTTCACGGGTTTTCCCTCCGCCCCGCCTCCAGCCAGGCTACTGAGGAAGCCAGTGTCCGCGATGGTGATTGGTGGGTTCACTCCCTTGCAGCTGGATTGTTTGGTCGTCGGTTCCCCGCGTTGGCCGGGCTTTTGCTCCTTGTGCATGGTTTCAGCGGACCCGCCTGGGCGGTGTCCTCAGGATCTTCGGGCCGATGTTCCAGTGTCGACTCTTCGGAAGCCCGCACCATTCGCACTAGGATGCCGCCTCGGCGGAGTCGCTCCCGTGGCCAGGACAGCTCTCAGCGATATTTTCCTGCGCGAGTCGATTTCAGCAGTGGCGAACCTTATGTCCTGCAGGCGGGGTGGCAGCCTGATTGTACTGACGGTCAGTTGTGCTTTGACCGCTGCTTTCCCGGTCCAAGGCCTCTTACCACCCGAGTCCTTTGCCCCCTGAGGGGTTGGAGTGAATCTCATTTTGCCCGGTTGGAAGGGCCATGGTCCCTGTTTGAAGCTGTTGGCTCCCGACACTGTGGGGCCTGGGCAACCCGCTTCTTTCCCGTCCGTGGGGCATTTCCGTTTGCCCAAGTTACGCTTGCCCCGGTTGCTCCCTTCGGGATGGCAAGTGTTGTCTTCCACACCCTCAGTGGCACTGCAGTTGCATTAGCGTCGGTTGATGCGTCGCTCGAGGACATTCAGCGACTGGCCGCCCGTCTCATTCCCTGCACACGGTTTTGGGTTGTCATTCCGCCTCCTTCCATCCGCGCCGCTAATATGCACATGCACATCCGCCTTCGCAACGGTGATGCTTTTGGCTTTTTGCCTGACTCTTCTCAACCCGGTTCTACGCGGTTCCCTGCTCTGCACTATCCGTCCCTTGATCGGGCGCGGCAGGTTGCCAGCTGGTCGTTGTCCTTCAGGTTTGACACCGGAGGACCCGTCACCCTGTGGACAACCTCCAACCGTTTTGGCCAGTTGGTGTATGTACGTGACAATGCGTATTGGGATCCTCTTGGCCCCACTTTTCGAAGCTTAGGCGGAGAGACCCTAACCGGTTCCTGGGTACCAGTCCTTACAGGCGACCTGTCGGACCTACATCTAATGTCCCGCACCTCAATTTCTGAAGCGCATGTGCTCTTCCTTCTGCCGCCAGAGCAGACACCAGTTGGGGTCTTCCTGGCTGGCTGCAACACCCACCGCATTCCCTTGGGCTGGCAATTGTTACCTGCCATCCGTTATGTGCGTGCCGGTAGCACGCTGCGGGACGGGGACGTCTTGGTTATCGCCCCGACTGCTGATCTGGTTTGGGACCCTTTCAGTATCCGGCCTCCCAGTTTAGATGATGTGCAGCCGCAGAGTGCCCAGCACACTTGGCATCAATCTCTGACCTCTGCCTCGCCCGGCCCTACGGCTCTGCTAGGCTTTCTCGCGGTTTCGGTTGGTCGCGCTCCATGGTGGTTAGGGCTTGTCCTCGGGGTTGTTCTAGGGTCTGGCATGGTGCCATCTTATGAGCTCCCCGATCCGCCCATCCGAGTCGGGCTGTACCCATGGCGCGCGCGCCCTGGTGAGGGCGACCTCCTCGATCTTTCGGTCCGCCCTGAATTGGATGTTGTTCTGCTTAGTCCTTTCACAGGGCCTCGGGAGGCCGGTCGTCTTTACACCTCCGCTGCCATTACAGAGCTTCACACTTTGACGCAGGCCTGTGAGCCGGCATGGGGTGCGGATGCTGTGCCTGTTTGGCCGACTGCCGCCCTTCCTGCCTTGTTGGTCGTTCCTCGACCCCCTGACCCCAGCCTCGTGTGTCTGGCGGTGTCCTCGTTGGACCGGCATTTCTCTGTCCTGATTCCTTGCTCCTCCACCCTGTCATGGTTGGGGGAGGCTCTCCGTTTCCTTCAACCCCTTCAGGCGCTCTCCCTGCGGGCACCCAGCTCCTTGGCCGCGTCGACGCCCCCTGACGGCGTTATCCGATGGCGTTCAGGCGATCTTGTTGTCGCCCTGCCTCCGGCAGCCTTCGAGCCTACCTACCAGCCCCCGTGCTTCCACACTGACGCACAGGTTCGGCATTGTGCTGTCTGGGCCGTCGATTTTTCAGTCTCTGCCCGGATAAACTTTATACTTTGGCGCCCTGGGGTCCGTGCAACCCGGGGACATGCACCCGAAGGGGCACAGTGGCGGGCCCTCGACTTTACTTTTGCCGGGGAATTCTGTCAGCACTACCCTGGGCGTTGGGTGCCGGTACCCTGGATCGCCCAAGATCATGCCCATTTAGTTGTGGTGTCCGAGGACCCGACGTATGTCAATGTTGTCATTGAAGCTGACGGTAGGTGCTGGTGTGCTCCAGTCACTGCCGTGACGGACGCCTGGCAGTTATGGACTGATGTGCCCTCAATTCCCACTCAACCACGAGTGCTGGGTCTTTCACACCAGGAACTGCGCCAAGGCACTGTCCTCCGCAATGGTGACATTGTGTCAGGAGCGCCCAAGGTCGCCCCGTTATCGGGTGGCGTTTGGGTTCTCCTCGCTTTCTTTCTCTCTACCCGATTTCTACCGACTTTCCCGAGCTCCTGGGTTCTGCTTGCTGGCTTGGTTTTCGGGTGGTACCATGAGGTTGTTGGTGCCCGTCACCTCTCCATCACAGTTGGCCTCGCTGCCGCCGGGCAGGGTCACGTTAGGGCAGTTAGGATGCATGACACACCTTATCCTATAGGGGAATGTCACCGCCTATGGGAGCCCTCCGGCTCTGTTTCAGGGCCGTTTTCTGGTCCAGTTGATCGCCCGCCGGCGGAGTTGCGTCATGCTGCTGTTGCGTGGTCTGACTTTACTCAGGTCCTGCCACCTCAAGATCCTCGCATAGTTGACTGGGTACCTGTCCCTTCAGATCCACTCTTTGTTGTTGTCTTGCTTCAGTGCCCGCCTGCGACTCGAGCAGCAATCTTGCCAGCCACCTGTCATGCTGCAGACCTTATCCGTGCTTGTCGGCGGTCGGTTCCTGATTTAGCTTGTGTTTTAGCCTCGCCCGAAATCTGGTGTGGCACCGCCACTTCCTTTACCCCAACTCTTTTCCTTCGGTCTGGGGACGTTCTGACCCTGGCATGTGCCGGCTGGGTTCCACGCCTGCGCTCTCCTAGTGGCCGCTTTTGGGAGACCTTTTATCAGGCCCGTAAATTTGCATTTTGGGGTAGCCCCTTTCAGATTAGTACGCCAGGCCTTCTGTTTGCGTGGTCGGCCGGTGATCCTGTTCCCTTGACGGTTCACACCGTTCAAAATGAAGTGTGGGACCCGGAACACTGCACATTTCGTCCCTCCTTGGCCCGGTACAGTGTCGACCGTTGGATCCCGGCGGCCCGCTGTGATCTGCTCGGCCTCCACCTTGTCCCTGAGAGTCTTCATCCGCATCGTGCACATGTTCTGCCTCTGCAGCCACCCCTTCGGTTGTTGGAGGTCTCCCGTTACAGCACGCGGGGTCTGATTCGGGATGGTGATAGCGGCTCTCTTGGTAGCAGCGCTCCCTCCCCCCGTCTTATGCTGTGCCTTGCTGGCCTTCTGCTGGTGCGGAATGCTTTGCCGCTCTGGCCCAGTGGAGGAGCCCTCCTTTTTGCAGGGGCCTCTTTCGGTGCGTTTCCCTTCAGTGGCACCCTTGTCTTACCGACTGTTTCTTCTGTTGCGATGCCGGTCTTTTCCCAGACTCTTCGTGTGGTGTCGCCCAAGTGGCCGCCGATTGCGCCAAGCCGGGGTTCTTTTACCGTTGTCGGGGGACCTCGCCGTGGAGGAGCGCTGCCCTTTTGGCTAGCTGCCCCTGAGTCAGCTGGGAGGCCTTTTGCCCGGACTGCTCCTGTTCCACCGGCATGGTCCGCGTCCCTGCTTGACTGTTATGGCCGTGCGTGGGGAGCGCCGGCCGATGACCGCGACTTCGACGGTTCTCCCGCGACTTCTGCGACGCATTGTCTTGATTTGCAGGACGCCGGGTATCATTATGCCGGCTTGGCCGCGCATTATTTGTCTAAGCCCCTTCTCACCGACCTTCCTTCGTCATTGGCTTCCCTGCTCCATCAGGGCTGGTGCCGGTTTCCCCGTTGGCCAGGCGGTGTTCCGGACGAAGTGTTCATTGCCACTGATGGTAGTGGGTTAGGCAAGGGTGGTTGGGCCATCGCTGTGTGGGTCTCGTGGAAGGGTAATTGGTACCGCCTCGGCTGGGACGCCGGCAGCCTAGCATCTACACCGTGGCTTCCCTCGTTTCCTGCAACCCATCTCGACCTTCGTTCTTACCTGGGGGAGCTGAGCGCTTTAGTGTCTGCTGCCGCGTGGTTCACAGTGTGGTGGGACAACATGCAGCTCCTGACCGGGAACGCGCCTGCCAGGATTACCTTAGCTGTTGACAACAGTGCAGCGCTTCAAGTCGCAGGGGGCCATGCTTCGGCGACAACGCCGCATGCCCGTGTCTGCCGGGCTCTGTGGCAGTCGATCCAGTCCCGATGTTCGACGCACTTCAGGCATGTGCCAGGCCATACTGGCAACCTCGTCAATGAAATTGCCGATGCCTTGGCCGGGTACGGAACTGCTCATGACTGTTGTGCATCCGTCGGATGGTGCCGTCTGCCGACTACGTTTGGTGACTCACTTGTAGAGTGTGCCCCGCTCATGTGGCTCTTGCCGCAAGCTTGCCTGCAAGAAGGCCGGTTGTGTTGGCGCTCACCGGGATGGGTTGATTGCCCCCGCACGTCCATTCAAGAGCCCCCGCAGATACAGCCGCAGGTGCGGCAAGATGACGAGCAGGTCAAACCTCTTCGCACCACTGTCACTCTTGTGCAAGCCAACATCCAGACAATTAAAGATGTTGATGTGTCCTTCTTCAATAGGGATGGACACGGACAGCGCCGCATCTACCTGGCTAAACAGCTTCGAGCCCTGGGGGTACATATTGCTTTTCTTCAAGAGTGCCGCAGCCGCCCGGGCCGATGGTCCTCCCACGGCTTTCTCAGCTTCCGTTCGGGAGCTGAGAAAGGGCTGTTCGGGGTCGAAATTTGGATCCGCCCCGACCTGCTGCACCCTGCTTTGAGTCTGGATGACTTCCGCATCCGTTTTGCCAGCCCGAAAATTCTGTTAGTGCAGTGTCAACGCGCTGAGCTCCCGGTTACTCTGGTTGCAGCCCATGCACCTCATGCTGAGAGGCCGGACGCGGAGATTCGGCGGTTTTGGCATGATCTCAAGACGCAACTTCTACCTGCCTGCAATCGCGGTACTGTTCTGTTGGGTATTGATGCCAATGCTGACTTTACGGGCCGTGATGAGGAAGAGACCCTCGTTGGCGACCTTCTTAATCTCCGCCCAGCCAGGCTCGGTGACGATCTCCTTCTTGCCTGTGCTCATGACACGGCGCTGGCTGCCCCTGGCACTTGGTCTGAGGTCTGCACGGGACCCACTTGGACCTGGCAGCACACAGGCGGTAAGACCCAACGCTTGGACCACTTGCTTATTACCCATGGCACTCGGGTCTCTCAGTATCGCCAATTTCCTGAATTTGATATCTTGAATGGCGAAGCAAGGGATCATATGCCCATTGTCATTTCTGTTGACGTCTCCGGGAAGTCAGCAGGTAAGATGCACCCACGCTGTCCCTACTCGGCTGACTCCGGTGCCGCTGTCGCGGAAGCTGTCTGGGACGCTCTTCACCAGTCCACACCTGGTAGTAGTGCGGAGAGAGTTCAGCAACTTTGTGCTGCCCATGCCCGTGCGATCCGCTGCCTTCCTGCCCGGCCCCCTCTTCAAAAACGGCAACCTTATCTGTCCGACGTTGCTGCTGGCCTTCTTGACACTCTTCGTGACGCGCGGGCCGAGGTTAGGCGGCTTCGCACCCTCTATCACCGGCAACTCTGTTTGGTTGCCTTTCGGGCATGGTGCCGCCGCCGCGTTGAGTCCCCAGCCCTGCCATGGGAACTTCATCAGGTTCGCATGATGATGGCGCATTTTGCACATGTTTGTTTCCGCCTTCGAGCTCAGGCTCATGCACAGGCACGGCTTGATAAGCAGGCCTACTTCGAATCCATGCTCCTCGGCGCAGTCGATCACTGGCATGCCACCGGGCGCCCTCTCGAGGCGGTTGCCAAGCTGTCTTGGGCGTCCAAAGGTGCCAAGCAAAAACGTGATGTTAGGGCCGCAAGTGGGTTTGACATCGATGAGCAACTCCAGCTACAATTCCAGCAGCAGGAAGATGGCCGCCCGGTGTCGGATGCCCAATTGAGCGCGGCTTTTTCTCTTTGGGCTGCTGAACCGCGTGGCGTTTGTCTTTCAGCCTTACCCACCCTTCTTGACGTTGAACACATGTGTCGACTCCAGCGCCGAGGCAAGGCCCCTGGCCCGGATCACATTCGTAATGAGGTCTGGCGAACCCACCCCGATCGCGCAGGCCGATGGTTGTGGCCTATGTGGGTTCACCTCGCTTGGGGCGAGGCCGAGCCACTTCATTTTAAAGCTTCTACTGTGGGAGCTCTCCACAAAAAAGGCCCAGCTCACATTCCCGCCAATTTCCGGTCCATTGCCATGCTGAACGGAGTGGCTAAGTTGTGGCACTCCCAACTTCGGGCCACCCTGGGTCAGGAAGTTATAGCTCACTACTTTCCGACCCAGCTCGGGGGTAGGCGAGGCGTTGACACCGGCCTTGCCCTCACTGTCTTCCGCTCAGCTGTCGACTTGGCTTCTGTTCATGGCCGGTCTTGGGCTGCCTTGTTTGTCGATATTCAGGCCGCATATTATGAGGCAGACCGAACTTTGCTTTTCCACGGCCGTGACCTTGAACCAGCTCTTGCGGGCCTGCAGCTGCCTCGTCATGTTCATGGCCTGATTCAGGATGGCGTCCTAGCGGGTCTCGGGGTTCCCGCTGACCAGATTGCTCTCCTGCGTGACTGCGTTGAATGCTCGTACTGGCGCCTTGTCGGCCAGCACCAAGCTATTATGGCAGGTCGAGGGTCCCGGCCCGGGGACGGACTGGCCGATGTCCTGTTCGGAGCCTTGTTCGCAGTGATTTTGCAGTGCCTCCATTTTGCGCTCAAGGCCGAAGACATAGTTCATGCCACTTCCTCTGATGCCCTTGGGCGACCTGATGCGTCCCTTCAGATCGCATGGGCTGATGACCTTTGCCTGCTTGTGGATTTCATCCGAGCCACTTGGGCTGTCTCGAAGTTGCGTCGCCTTTGCACTATTGTTCTCCAAGTTTTCGAAGCCTTTCGGTTCCGCGTCAACCTTGGAGCAGGTAAGACCGAAGCGCTCGTTCACCTGCAAGGAGCGGGGGCTAATGTTGCCCGCAAGGATCTCTTAACCCCTGAGCCCCTTCTTGCCCTCAAGGATGGTAGAGGCATTAGGGTAGTCCCTGAATATAAGTACCTTGGGGTTGTGCAGCGCTGTCGTGACACTGGCCGACGGGATGTCGAGGCCGCCGCCGCGCGTGGCAACTCTATCTGGACTCAAGCCTCTGGACTTGTCCATTCTGAGAAGTTGCCGTGGATGCTCAAGTCCGTATGGCTGCAAGGAAGGACTCTCCCTGCCGCATACTCCTCCCTTGCCACGACTTTAGCTCGTTCTGACCGAGCTTGGGGACCCCTGAATGGTTTCTACGACAAATGCCTTCGCCAGCTCGTTGGGTCCTGGGATGCTGGGCACCATGTGGCCTCAGTCCAACTGCGAGCTTGTACGGGGGTTCTTGATGTTGAATGTGCTACGGTTATCGCTCGTGTGCGCCTGCTCTGCCGCATTGCCTCGGGCCGTTCCCCTGAGGTCTTTGAATTGTTCCAGGCCAGCTGGGATCGCGGCGGGGAATGGTCTTCCCTCCTTGCTGACGCGGTGCGGCGTGTTTGGCCGGCCTGTGGCCTACCGGCACTCCAGATAGGCGAGCCTACCCTTCTCTGTGTGCGCCGGCATACCAAAGAGATCCTCTCGGCCTGTCGCCGGATCAGTCGGTCCGGCACTATGCTGTTGGCTCTCCATCGGGCGTGGAGAAGTCATGGCGGTCCGCCAGCCAAGCGGGTGATTGGTCTTGCGTCCCCTCACATATGCCCGGAATGTGGTGCGACTCTCCCTTCGGCCCATGCCAAGCCTTAGCGGCGCATGCCCATCGACTTCATGGGCGCGTTGCTCTGTGCACCCAGTACACGTTGGGGACGACCTGTCTGTGGTGTATGGTCGAATTCCATAATGCTGCACGTCTCCGGTACCATCTTTTGCACTCACCGAGCTGCGAGCACGGACTTCGGTGCTGTGTTGGCCCGGTATATGAGTATGGTACAGGCACCAAACGCCGCGGCAAACAGGGCCATGCCAGGGCCCCGGTTTTCCGCGTTGCAGGCCCGTGTAATGCTACCGCGGCACAGCGACGTGCCGCCGAGGAGGGGCGTTGCTGTACGGATGAGGAGCTCGCTGCTGAGTTACGCACTATCGCCCCTGGTCCGGGCTTCTCTGAGGGCACTCGCTCCTCTCCTGTTGTGCCCTTTCGCCGTGCAGGTGGTTACTCTCCTCTTTCCCCTGGTGAAGAGGCTAGTACGATCTCGTGCCCAGCGGTCTTGCGCTCACCACTGGCTCCTGTTGCTTCCCCCACCGGAGCTTTTGACTTTGGTTCACCCACCACCTCGGTTCGGCTCCCTTCTGTTGACACCGCGGCTGCCTCTGCTTGGTACCAGACGCATCCAACGGAAGGGTTCTGCACTGTCTATTGTTTCGACGAGGCCCCTGGCGCCTCGTCGTTCTGCGTCCCCTCTTGCCGGTGGTGTGCGGTGCCTCCAGCCATCTGGTGTCTCCCGCCATCGTGGGGGCGGTGCTGGAAACTCTTTCTTGCCCTGGAGTCGCTACATCCGTGGGCAGCTGAGACTTGGAGACTGTCTGCCTTTCTGCGTCAGGAGGAACGCCCCTCTCCAAGCGCCGCATTCGGATGCTTGACATGCTTTGAGCAGATCGCGGCACAGCGGATCCTTTTCCTGCGGCGGCTGCTCACCTGTCTACACTTGCTCCGTCAGCTTAAGGCTGGGGCTGCTCTGTGGTGCGCTGTTCCCCTGCCTGGCGCCTTCTGGGAACTTCTGCGCCGTGTCGTACCCCACGCGGTTGGTACATCGGCTGTCGCCGTGCTTGGTTTTGGCACTGTCGTTAGCCTCCCTGCGGTCGCCCCGCGGGCTCTTTCTTCTCTTGCTTCGGGCTGGCTCTCTTTGGCCTCTCCCCGTCGCTTGGCGATGCCGCATCAACTTCCCTTGTAGTTTTGCGGTCCGAGCCCTTACGCCTGAGGCGTAGGTCTCGCTCCGCCGTCTTTTCGCTTTGCATGTAGGGCTGTAAGTTCCCGCTTTTCCAGGACCGCGGCCTTGCCGCTTTTCGGTCCGTCTCATCCCTTGCACAGGACTAGAACCTTCTATGCAACGAAGAAGAAGTTTAGAGTTTCGGGGTTTAGGGTTGAGGGTTTCGGGATTTAGGGTTTAGGGTTTCGGGATTTAGGGTTTAGGGTTTCGGGATTTGAGACTGGGGCTCTTGAGACGCTAGCTAACCATGAACCTCCAAGTGGCTTTGAGCGGTGGGCTCTTTCCACTCTTGCAGTCTTGAAGGCGTTCCTCTATGAGGCTGGTATTGGCTATCTTTAAAACCACAGCTGGAACAAGGAGCCGAAGAAGCACTGAATCATGCTTCTGATTCTTCGGGCCCCTGTCTACTGAAAAGCACCAAGGAATCCCAGAATCTGAGACCCCTGACCTTCACGCCCTGAAGCGATCTTGTTGCTATCCAGGGTTTGGCGATTGGCCCTCGACATTTTCTGAAGAAGCATCGGAGATCAGCTCTTCTCAGCCCTAGTGGTTCAATGTCACATGCCCCCAATGGCCTGCCTAGAACCCTGAACCTGCATAGCATCCATCGAAACGACCATCTGAAGCTCTGTAAACCCTTAGCCAACATATCTGTGCACAACCGCGTTGTTCAGTTCTGAAAGTTTATCAAGTGTCGGATAAGGTTCGTTGATATAGTTTTTTGCAACTCTAGACCCCAAAAGCCCCAACGTCGAAATATTGGCGGGGCCTCTCTATGAACGGCAGAAGCTTCGAGCGTGGCTGATTTGTTAAACTTGTCTAAACCTCCAAAAACCCAAGTTCTGTTTATCAGGGCCGACCCTGTTCGTAGATCATCGACCCCTTTTAGCACCCTTAAAGGAACCCTGCATTAGTAAGGGCTCCTCTATGCATAATGAACGCCAGACCCTGGACCATAAACCCCTAAACCCTTTAAGGAGGCCACTCTATAGACCCTCAGCCCTAAACCCCTAAACCCTACCCATAGGCCCCAAAGTAGTTCCTTTTGGGATTACCTTATAGGATTCTATATATGAACCCCAAAAAGGAACTACTTTGGGGCCTTAGGGTAGACCTGGAGGGCCAGGGGGACCTAGGAAGTAGGTAATAAGTAGATTTATAAGTACCCTAAAAGGGATCCTAATTGAGGTTATGGTACTTAGAAGTCTCTAAAATAACTAGTTACTAAGTCCCCCGACCCTCCAAGTAGACCCTAAACTCTTCAAGGAGGCCCAAGCGTCGAATAGTCGGACCATTCTCGACCGAGCTTTACTTGAAATCTGGACATTCCACCTGTGGCGTTGAGGGGTTCGGGTTGACGGATTTGGGGTTCAACGGCTAAGGTTAAAGGTTTGGGGTGTAAGGACGCAGTAGGGTTAAGAGACAGGGTTGAGAGATTCGGGTTGAGAGTTGAGGGTTTGGGATCTCGGCGGCTGTGGAGGAAAGGCGGTGCTGTAATCAGGGATCTACAAGAATGATAAGTGTCAATCGGTCCACGGTAGGTGTTTTGAGCTCGGCTTTTTGCTGAAACTATCGTCTCAACCTGAGAGTTCAGGATTTAGGGGTTGAGGGTCAAGTTTAAGTACGGTTTCGAGTTGAGAACAGTCTTAGCTGTAGGCTAGCTCAAAAGCTTAGCTTTGAAGCCCAATCTGTCGTCCGTAACCGTTTACATGTTGAAGGCCCAGGATCAGAAACAAACCGCCAAATCAAAGCCACGAAATTGAATAGCAATTGGATGTCCCAAGCGACCCAATCCGAGCGATAACAAAAACTCTGAAAAAACCCTAGACCCTAAATCGTGGTCCGAAAGCAGGGTGGGGTTTGCTCCTGAGAGGTTTCCGCGAGGAAGCCGATCACGGCCTGTGGCTGACACGTGACCCTCCAAACCCGAAACCTTGAACACAAAATAATGTAGGAACCATTAGGGTTCCTTTAAAGGGGTCTATAATAAGGGTTACTATAAGGGATATACGAGGGTACTATAACAATTTAGAAACCTGATTAGGAAACCTTGGGCCTTTAGTAGGGCTCCTTTTTCGAACCCTACTATTTTGAGGTTATAGGCCCAGGGTTTCTTAATCAGGTTCCTACAATAACACGGATCGCGAAACCTGGAACCCTGAGCCCTAAACCTCGGGCGAAGCACTCAACAAAACAACGGTTTAGGGTCTAGGGTAACTCAACCCTAACCCCCGTTTCGTAGTCCTCAAGCAAGCCCTTCACAAGCCTGCACCGAAGATGCGTGCGTGGGTCTGTACTGGCACCGGGGGTGGCAAACGCGAATTGCTGTGGAGCCGACATGCCGATTGCGGTGATGGGGATTGAAGGCCCAAAGATGCATTGTGTGCGCGCGCTGTCGCGCGAGCTCGACTATGTGGTTGCGGTTGTGGGTGGGTCGAACCTGGCTAAGACCTACAACTGGTGCACCAACGGTAGAGGCTGTAGTGCTCAAGAGATCAACATGTGGGTTCGGGGCTGGCGAACTCAAAACCTTACACCCGTAAACCCTAAACCCTAAATCCTAAAACAAAATCCTAAATCGTAAACCGCCGCAACCCAGGACGCTCTTCTGGCGTGCTGTGCCACAAAAGAACAGTACCGCCTTCCAAATAGCTAGAGTGGATAGACCCAGCAAGTGAGCCTTAGGGTCTACTCTTAGGGCTTGCAACAGGATTTCGGAGTATTTTATATATCAGTAAAAAAATATGTGGACCCTAATATAGTATCCTAAATGGTCGGATCCCGATAATAAGGACCCCAAAATAAGGTACCCCCCCAATTTTCGGAAACTCCCATATCAATAAAAAAACTATGTACAGAGAATGAAATAAAGGAGTACTATTGCTAATCACGTGGAGCCCTGCACTAATAGGGCCGACACTTATGCATGAGAGTGACCAACAGGCTGGGCCCGCGTCGAAGGCGCAAGAAACGTGCCTACCACAGCGAGATCAGAGCCCAAACCCTGAGGTCTAAAACCGCGAACTCCCCATCCCCACCAAGAAAAGGAAGGCTTTGTGTGTGCTGGTCGCCTGCCGGCTGTGCACTGGCAGTACCTATGTCTCAGTTGCTGGGTGCCCTGGTTAGAAGAAGGCTAACAGGGTCTAGGGGTTTAGAATTTAAGGTGTCGATTTAGGGGGTTTAGGATTTAGGGGTTTGTAGGGATTGGGATTTCGAATTTATGGCTTAGTGTTTGGGGTTTAAGGCTGCGCCCACAAGAGGTGCTAGCCACCAGCCCTGCACCAGCTTGGAAGTGTAAAGCTTGCCTGGGTAGCTGTATATGCGTTATAGCTAAGTCATCCTACCTATATGGGTAAGTGTCAAAATTAGGGCCCCCTTTTGGGTCCTTATTATCATACGGCACCTAATATTTAGGGTACCCTAAAAAGGACCATCATTTTGACAACCACCCATATGACCCTACTTATAACCAATGGTCCTCAGGTCCTCCAAGTACCCAGCTACTAAGACGGCGGTTTAGGGTTTAGGGTTTAGGGTTTAGGGTTTAGGGTTTAGGGTTTAGGGTGCATACAGACACCCAGGCGGACTCTGGATTAGCCTTCGCCATCCAGAAAACGTCTGAACCGGTTGTGAAATCCTAGGTCCAACTGTGTTCCCTGAACGAAGATGAGGGTGTGGATACGGGCCTAAACCCTAAAGCCTAAACGGGTTCTGCATAAGGGAAACCTGAAACAAAAAGAGCCAAAAGGGTACTGCTGGGACCCGAAAAAAGGCGGTTGAGTGCCTTCGTTGGTGGATTCTTGGTGAAGGAGGGTTTAGGGTTTAGGGGTTTAGAGCTTAGGGTTTAGGAAGCTAGTGCTTGGCTTGTTTGGCTTGGCCAAAGGTGCCTGCTTAGCACGGTAAGCAGAAGAATATCTGCAATAGCCCCTAGAAGATTACGACACTAGCATTGTAGACGTACTTTCTAAGAGACCTATAGGTTTGAGGATTTGGGTTTTCCGGATATTCCGTGTTTAGACGGGAACTCTGGCTGCAGGAGAAACGCAGGGCTCTATAGGTCTGAATCTCCGCCCACAAATCGCTGCTTTCAGCTCATAGGTCTAGGGTTTAGGTTACAAGGGTTAGGGTTTAAGGGTTTAGGGTAGGGCTTGGGGCTTAGGGTTTGGGGTTTAGGGCTTAGGGTAGGGTTTAGGGTTTAAGGGTTTAAGTAGGGTTTAAGGGTTCGCGGATTTCCACAACCAGCCAAGAAAGACTGCTCGAAGTCCCATCTGGTGCGGGACTGCGTGAGCCCTTAGAAGGAGGAGCAAAGGCTGGGACCTACTCTACTACTAGTACTAGTACAAGTACAAGTACAAGTACTAGTACTAGTACTACTGCTACTACTACTACTACAACTACAACTACATACAACTACAACTACAGCTACTGCTACTGCTACTGCTACTGCTACTGCTACTGCTACTGCTCATGCTACTGCTACTGCTACTGCTACTGCTACTCCTACTACTACTACTACTACTACTACTACTACTACTACTACTACTACTACTACTACTACTACTACAACTACAACTACATACAACTACAACTACTGCTACTGCTACTGCTACTGCTACTGCTACTGCTACTGCTACTCCTACTCCTACTCCTACAACTACAACTCCAACTGCTACTGCTACTGCTACTGCTACTGCCACTGCTACTGCTACTGCTACTGCTACTGCTACTGCTACTGCTACTGCTACTGCTACTGCTACTGCTACTCCTACTACTACTACTACTACTACAACTACTACTACAACTACAACTACAACTACAACTACTACTACGACTACCTACTACTACTACTACTACTACTACTACTACTACTACTACTACTACTACTACTACTACTACTACTACTACTACTACTACTACTTCTCCTACTACTACTACTACTACTACTACTACTACTACTACTACTGCTACTACTACTACTACTACTACTACTACTACTACTACTACTACTACTACTACTACTACTACTACTACTACTACTACTACTACTACTACTACTACTACTACTACTACTACTACTACTACTACTACTACTACTACTACTACTACTACTACTACTACTACTATACTGCTATAGGTTTATAAACTCAGAATATAAACCTTAAACCCAACGCACAAGCAATTAGGTCGCCAAAGCCTTCATGCTCCATCTCCACGTTGTGCAAGATGGAGAGCTACCCGCGCTGTTTTCATCCACTGAGGGCTTTGAGTTTGATACGTTGGAGCCCTGCAGTTTAGGGTCTAGGGTCCAGGGTTACTTTGGGTCGGTGGTGCAAATTCTGCTTTTCTGATTTTGCATAGGATTCCGACGTAGGCAGCAGGCCGTGAAAGTGGGTAGTTCTCTAAATTAAGTTCCCTTTTCGGTCCCCTCTACAGCACCCCTAAACAAAAATGGGACCCAGTTTTCGCGAACTACCCAAGATGTTTCGGGATCTGTTCAGACGGCTCACAGGAGACGAAACCCTCGAACGAGCTTTATACAAGACGGGCGTGCGGTTCATAGGGCTTAGGGATTAGGGGTTGAGGGTTAGAACATCCAGCAAAAGAAAGCAAGTCCAAATGCACATGCATAGCAGGTAGGTGTGTGTGTGTGTGTGCAAGTAAAGAAGAGTTCACACTTTTCTGAATCTCATTGCATGAACCATCCGTCCGTTGACTGAGGCACTTGTCGAGACCAAATGGAAGGCTCCTTAAACCCCACTGTAAACCCTAGGTGGGCTCTCTAAGCACGGGAACTCTTCAGTACCTACGTCGTGGCATTCGTCAGCATCGTCAGCTGGTCCCTCAGGTCGTCTTCTGGTTGGCACAAACGACCGCAGGAGCTGTGGATCTGCATAAAGGATCCGGTCTCCAAATTAGGGGTTGAGGGAGTTGGTGTCGTGCGGGATGTTTAACAAGAGTTTGATCAATGACGAATTCAGAAGAGATGTCGGCGCCAAGGGGTTTTGTGACCTCAGTCACCAAAGTTGTTGGGAAGGACTTGCATACCCGATCACAGAGGAGACTAGTGACGACGAACCGCTTCTTGCCAAGATGCAGAAGGTCCTAAACCTTATAAACCCCTCCAAACCCGGCAAAGCGTAAACTCCTAAACCGTGACGGAGCCGGGGTCCGTACCGGCTGACCACCCTTTGGACCACCCTTTGAGCTGACGAGAGCATCGGCCCCTATCTTTGGAACTCCTATGGCTTGTCAGGTAAGTCGAGTGAACTGAGAGCAACCCCTGTCCAAACTTCGGGGCTTGCTACTTTGAAGGTTCGGGGGGGGCATCGGTGTTACGGCTTTCGTTGGGAAAGGCGGCAAGACAATCGCCTGCGGAAGACAACCCAAAATCCAGCTGCAGTGAAACTTTCAAAAGGCCCTGATGGCCAGCAGCCCCTGGCAATTCACGGTTTAGGGTTTAGGGTTTAAAGCTTAATCTCATCACGCTTTGAGCCTAAACCCTGTGCATGTACCCCAAAAGGCCACGTCCTGAAACCCTAAATCCTGCAAATAAATCCTTGAACCGCTAACACCCCGCCCCCCCGCCCACTCGAGCCCTAAACGCTGATACCCTAAACTCTGAAACTCTCTACTGGAGTTTGAAGGATCTGCAGTCTCTAGGTATCAGTATCTCTTCATTTCCCCAGACCGGTTTTTAATCTAGCGTGCAGGGGTTTGGAGGCCTGAGGAACCCTTATGCAACCCCTTAATTGACAGATACATGCCCCTTATGAGGCCGTTTAAGGCCCTTATACAATCCCTAAAAGAATATAGACCGCATGTGAAGCCCTTATGAGGCCCCGACAGAGCCCGTTCTGTGCCTAAACCCCTACCCTAAAATCCCCCTATCTCTGTGCAGTATAGCATGTTTTGAGTCTGTTCTAGTGTGCCATAGTAGATTATAGTAAATCCAAGCATGCCATCGTCTGCTATAGCTTGTTCTAGCCTATTGTAGAATACGATAGCATTCGCTTGCCGGGGCGCCGGCGACGAGAGATCCTTTAGTATGCGCAAGGCCTTGAAAACCAGAAAAAGCCTCAACTTAGTGCCAAGGGTTGGGAATTGAGAGAGTTTAGTGTTTAGGGTTTAAGAAAGCCTCAACTTCGGGCCAAGGGTGTTGTTGTCTCGGTATTCCGAGGGTTCCATGCAGCTGTGCGAAGATGAGCTTGTCGATGAGTGCTTTAAGTGTTCAGAGGCTTGTGGTGGGCTACTCAGGCGGCAGGGACTTTGAGATTGAGCATCTCAAAGTAGGGCATAATATTAACTAGAATGGGCTTAGGCTTGCGCGCTTGTGGGCCTGGGCTTTAGGCTTCGTGGGTCTACGGTGTTGCGCTTGGAGTTTGCGGTTTAGGTTACTATCAACCCGGGCCAAAAGAAGCGTCTATAATTTACGACATGGGGGTTTCCGAAAATTAAGGTACCCTATATTGGGGTCCTTATAATAAGGATACTACTATTTAGTGTACTCTATTTGGGTTCCCTATTTTAGGAAATTCCCATATTGTATTTAAGACGGCTAGCTTACGAAGCCCGACATGCTCCGCTATGTCGTGACCTTGGCCAATGCAAACCCTGAACGCTAATAGAGGGGCCTGTTTATTCGAATTGGAGTTGGGGTGCTCCATATCATACTTCTAGTATAATATATACCCCCAAATGGAGGGGCCTTGTTTATTCGAAGTGGGTTTGGGGTGCTCCCTATCACAATTATAGTATAATATATATATATATATATATATATATATATATCATCAAAATTATAGTATAATACATACCCCCAAACCCTATTCTGATTATGAATGAAGGCCCCTAAAGTGAATATCCAGTCTGCTTCGGGCCCTGAGCCCTCAATCAATGGATCCCCGAACCATGAACCAGGAATCCCCTGCTTGGAGGTTCATGGGTAGTTTTTCTTGGGGGTTTAGGGTTCCTTTAAGGGTTCTATAGGGTTTAGGGTTCTGTTAAGGGTTCTATAGGGTTTAGGGTTCTTTTGAGGGTTCTATAGGGTTTAGGGTTTTAGGGTAGTTTTTATTGGGGTTATAGGTCCCTTAATCTGGGTTATAACTATCGTTATCCTACTTATAACTATAGTTACCTACGTATAACCCTACTTATAACTAACCATGAAACCAGCGATCCCCTGGTTTCAAAAGGCCCAACGACTCAGAAGAGATCCATGACAAAGTCACCCACATCCTCGCAATGGAGGGGATGGAAATCAGGGCTGCTTGCACTTAAAAACTCCCAAAGGGTCCTATGTACTGTTATGGGGAATAGTCATTCTTAATATAGAAACCCTACATTCTACTATATCGGTACTTTGGACCCTAAAACCCTACAAAACGTGCAAAGCCCTGATAGAACATGAGAAAAATAATCCTCGCCAACAGGAGGGGGCTGAATATACGGGCCTTGTAATGGGGCTCTTGGGGTATATTATACTATAGGGTAGTTGGGGGGCGCTGGTGTGTGGGGCTCGGAGGTTTGGGGGTATTCTGTGGAGATCGCAGGAGCTTTAAGGTTTAGGGGTTTTGGGCCTAGGGGCTCGGGGGTTAAGGGCTTCGGGCTTAGGGGTTTAAGGTTTAGGGGTCTAAGGGTTTAGAGGTTCAGGGTTCGTGGAAGCTTGCGGGCTTCGGTCTTAGGGGTTTAAGGTTTAGGGGTCTAAGGGTTTAGAGGTTCAGGGTTCGTGGAAGCTTGCCGCCGGCACATTCAAACCCAGATTTTCGTGATTCCCACCCGCCACCCCAAACCCTTTGGTGTCAGGATCAGGGGAAATCGTGGGGATACAGACCCTCTCAATAAGGTGCCTTTTCAGAGAGCCGGAAGTAAGGTTAAGAAGGGTCCCTTTTCAGGTGTCTCCCTGATACTACATGTACCCAGGAACCCTGTCAATGCATCTTAAAGCTTACAAGACTGAGACCAAGATCGGAGCACCAGCCATCAAGTTTCAGGGTTTAGGGTTTAGGGGTTTTGGGGTTTAGGGCCAGGTCAACAGCACGAACACTGACACCTTACCTTCTGCTGCAAAAGCCCTGAGTATCCCACTGCACCAAAGCTTGCGGCTCTGTCTCCCGTTTCGATGTTGGTAGGGCTTGGGGTTATTATGGGTCTCTCTCTTGGAGTACCTATAGAGGGCGCCCTTACGGCCAGCATCCGGATATTGAAGTAAGGTGCCTGGTACCGTGACTAAAAATGCATCAAAGGGTCTGTCCTCAACTGAAAGCATAAACCTGAAGCCCTCCAACCCTCAAGCCGCTATACCTTCAATAAATACACTAACCCAGAGAGCCCAATACCCCTTACTCAAGGAATACAGCTTGAAGCATCATAAGAATCCCCTTGAGTTCTAAGGTATATTCCCTAGACCCAAGAGTAACCTAGGAACAAAAAGGGTGCCCTTTTTGGTTTAAAGGGGCTTATAAGGGGACCTGAACCCTAAAAAAAGGGAATAAGGGCCTACTCCAGGTCCTAGTTCCTGAATTACGGGGTATGCGCTCTCAGGGAAACCCTCAAGAACGGAACTCCCCTAAAGCCCTGTAACCCTATGTTGTCCTCCGCGGCCCCACCGAGCCAATCCTCGGACAGAGCTTAAGGCTTAAGGTTTAGCTTTTAGGGCGTTGGGGTTTAGTTACGGTATATAAGATTTGGCGGTTTACGGCATTTTTCCGGGGCACGTCATAATCAAAATCATTACAGAAGCAGCCGCTGCCGGCGCAAGAGGCAACAACAGCACCAAGAGCTGCGGCACCAGTTCCGCAACCTCCACAGCAATAAGACCAGCAATGGCAACAGCAGATGCTCCGGCCACAGCGGAGCACAAAGTAAAATTATGACTGATGACTACAATCACCGATGAGATACGAGAATGTTGGTAGCTCCTGGATTTAGGAGGAGGGGCCGAGACTTCCTGGAAGTTCGCTCTTTTCCGTGACCCGGCCCTCTAAATACCTTCCGGCCTGTGGAATTCAAGATCAAGGGCATTCTCGCTCACCCCGCATAGATCCCCTCCCGAGGGTTCAGAGGACGAGGTGCGCCAACGTCCGCAGCGACATCGCCCACAGCATCCTTGTTGGTACACATGTGCTTCGGAGAAGTTTGGTGTAAGGCATAACCTACTTGTCCAGTATCCTGGGAACCTAAAGGCTCGCCTTTTTTTGGAGTATATTGGGGTAATGTAGGGATTATAAAACCCCAAAACAGAACTCTTTAAAGGTTACGTAGTCCACTACTAGAATAAAGCCGCAACAGGGGCTGAAGCAGTCTTGGCTGAGCCTTCAGTCTAAACAACGTTGTATTATACTACATCATGTTATACTAGATTCTGTTATGTCTTGTTGCACTATTATATGATTGCTTATTATACTCGCTACTGTTCAGTTTAGTTCATGTATAGCCTATGGTACGGGGCACTGCAGCGTCTTGAAATTGAAGCATTGAGGCAGGAAGTGAGGATTCGGGGTTTTCGGACTTCAGGAGGTCTATCGCTTCTGAGCCAGCGATGGGTGACCCCAAACTCCTCACGCCTATAACTAGTTCATTGTTGGGATAGGACTAAAAATGTACATTTCATTCCTTATTGGTTTTGAGTACCCAGAAACATGTAAAATGTTACCCAACTATGACAAAGATAAACACTGAGCGACTAAACGCTGAGCCCTTCGACCCTAAACCGAGATGTAAGACCTAAAAGGGGCCCTAGGTTGGAGAACTACCCATAAGGTGTCTCTTGCTTCCCATCAAACAAGACCCCCCAAGATTGTAAATCAATGCTTGGATGTAGGGGATGAGAATGTCAAGGTCCGGCGATTCGGAGAAACGGAGCAGCAGTGCCTTTCTACCAAGGGCCTGAGTGCCCTAGCACAAAACAGCTTAAGCTTTCCAGTCATAGCAGGATTGTATAAGCCCCAACAGGTTAAAGGTTACCTACTCAGCCCCTAAGTACATGATCTTGTCCCTCAGCCCTCAAAAGGCCAAGCTACGCCCACGTCCGCGGCAACATCGCCCACTGTCTCCTTTGCACACTGAGGCTTGGACAGCAACACTTGATGAAGTGAAGTCTCTCACAAAAAACAGAACACTTAATTCAAAGCGCAGTAGGACCATGTAATTAGGACCTATGAACCACCCAAACCGAAAGGCCAGAAAGCTACGTGGTCAGAACTCATGGAGCCATGGTGTCTAGGGATGTTTCGGTGACGATGAACAACAAGGAAGGCTACAGTTTCAAGTTTCGCCAGACAGCAGTTTGGGTTTAGCTTCGTGCTCAAGGGGAAACAGGAACAGCGCGAAGCCGGGAAGTTAAGGGTGTGGGTTTAAGCTTCATAATTTTTTTTTTGAGCTCCTTTTCTGCGAAAGCCCGAAGGTCTTCATAAGGGTTTAGGATTTAGGGTTTAGGGTTCTAAACCTTGAACCCTAAAAGTTAACAGGACCGGGAGGCGCCCACGTCCGTCGCGATGTCCGCGATGGTGTCCTTGGCTTCAACCATCCTAAAATCCTAAACCCAAAACCCCGAAACCCTATAAACCCTAAACCGCGGCAGAAGATGCCACGATGTCTCGGATAGTTTACAGTTTGCAGTGCTTAATGTGGGGGTCGGTTTAGGAATATAGGCTCTTTTAATGCGTCGGCTCCGGGGCTAATTCCGAATCTGACAAAAAAATTGGGGTGTTCTAATTAATGCGTTTTTTTTTGGCTGGGGTGATTTTTTGGTGGCGGGGCTGTGCTATTTGCTGATGGTCAATCTTAAGGCAGCCACGACCTAAACCCCCACCGAAACCCCCACCCAACCCTAAAACCCTGGCCCTGAAGCCCGAAAATCTCTTGCAGAATTGTTTCGCTTATTGGGGCGTCAGGAATGAAAATCTGTACTACTACTGTACTACTATTCTACTATACCTTGATTATTGGGGGGGGCTGGGGGGCTGCTAGGGTGAACCGCCGAATCGGGGATTGGACCCTAGCTCAAAAGAGGCCTCTCCAGTACTAAAGTTTGTATAAAAAATTCAGTTTTGGGTCCAATCTGGACCGACCCCCCCTTGGAAGGGTTTAGGGCTTAGGGTTTAGGGTTTGTTATAGGGTTTAGGAGTTTAGGATTCGTTAGGGTTTAGGGTTTGTTAAGGTTTAGGGTTCAGGGGTTAGGGTTTCAGGCGCTGGCTTTATGCTTTGCTTATTGGGGGAATGTGCTCACTGGCTTTATGCTTTGCTTATTGGTACTATTTCTGTACTATTACTGTATTACTACTGTACTACTGTACTACTGTGGTACTACTACTGTACTACTAGTGTACTACTGTACTACAATTGTACTACTACTGTACTACTACTGTATTACTATTGTACTACTACTGTACTATTATCGTACTACTACTGTACTACTATTGTACTACCACTGTACTACTGTTGTATTACTATTGTACTACTGCACTATTATTGTACTACTACTGTACTACTACTGTACTATTATTGTACTACGGTACTATAATCGTACTACTACTGTACTACTACTGTACTACTATTGTGCTACTATTGTACTACTGTACTATTATTGTACTACTGCTGTACTACTATTGTACTACCACTGTACTACTGTTGTATTACTATTGTACTACTGCACTATTATTATACTACTACTGTACTACTACTGTACTATTCTAGTATACCTTGATTAGTGGGGGGGGGATTGGACCCTAGCTCAAAAGAGGCCTCTCCAGTACTAAAGTTTGTATAAAAAATTAAGTTTTGGGTCGAATCTGGACCGACCCCCCTTTGGAAGGGTTTAGGGCTGAGGGTTTAATTAGGGTTTGTTATAGGGTCTAGGAGTTTAGGATTGGTTAGGGTTTAAGGTTCAGGGTTTAGGGTTTCAGGCGCTGGCCCAGACCCCCCCGACCCCTGACCGCGCAGTCGCGCAGAACCGCAGACCCTGCACCCAAGCCAGCCTCCAAACCCCGGCACCTCCCAATTCCCTGCCACTCAGACCGACCCCTGACCCCTGTCCGGGGCTACCGGTTCCAAATTAAAGAGACCAAAACTTTTTGGTCGGGGGGGGGGGGGGGGTACCCCACTATTAAACCGACCGCCACATTAAGGTCCTAATTAGTTACCCTGATACAATCAACTAAATGTAGGATCACAGGGAAAACCGAAGCATTGAAGCGAGCCCGATCCATGAGTGATGGCTCCACACAAACATAACCAACGCCCTTTAATACCAATAAGCGGGGGAGGAGTTTTTCTTGCCGCAAGCCAACAAGCCTTTCCTCTTCCGTTGCTTGTGCGTTTGTGCGCTTGTTTGTCTCTGGGACTGTTGCTTTTGAGCTTTGTGCTTTCTCATACACTCATCGAAGATTTAAATCACTGTGCGATCACATATGTGTATACATATTTGGACTTGGTATCTACATATATCAGTATAATATATATATATATATATATATATATATATACACACACATATATATATATATATATATATACATATATATATATATATATACATACATATATATGTACACACATGGGTTCGAGCACATCTACGCTGAAGCCCAGGTGCGCCCAGCTCTTCCAGGCCCTCGCCCTCGGCAATGAGCCTCAGAAGGTCCCAAAGGGCTCTGGGGTTTAGGGTTTATAGCGATTGGGCTTTTGATTTTGGGACCGTACCTCTATATAAATATAAATATATATATATATATACACACAGCAAAGTCTACTTTTTTGTAAGGTCCCTATGCTCATAAATTCCATCTTAGGGTTTAAAATGAGAACCTACAAAACGTAGGCTATGGTAGTTGAAAATACTTGTAGTCTCCAATGCATCTCTTTTTGGTTTTACCCCATGTATGTTTAGGATCCTATAGGACAAGAGAACTATTGCAATCGAGACCACAGGTAGGCCCTGGACATCTAAGTGTAGAACCTTGTAATTAAATTGAATTGGCGAATCGGAAATCCCAAACCTTCAGCCAGAAGCCTTGAATTAAGCTTCAGGATTTAAGGTTTATGGGATTTTTCCGAAACTCTAGATTTCAGGTTGTCGGATGCTGTGCTGTGCCGGCTTTCTTGTCTCGGCAGGGGAATCTAAATATGAAACCCTTGACACCCCAAAAAGGAACTACTTTGGGCCCTATGGGTAGGGCTTTAGGGTTGAGGGGATGCTCAACTTGACTGCAGGAACTCGCAGCGCAAGCTAACTACGTGGCTCCCCGTAACCCGCTCCTTGCGCTACGTACACAGGCGTTACGAGCTAGGTAGGTCTTGGCGCTTGAGTTGCTGCCTGCGTTGAAAGACTATAAGGGGTCGGTAAACACAGCTCTGCGAGGCAAACCGAAGCCATCGACGACCTCCTTAAACCCTAAACCGTCAAAATCCTATCCGATCTAAACCCTAAACATTAACCCCTTAAATCCTAAACCACTTCATGAACCAAATCTACAGAGCTAAACCTTGAACTTGAGCCCGGGAACATGGTAGTACATAGCCAGAAAGCCCTAAACCCGCGAATCCTGAACCCTAAATGCCTAAGTCTTCAACTCTGAACCCCCAAACCTTAATCCAAAATCAAATACCTTACACACTAAAACTTCAAACCTTAAAGTTAGAAGCACCAAAACTTCAATCGCGAATCCCTGTAAAGCCTAAACCACCGAACTACCTAGCCCTCGTTCCGAAACCCATGTCCGCAGAACTAGAATCACACAAAACATGCTGGCTAGCAGCGCGCCAGCGACTGCCGCGCCTCCCACCAGCGCGACACCTGGATGCGTGAGTTCAAGAGGTACTAACCCAAAGGGTCCTATGTACTGTTATGGGGAATACTTCCCCAAATCATAATCGTAATTCCTAATATAGAAACCCTACATTCTACCATATCGGTAAGTTGGACCCTTTGGGTAAGTACAGGTACTACATCCCTGCATGGGATACCATGACCATGGCCACCCAAGCCAGGACTGACTGCTTCCTCATAAAACAATGCTACGGTTGATAGTATAAATCCTGCATTACCTTAAGGACCCTAAACTATGGGAATTATGGTGTATTCCTTATTATGGGTAATGCAGGATTTATATCATCAACCGTAGTATCCCTAGCCTTTGTACAACCAAGGCCCCAGGAAGATCTAACAAGCACGCAAGGTTTGAGATTTTTCTAGGCATTACCTGGACCCCCAAAGTATGTGGAATAATAGCAGTTTATAGGTTTTGGGCCATTATTTTACCTACTTTTGGGGGTCTAGGTAGTACTGCTTGGTCCTTGCTTGGTAGAGTGGCTTTCGGAGAATCTCAATACCAGTCCCCGGACACATGCTTGAGGCTGAAGCCGAAGTCCAAAACGGACGAAGGCCGAAAGCTGCAACAGAGGAGCCGTAGTTTTGTGAACCAGAGTTCTGAGTATACTACAGAAAATTTAAAGCTATGGGAAGGGACATTTACGGAACCGTATGGTAATCAATTTAAGCGTCTATATAAGGGCCCTTTGGCTGTTCTGACTCTGTATTCCTCTGCCAGAGCTACCTGGGTTCCTTCCCCCCGTTTCATCCCCCATCTGTCCCTGCGTATCTAAACTTGAAAACGTTAGAGTGCCTTGAATCCTGAAACTTACACAACTCAAAATCTGAAAGCCACAACCAACCTTAAGATTCTGGAACCGCAAGTTCCCGTTCTGAATTCAAAAGCCAACCTCCTACGCCCGCGGCGACTTTGGCGCCAGTGCTCCAGCCCCTGTCAGAGACTTTGGGATACTTTTGAGCGTTTGGTGATAGAACAGGGACCTTCATAAGAATAGGCTTGGGTCTATGGGAATCGTCTGAATCAAGCCATGTAGGGGTTGTTCTAATGGAAGGAGGCCTGATCTCTCGCCCAGAATTTCGGGAGGATCCAAAAAGTAGATCAGTTAATGGGGGTTCCTATAAAGTACCCTTAGTAGTATAGGGCCCCAAATTAGGGCATCGACTTTCTAGATCCTCCCGGAAATCTGGGCAAAGGAACAATACAATTTACAGGAACCCTAGGACTTCGGTACGGCCCCCATACAGTAACAGTCTATAATAGGGCTACTATTAAATATTATGAGTATTATCCAACTGTTACTGAGTGGGGGCCGTACCCAACCTAGGACCTTCAAGTCATTCTTCCGGGGATCCTTCTGGCAAGCAACCTTATGGGTCCCTCGACTCATAACTTTTACACGGATCGTACTGTAACAGTTCGAATAGGGCTTTAGGGTCCATGAATACCATGAAGAGTTGCTCGAGAAATCTATAAGGGCTTCAAAATACCAAAACCGTACATGCAGAAGTGGTTGTTTCGGGTCCATGTGTCTCTTCGTCCGAAGACACGGAACACGGTTGTCGCCCAGTGCTTCAAGACCCACTTCCCGAGAACTTCCTTTTACAACAGCCCTCATGAACAATCCGTGAGCAAGACCTCACAGAACCCCTATTATGAAATAGCTCTCGCATGATCCGCAAAACCTCTAAAACCCCTCCCTGATCCAAGCCTTTGTGCCTTACAAGGTCGTCACAAAACACTATATCCGCACTGTCAGCAGGCCGCAAGCCCACAACATTAAACTCATATCCGGAATCTGAAAACTGTTCAAGCCCTAAAGCCCTACAAGAGAGCCTCAATTACTAGAAGAGGGAGTTGGGGTCTTGTTGATCATGTGGGCATTTATGCTAGAACGAAATATGACATATGGGTGGTTCTCTAAATTTCGGGTCCTGTTTGTAAGGGTGCGGTACATTTGGGGACCTAAAACGGCACCCTAATTTGGAGAACTGCCTATATGGTACCCTTATAGAAAGCCTATAGAACCCTGAGTGATCCCTTTAAGACAACCCTAAAACGGGATCCTGCGTAGAGAAGCACTAATTGTTGATACCTTTAAGGAGCCCTATAACGGGACCCTAGCTTGGAGCAGCCCTGATTTTGTAGAACCCTACAAAAGAACCACTATGGACCCCTTTAAACGAGCCTTTTAAATGGAACCCTAGAAGGGGACCCTGGACAGTTCGACTCCCCGGGCTGCGCACTTCGACTTCTCCGGCTCGGCGGCGGGTGCCGGAGTCGGAGCAGGGGCGGGCGCGGCACCTCCATGATTGTAGGTCGGGATTACGGTTTACGGCTAGAGTCTATATGGTTTAGGGTTTAGGGTCATGACCTCTTACTTTTATATGGTTAAGGTTTATGGTGTAGGGTTATGACCTGATTATGGGGGGGTGGGTTTGGGGTTGTTGGTATGGGGGTTAGACTTCTGGTCCAACAAGCAGTGTGTAGGCCCCATAACCTGTACTCTCGATGGTTTTTGGTGTCAGCACCCTACTACCGGGTCGAGGGTATCAGTCTTCAGGATGACCCTAAACCCTTAACCCTAAACCCCTAAACCCTAAACCCTAAAGCGGGTCGAGGGTATCAGTCCTCAGGATGATGTTTATCCTCACAGAGATAAATGGGTGGTTGTCAAAATTGGGGTCCCTTTTTGGGTCCCTAGTATAGTACGCCACCTATTATTTAGGGTACCCCCTAAAAGGGACCCTAATTTTGACAACCACCCAAATGGTGTAGGCGTCTGTCTGCCTGCTGTTGTTAAGAGCTCTTGGGATTCAGAGTCTGAAAGTGTGTTTTGTGCTGTCAGATTGCCGCGGGATTGCTTAGGCGGTTTTGGTTTACCCGCTCACCCATCCATCCACCCACACCCTAAACCCTAAATCCCTAAACCCTAAACGCAACCATGTGGATAATCTGGAAAGTGTTTTAGACCGGCATGCCTTGCAGTGTTGGCTCCGACAAAGTGAGCCCCAGAAAGTTGAACTCCATAAAGTTGGAACTTTGTGACGTGGAGTTAGGATGATTCGTGCTGGGATCCGCTATACTTTACCTTCATGCCATGAGGATACTCATGCTCCAACTTTCTGGCTTCTACTTTACTTCATCCTGTTCCTGGGCTAGTGTATGTGACCAGGGAGAAAAAAGTATAAACTTTATTCCATAATGGTTCCTTTAAAGAAACCCTAAACCCTAAAAAGTATAAACTTTATTCCAGACTGGTTCCTTTAAGAACCCCTAAACCCTAAACCCTGAGAAGACAAGAACAGCATGGTACTCCAAAGCTCAGGTGCCTGACACTCCTAACACGCAGCACTCAACGACTCAAGCCCCAAGCCAGGAAAGCCTCCTCCTCCTGCAGCCGGCGGCTTTCCTGATGTGCTTTGGGCATAGGGTTTCGGGTTAAGGCTTCATGGGTTTAGGGTTTAGTGGTTTAGGATTTAGGGTTTCAGGGTAAGGCTTCATGGATTTAGGATCTAGGGGTTTAAGGGGTTTCGGGTTTAGGGTTTCGGGGTAATGCTTCATGGGGTAAGGCATCGTTTCTTCCTAGCAGTTTGCTTCTATTGCTCAGGGTCATCTTATGCATGTGCATCGGAAAGTTCCTGGGACTGCGAACTATTCTGAAACGCTATTGCATAAGCAAGATGGTGTCGAGGCTGCTGGCGGGACGAATGGATATTTTGGGGGCGTTGCCGTCCAGAAGTTAGGAGGAACCTGATCCACACCCGGAACCACGTAAACGGCAGGTCTCGGATGATTCTATCTTGGGTTGACTGCTGCCCGAAGGCTTCATTGGGTACCGCGCTTTGGTAATTGGTACTTGTCTAATACAGGGTCCTCAATGATTCGAATAGGGTTTGGGGAGATTTAATATTACAGTTACAATAAGGAACCCCAGAACTAGCGTTGGCAATTTCTTAAGCCCCTACATTAAGCCCTGATCTTGTATTATACAGCACTAAAGTCCGAAGGAAGCTCCCAAGAACTTGACCCCCCCAACTCCCCGACCCACCCTTAAACCTGAGACCACAAAACCCCAATCCCCATAACCTATAGAACCATAACCCAGATGCCAAGCCGCAACACATCCTAAAACCTAAATAAATCCCTAAAGGCTCCAGGACTCCTGGACCTAATATAGGGGCCTTAATAATTAGAACAGGGGTTCCTTTTAAGGGGTCTATACGGGTTACTTTTTGGCATCTATAAAGAGACTATACTATAGGGGCCTTAGTCCTGCGAACAGGGTCTGGGGATATGTCATGCTATACTTATATAGAAGGAACCTCCAAAACATTATTCTAGTTACTAAAAGGCCCCTACATTATGTGTACCATAACTGCATTATTCCTTAAGCACCAATCACCCTTACCCTTAAACCTTAAACCCTAAACCCTAACCTCCTTTGTACCCTCAAACAGAGGTATATGGTCCCAAATAAGGGGCATTTAGGGCCTAATAGAGGGTAGATGGAGGGTCTAGGTTCCTTAAACACCAATCACCGGGCGGGCCTTCGACCTTCGGAACGGGCACCAGCATCGCCTGGCCGGGCTTGGCGCGATCCGGCACCTTCACCTCGAAGAAGCAGCCTTGGTGGGAGAAGGCTAGTAGTAGTAGTAGTAGTAGTAGTAGTAGTAGTAGTAGTAGTAGTAGTAGTAGTAGTAGTAGTCGTAGTAGTCGTAGTAGTCGTAGTAGTAACAGTAGTAGTAGTAGTAGTAGTAGTAGTAGTAGTAGTAGTAGTAGTAGTAGTAGTAGTAGTAGTAGTAGTAGTATGCAGCAGAAGTAGCGCGGGGAGGTAATCGGGCTCGTTCACTTATCAAGCGCACAGCGCGCTCGGCACCTTTTACTGTCGCACCGACAGCAATCGCAGCCTATGGCTTCAAAGTCGTGACTCGCAAAAGGGGCCCCTCTCTTGAGAGGTAGGGGCCACAGGTTTCAGAGCTTCACAACTGTTCGGCTGACATGTCAAAACACAAGCGTTGCACCAACCCCAAAAAGGATTCAGCCGAACCAGCTGATTGCCCTTGAAGGCGGAAATGTTCATCCACCTTTCCTACTGCTGTACGTCCGGCTTTCTTGCTTTTCTTAGCCGAAGTAAAACTCGGATCAAAGGCTATCGACCAATGCCACGTCTGAAGGAACTTGATCAGACCAGCTCGTGCATCAGCTCTCTTCTTCGTCAAAGCATCTGCAAGGTCGTACTCGGAGTTCACCCAGCGAAGACCGCATCCGGCACGACGAAGATTGTCACGAAGCTGGAATGCCTGAAGAGCTGACCGCATATTGGAAAGTCCAAGAAGCGGCGACTCGTTCACTTCAACAGCATCGTAGCCGCCTCGTGAGTCCGTGCACAGAACACCCTTCACGTGCACGACCTGTTGCTCCATGGTCTCCACCAGGTCCTTCCGCATGGGCTTCTCAAGTCCAGCGCCATTCATCTCCGTCCACAGTAGACGCACTCTGAAATTTTGATCTTCTGCTTCCACAATGGATTGAACCTCCGCGTCGTTCGATCCAATGGCCTTCCGCTTGAGCTTCCATGTGCGCCAGCCAAGAAGCACCATAGGGCACACAACTCCTTGAAGGGAAACTGGACCAGCGGCAAGGGTGACCATTCCGCCTGTTGAGTCCCCCTTGGCTCGATTTCCATGAGCTTGGTCGCCCATGGAGATGAAGACAATCTCAGTCCAATGTTTCGCCTTTGGAAGTCGAAAGAACTGTAGCTTGTAGGACTCGCGGCGCACCTCATTGATCATATACTGGATCTCACGGGCGGTGGTCAAAGTACCATCGGTGACGGTCTCCGTGAGAAGCAGGTTGCAGCGGCTACACAGCTGAGGTTGTGATTGCACTGCCAACCACTGTAGCGCTCCCAAGGCTGCTCGGCAGGCGGCCGTTTCTGGACTGGTCATGCGATCATCACGCATGAGGCGCTCCGGTGGAATCTCAATGTCCTGTAGGCCTTCGATGTAGTACGATTGGTCCACCACGATCTTCTGGTAGCCGTCTGCGTCCACTTCAGTCGACACATCTGTGCCGGCATGACGGTATGAGCCGGTTTTGGCCATTCCCCACTTGTAGGCCTTGTCAATCTGATCGCGGATTGCAAGCCATTCCGAGGACTCCTTGTTGCCGACCCTGTGAAAGTCGTCCACATGGCCGCCCATTGCACCAAGCAGCTTGCGAAAGCCAAAGGCATCGGTGTCCTGCTTTGAGAACCACACCCATAAGCAGCGCTCACCGAGAACTGCAATTCCTCCAAGCTGCGTGAGTTTCTTGTGCAAATCAAGCCAGAGTCCGCGGGGTGCCGTTGTCGACCCATAAATATTTCGGAGTATTCGCATGATGCCTTCGTCCTCAATGCCAAGTGCTTCACGTAGCTCTTGCACCCCAGTGGTCCAAAGTTGCTCATCAGCGGCCGTTGGGTTGGTCTGCAAGAAGGCAGTAGCCAAGTCGAGACCTTCTAGTGACCATTGATAGTGTGCCGCCAAAAGGTAGAGCAAGTTGCGACCCAGTGTGGATTGCACAGGACTCGAGGTCTTGAAGGAGGGGTCCAGCAGTGAAGGATGTTGGAACCCTAGAAGAACAATCCTGGCCTTGGCCTTGCGACGTCCATGAGCATCATGCAATGTCTTGGGGTTTGTGGTCGCATCAGCCTGCGCTTCCTTCTGCTCATCGGTTGGCACCAGCTTCCATGTGAGCACCCATCGAGCTTTCACAATCCTCTGAGATCCATATGCTTGACGAACCTCATCTTGATCAAGACACTTCCGGACTGCTTCGTTCTTCAAGAAGCTGTCCACTTCTTTGGCTTTGGCACGTGCAAATAGTTCTCGTTCATGAGGTGGTAGTTTGCTCAGCACCACTTCCGTGTCACGCATCTTTTTGACCATGTAGGCGACGGGATTGCGAAGGAACATCTTTTGTTGCCGGTGTGACTCCAATGGACCAATGTCAATCTCCACTCGTAAGAAGTCATCTACTTCTTCCATTGCTGAAAACAAGTCTCCACAGGACTGCTCCTCAGCAGCACCGGCTTCCAGCTCCTCAACCCAGCGTAGGTCGTAGTTCTCCACCTTGGACCGTTTGTGGGATTCCACTTTAGCCCGCTTGGGTACTTGATCATCACCAGACGTGCTTGGTCGAGTAGTCGGAAGGGTAGTGGATGAGGTAGCTGGTTCGTTGTAGTCATTGACCGATGGAGGTTCCGTCGCTTCCTCGATGGTTTCCCGTTGTAGTCGATCTTGTACAGGGTCGTTGACATAGTCGCCCGGTCTGAAGGAAGTTTTGTGCGTCAACCTCCGGCGAGGAATCACTGTGGTTGTTGCATTTGGTTGAGGTGGTAGATCAGGAAGTTCCACTTCGTCTTGTTCAGGGATTTGGTCGGTGAGGTCGTAGTACTCGCGCTTGGGTAGCAGATCGGACAAGGATTTCCAGGTGCTCGGGTCCTCGTTGCTGGTAGTCTCGTACTCGAAGCGCTCTGTCTCACTGACGGGTCGCACAGAATGAGTGGAGCACCGGAAGAGTTGTTTTCCGATCAGAACCCATACAATATGTCGACGATCATCATCTCGTTCTTGGTGAGGTAGGACTTCACTGAAAACCACACGTCCAGGGCCGACCCAATGTGGTCGGGCAGACATTCGAAATCCACCTTTTGGCCCCTTGTGTTGGGTCTGAGGCCAAACTCTTCGCCAGACCTTCACCAGATCCATTGGATTGTATAGGCGTAGTGGTTGTCGAACACTGGTATTGCTGAGCTTCGTGAGAACACGCTTGGCTCGAGTGGTCCTCGCGATCTCTTCTGCTTTTTGCCTCGACGTAACAAGCTGAACAAAATCACTGCTCGGGTCCATTTGTTGGAACGTCACATGGTCCTCATCGGTCAAACTGAAGTTTCGGCCAAAAGCCCATTGGTATGCAGAGAAGCCCGCAGTGAACTCAGTGGAATTGAGAGCAGAGACCGCCAATTGGAGGGTCACATCCAGGGGTTGATCGCGAGCTTCCAGATGGATGGCCGACGCTGTCATCTTTACATCTTGTACAGCGGCTTCAATGGTACCATGAGCCCAGCTTTCCTTTTCAGCTATGTAGTGGACCAGCAGGTTGAGGTCGGAGGCGAAGTCGTGGATCTTCTCTGAGATAAAGCTCTTGGCCGAATCCAGCAGGAGAACTCGGGGTTTTGGGAAGGTTCCCAACCATCGTTCAGCAAAGGCCTTGATGAAGTCCTGGGAGGATTCGGATCGTCTTTGAAGGAAGTCGTAGGTCTCAAGTGGTTGTACAATTCGTAATTTGGTGGCAACATCCATGAAGAGGAGGAAGTTGATCTTCTTCTTGGAATTCGGTGGGACCCATTCGCCGGCATCAACAGCCACAGCTTCCCAAGCAGCATATTGCTTATGAGTGCTGGCGGGTGGAATTTGCTTTGAACTGGTGCCGCCAGGTCGAAGGCTGGAACACGTAGGACATTGATAGTCTCGAGCAATCTGTATTTTCCATTGCGGGTGTCCAGCTTCAGAAACAATGCGTGCCAAGTTTCGGTTTGTAGGATGTCCACCGGCTTTGTGAAGTTTGGCAACCTTGGCTTGCCATTGATCAACTTCCTGTTGAGTGACGCCTTCTGGAAGTGGAGGTGGTGGTAGTGCATCACGTTCATCGGCTGCAGGTCTCGCGGCATCATCAGAGGTTTGTTCCACAGCCATCGTTGTCATTGAGTACGCACGAGGATCAGTAAGAGGAAATCCGAGCATAGTGAGCATCTTCCTGTCGGATGCTTGTATCCATGGGATCAGCCTTGTAGTATAGGCCGAAATCACAATGCGGCGTCCAGACCATCTTTGGGTTGCATGCCAAGACATGGGGTCGAAGATGGCAACCTTGTGGTGAGTCGGTAAGAGGTAGCCTCGAGGTCGGGAGCCGTCTGGTAGTAGACGCCGTGCTTCCAGTTGTTCACCAGGTGGATCGCCATAAACCCAGAGCTCGCCGCCGGTATAGGAGCCGAGACCCACCAGAATGTTCCTGGACGTCCTCAAATTGTGAACATCCCGATGAGGTAGCGCGGAGATCCCATAGGTGATTTGTAGGCTGGACCATTGCTCTTGAGGGGCAAGTCGACGAAGAAACTCATTGATGTACTGTACGGTTTCGGGATAGGCCATTGTGCGACGGCTTACACCGCTGAACTTGCCGTGGGAATAGCCGCCGAGAAGAAGGCTGGTGACCCCAGGCTGGTTTCCACGAGAGTGTAGTTGGCCTTTTCTACCGGGATCACCTTGTAGGGACTCCACAATGTCGGTGCACATCTCAAAGGAGTAGTCCTTGCTCCGCCTAGCCTCCTTAGCCATAGTTTCTGTAGCTCTTCGACTTGACCCAGATGCACTGACGGCATAGTCATTGATGAACGACCCAGATGCACTGACGGCATAGTCATCTAAAACAAAGTCCATGGAGAGGTTGTTGTCGATTGCGTCGTCACACTCATTGGTCTCGATGGTAATCATAGCATCATCTACTCTGGTAGTTGTTGACGGAGAGGTGTTGTCGATTGCGTGGTCACACTCATTGGTCTCGAGGGTTTCCGCATCCAGAAGAGCTCGTAGATCCTCTCGTCGATGAAGAAGTCGTAGATGCCGTACCGGTACCAAGAGACTGCTCCAGTGGCGAGCAATCGAACAGCACAGTTTCCATGGGTAGTAGACGTTGCTGTTGACTTCAATGTCTTGTAGTAGATCATGTCGATGGCCACCATGACATACCTTAGCTCTGTAGGCATTGTGGAACTTCTCATCGGTTGTCATGATTAACCATTTCTTTTGGAGGTGTCCTTGGGTCTTGGGATCGCGTAGGTCATAGACACAACCGTCGACTCGACATCGAAGCCAGGGAATATTGGCCTCGTCAAGGAAGGAAGCTAGATCCCGGAGAGCCGGTTGGCTGAGACCATCGGTGGGATGCGTCCATTCCCAATAGATCTCTGTGTCGGGGGCTTCGATGAGGGTATCCTTGACAAACTCCACCGCTGACCAGATAAGCTTGTTGCCCTTCTGAAGATCACGTTGTCGTCGGACCCATTCTTTCTCAGATCGGTTCCATGGGCACCATTTGTCACAAGGCAAGGATATCCACAGACGTTGTGGTTGGTGGACTCGACGGAGCTCGCGCATTTGGCTCCATGAGTTGGCCTTGTACAGGTCGTACCCAGATCGTAGATCAAATCGACGTGGTCGTAGGCTTTCTTGTTCGCATGCTTGGTGTAGCCAATCGTGGGGTCCCATAGAAATTTCCCACACACCATCACGACCATCTAAATGAAGTCCAGCAAGAAGCGAGGTCGTAGCTGCCGTCATCATGGAGGCAAAGAGCATCACTTGCTTCCCAATTTGTCGTGGTAGAGGACGCACATTGGTAGCGGATGTTGGCAGTGGTTTCACTCTTGCTGTTGAGCTGCCTCGAAGGCTGCCGGGAGGTCGTTGTCCATCGTCATTTGCCAGCTTCCGTTGGAGCTGTCTGGGGTCTGCGGTGTTCGCCGAGTAGTCGTCTTCACCATGGTCGAGGAAGTCGAAGTTGTCGCCGATTGCTTGTGCTGGATGATCGCTGTGCGGAGAGTCTCCTCGGCGTCGATCTTGGCTTGCATGGCCTTGCAGATCGTAGCCGTTGGCATGAAGTCGCCCATCAGTGGCTGCAGCTCGTCCAGCATCCGCTGCACCATTGCCGGATTCTTGACACTGGTCGTCTGACCATGTGACCCTTCTCGCGGGGTGTACGACAGTCGTAGGTCGCAGACTGCACAGTGAACCCACTCGCCGTGAGCATTGCTCTTCGGTGTGTCCGCAATGTGCTGGTTGTAGCCACGGCCAAACCTTGTTTGACGCTCGAGGATCCCGAGTGTCTCCTGGTACTCGTCGTTGTGGGTCCAGAGGAGGAGCTTTCGATTTGGCCTTGGTTTTGGCCTTGATGCTCGCAACCACTATCTTCTCGGAGGCCGCCGTCAGCTGCTGAGGGGTATACGCCGCCATCAAGCAGAGAGCACGAAGAGGGAGTTGATGAGGAGGGCTGTGCCGTCGTGGCACGGTTCATCTGAGCTGTAGAAGCTGAAGCAATCAGAGGATCATGATCACGAGCTTTCTCAAACAACTTCCACATGTGAGCTTCAACTTCTGCACGCTCTTGCTGATCAAACTGTTCATCGCAAGCAGACATGTCAATCCACATGGTACTTAACTCAAGCCAGTTGTTTGACTGATCAGGTACAGGCACAGCTGGGGATTGTAGAACCGAAGCATGCACATGACCATGATCACATACTTGACCTTTCGTTAGATGGTGGCGTACATCTACCATGAGGTGGCCCTTGCGATTCCGAGGTAATTCATAGATCACAGGTGAATCTTCGCGAGTGTTCATCGCTAGGCCCGTCCTGAAATCAACAAGAAGACCAACTTCATGGATGAAGTCCATACCAACAAGAAGGGGTGGTACTGATGCTCGATCGGTGATGGCAGTAGGCGGATTGGGCAGCATGTACAACGAGAATGTTACAGGAACTCCAGAAGCACGACTGGTAACACTCACACGGCTCAAGGCTCTTCCCCATCTCCCATTCCCAAACCTGAAGTACGGTCGCGCGGATGCATCGAAGTCCACGGTAGCACTCTTGTCCATGGTGAGAATGGAAGAAATGAGGCCGCGGATCACCATTTCAGGCGCCGCCGATGCCGTGGCCCCACTGTCCAGCATGCCGATGTGCTCCTGGGGTTCAGCTGGAACCGACGTGCTGGCCGATGCCAAGTCCAGGGAATCACGAAGTTCAAGACCACCGAGATAGTGGGCCTCAGTGGCATATGCATTGACTGTTCGCATCGGGTGTTGCGGCTTGCCCTTGGTCTTGCCCTTCATCCACTGGGCCTGCGCTTCCATCATGGAGTTCCGGACCCAGCCCTTGGGGCGAACCTTTCCCTTGGACTTGCCCTTGCCCTTGTGGGTGTAGTAGTCGTCGTAGATCACGTTGTAGATGCCCTTGCCCTTTCCTTTAGTGGCCTGTCGGGGACAATCACGGACGAAATGAGGTCCGCCGCAGTTGTAGCATCGAGGTGGGCCGCCCTTCTGGACCACAGCACCAAAGCCGCGATCTTTCCGTAGAGCAGCCGTAGCTTTCTGCGCTTCCGTCCAAGTCCTTTGTGCCTCGGAAGCCAGCGCTTCAGCCACCTGCTCCGCCTGTTGAGCTTCGCGAAGACGTCCATCATCGTCGCCCTCGCCATCCACCGTGCTCACAGCCTGGGCCTCGGGACTCTCCCAAGATCCATCCCACCAATCATCATCGGGCTCCTGGTAGTAGGCAGTGGACTCGTCCCACCAGGAACTCCATCCATCATCCCAATCCTCTTCGTAGTCCTGGTAATTCAGGTAGGAGGCATCCGTATTGTCCACGTAATTCAAGTGGCCTCCTCCAGGTGGGCGGTGTCCAAGAAGCTGCTCATCCCACAAGCCCTGCAAAGCCTGAGAGATCACCTCGTAATTCAGGCTGTTGCGGGTGGTCGATAGGATATCTCGTTTTTCTTCAGCCGACAATCCGGCTGCTTGTAGCAGCCTCCATCCTCGCAGCACTCCCATTATGAACGAATCAGCCACCGACATCTCATCGATCGCACTCTTGGGTCCATCACGTACTTCGCCCTCGGTGGGCGTCGCCTCAGCATTGCGATGGCTTGGCGAAGATCCGGTGGCCCCGCGAACCTCAGGAGCTGCTCCGTCAGGTAGTTCTTGATCGTCACCAGCAGGTCGGGTCTCAGGGCCTTGATCACCATCGGCCCTCGATGCGTCTTCATCCTGGTAGTCCTCCGCGGAACCCCACCAGGGATTCTCCCAGGTGTCTTCCGGTTCCACGGGAGGAAGACCAAAGTCTCTGCTGTCTTGCGAGATGCCCAGTTGTTCTTCATGAAGACGAATCAGTGCCTCAACAAACTCTTCATGAACCAACGTTTCCCTGACCAGGAAGCTTCCCATGGACTCTTGCTGTCCTCGACGAAACGAAAAATACTGTTGGCAAATCGCTGCAGCATTTGGTAATGACTTGCGGACGAGAGGACTTCCGGCTAAGCGCTGTAACAGGCGCTTCGTCCCGTCCTCTGCATCAAATGTCATCTGAGGCCATGACATAGCGAGAAGGCGGGCAGGTCCCGTAAGCTTGCCCATCAACTTTGAAGCGCAGTAGCGCCTCTTGTAGACCGGGGTAGACTGAACATACCAGGCCACTTCACGTGTGTACCTGCGCCAGTTGCGGGCGCTTCCATCCCATGTCGGGACGTGACCCGCATCTCGCGAGTCGGCCATGATCTCCCTTTCTCGTCGTTCACCTCGACAAGGATCTCAATGACGTACAGCAGAAGAAAGAAAACCCACGCTGTCCTTAGGAGAGCGTAGAAGAAGAAGGAGAAAACCCTGCAGAGGACACCGTCGTTCTGCAGGAGGAACCAACCACCGTAGAGCCTGGCTGCTAGGCAAGGAAGTAGTCGGGTGGGGTCAGTTCCAGATCAAGGTAGCAGCCTGCGGGGAGCACCGGTAGGTACCTGGAGCGTTTGTGCTCCGCTGCCAATGCAGCAGAAGTAGCGCGGGGAGGTAATCGGGCTCGTTCACTTATCAAGCGCACAGCGCGCTCGGCACCTTTTACTGTCGCACCGACAGCAATCGCAGCCTATGGCTTCAAAGTCGTGACTCGCAAAAGGGGCCCCTCTCTTGAGAGGTAGGGGCCACAGGTTTCAGAGCTTCACAACTGTTCGGCTGACATGTCAAAACACAAGCGTTGCATAGTAGTAGTAGTAGTAGTAGTAGTCGTAGTAGTCGTAGTAGTCGTAGTAGTCGTAGTAGTAGTAGTAGTAGTAGTAGCAGTAGTAGTAGTAGTAGTCGTAGTAGTAGTAGTAGTAGTAGTAGTAGTAGTAGTAGTAGTAGTAGTAGTAGTAGTAGTAGTCGTGGGGGTTTAGCGTTTCAGTTGTTGTTTTTTGAACGCCTTTTTCCGCCGAGCAGTTAAGGTAGGGTTTCCGGTTTCGGGTTCAGGGTTTCGGGCTTAAGGTTTCAAAGAAGCAGCCTCGGTGGGTGACGGTTCGGGGCTTTTGGTTTCACCTCGAAGCAACAGCCTCAGGGGTCTGCAGCGCTTGTAGGGATTGTAGGCCTCAATGGCTTACATTACCCCCTAGCCTATAGGAGCCTAGACCTTCAACAGATCTGTCCAAATTGAGCAACAGGCTAGGGTACTACGAGTAGCTCGACGTTTCAGGGATGCTTATACCTCCTTTGCCAACTTCTCGGCAGGCCGCTTTTTCAATCATGCTGGGCTAGGTCTGCTTTGGCGTCTGGGAGCTTAACAACCGAGTACAGTGTGTTGAGTTTCGCGAAGCAGGATTTCAAACGCAGCAACGAGCCTTCAAGCTTGGCAAGCACGGCTGCTAACTCTGGAGGTTTTTCTATCCTAGATTGCCCTAGGCCCAGGCGTTCAATTTCAGGATGTTTGATCCCAGAAGCCGTGCTATGTGGGCCCTTCGCCGAGTTCAGTTGCTCACAGCACAGGTTGCTGGGCTGCTGTGCTCACGGCAGCGATGTCAAGTGGAAGACTCGATACGCGGGCCTGAATGACTACATGCTCGTACAGGTGCTCAGGGTATAGATTATTCAGGCCACCATATGGGAGTTTCCGAAAATATGGGACCCTAATTAATATAGTACCCTAAGTAGTAATTAGGACCTTTAATTATTGTAAGGACCCCCCAAATAAGGTACCCCTAATTCTCGGAAGCTCCCATGTGCTGTGGTGCCATGCTCTAGTCGCTGGGCTCCCAGGTGCCCTCAGATGCTGCGTAAAGACTTGCACAAAGCGATCCCTAAGGGTCCATGTACCTAAATAGTATATGGGTGGTTGTCAAGACTATGGTCCCTTTTTTGGACCCCTACATATTATTAGGTGCCGCATTATAATAAGGACCCCATCAAAACGGACCCTAATATTGACAACCACCCATATACATTGGCCTTAAAGTACTCCCGATATGGGTACATTGGGCCCAAAGTATATACTACTTGGGTACATGGACCCTTAGGGAATGGCATCCTGTTCAGGGTCGCACCAAGAAGGCGTCTACTTGGATTCTACATCAGGCTGTGTTGGTTTTTGTTTCGAGACCCCGGTCCCACAGACATGATCATTTCTGGCTACATACATACATACATACATACATACATACAGACACAGATACATACATACATGCATATATATATATACAAAAATATGTGTATGTAGGTTTAACAGTATTATGATATGGCATGCGTACACACAACGCACAAGACAGCTGAATGGCTCTGCGGCTATCTTCTCAACTGCGGAGATACGATGATACTGTGTAGTAAGATGCCAGTACTCGTAAGCTGTGGGGGTATGAGCTTCCTCGTTGCCGTCAAAGCTACCTTTGGCCTTGGGGTGGGGCACCTGGATTGTCGTGCCAGGCGCCCCCTCAGGCACCTCGCACAAGCTCTGGGACTTGGCCGGGGGGTTGCAAATCCATAAACCCCTAAACCCCCAAACCATCCCCAAACCCCCAAACCATCCCCAAACGCCTAAACATCTAAACCGACTCCAAACTCCTAAACCATGAGGCTTGGGGTTAAAAAGGTTTCAGGGTGTATGATTGGGTATTCGGTGGTCAGGGCGTCGGCTTCTTGTGTTGGCCTGAAGGCACATCGATCTTTTCGGAGGTCTCCATTTTCGAACAAAAAAACAAAAACAGTCCTGGCAGGGTTCGGGTGGCGGTGTGCAGGACGCCGGGACGGCTAGTCTAGGGGCCTTAATGATTAGAATAGGGTTTTGGGGCTCCATTATACTATAAGTATGATAAGGAAGCCCCCAAACTTCTATAGGTAGTTATTAAGGCCCCTATACTATTTATGTTTGCTGGTTTCCCTGTTAGGCTCGCTGGGAGGTTTTCCAAGGACTTCAAGCAATGCAATAAAACAACATCTTGCCATACTTTTGGCATTAGGTCTTCTTGCAAGCTAAGGCCCTGCTCTGCAGCTTGAGAAGACCAGCAAGACTTGCAGAACCTAAAACTTTTCACATGTAACACCCAAAACCCTTCAACGTATCGCTCATTACTATAACACCCCGTAGCACACAGTCCTTCTCCCTCTACCACCCTGGTTACCCTGCTAACCCTAAACCCTGCACCCCTCAACCCTTATTATGCCCCAAACCCCGAAACCCGAAACCCTTAAACCCTTAAACCCTCAACCCTAAACCCTAAAGCCCTAAACTACCCCCAAACCCCTAAACCGAAACCCTTTACAGTAGTCCTTAAAGACCCCTGTGAAGGAACCCTACTCTCCTCTAAACCCCAAAAACCCCGACCCAGTCGGGACCCTGCCTTGATGCACATGGTGGGACCCGGCTCCATGGGCTTGTCGTTGGCGTCCTTGATCGGGCCGCCTGGGAGCTTCCGAAAACTCGGGGGGTACCTTTAAAGGGATCCTTTCAGGGTTCCTTAAAGGGATCTTTTTGGGTTCTATTGCGGGTTTAGGGATTAGGGTTTGGGAGTTTCCGAAACTTAGGGGGTACCTTATTTTGGGGCCCTTATAAGGATCCTATCATCTAGGGTGCTATATTGGGATCGCCTATTTTTGGAAACCATATTTGGGCTGAGGGTTTAGGATTTAAGGTTTAGGGTATTTCAAGGTGGCTCACTGTCAGTATCTGAGTGACTATGCCTATGGGGGATTCTGCGCGGGCTTGGTAGGGCTGTACAGCTGTTTATTGAGGGTCTAGGGTGGGGTTTGGAACTGATTCCAGGGTTTAGGGCTCAGGCTTAATTATGTCGGAAATCATGGTCCAGGCCAGGCTGGCACTGGCATTGCGCATGACCGCTATAACGAGCATGCTTATAACCTGCGCAATCCTGCATCTACTGTCCCCTGATTTACGGGGTCTCACGGACCAAGACTTGCGTGGGTGACACCTGCAGTTACAGCTGTGTTGCACATGCCGTTGCGAAATCTAGAACCCTGAGGGTCCACGTACTTACTCATATAGTACATACATTGGCCCAGAAGTACCACTTTGGCCAAAAGTACTTAAAAAGGAACTACTTTGAGGCCTAAGTACACATTACCTGGGCACATGGACTCTTGGGAGGAAACACTGAATGGACAACAGGCATTCGCTTTGGAAGATATCTTTCCATACTGGATGATTCCGTGGTTGAGCAGGTGAGCAGGGGCATCCAAGTTTGGATAGGCCGGCCTATCTTCCACTGTAAACGCTGGATAAGACTGCCTCATCCCTATAAACCCTGATACCCAAAGCCCCAAACCGATAACTCTAAATCCACAACCCAAAGCCTGTACTCAAAACCCTAAACCACATAAACAGCCCTCTCAGAGCCCTTAATTAGGCTTCTGATGGTCATAGCTTGGTTGCACATTGATGTTGTGACAGCGTCTGCTCTTGAAAGGCACGCCAAAAGGCTTGATGAATCGATGCTGCTACTATGCGCTCCGGACAGCAGCAGCAAATGCACATATTCATGGGACATCAAGAAGATGAGCGATTACAGTAAGCATAGCAACGCGGACGCGCCCAGCGATCGCTGCAGCAGCGTTTTTCTTGACCAGTGCTATAGGAGGAAGTGTACACTGCGTATTGACAGTGCCACAAGCCCTAAACCCTGAAGCCTACTTGGAGGGTCGCGGGACTTAGTAAGTAGGTAGTAAGTAGACTTATAAGTACCCTAAAAGGGACCCTAATTGGGGTTATGGTACTTATAAGTCCTTAAAATAACCAGTTACTAAGTCCCCCGACCCTCCAAGTAAGCCCTATAAATCCAACTCCCGAATCCTGAACCCAAAACCTAAAATCCTAAGAATCCTCAATCCTCAACCCTGAGCCTGAAACCCAATGCTACCGAGAAGCTTGGCGGATGGAGACCTGACGGGCGGAAAGCTTACAAGACTTAGATCGCATTGCACAGTTCGAAACCCCTGAGGCTTGTTACAAGCTACTAATCTTATCGTGTGTGTGTGTGCATCTTCTTCGTATTCGTACTCTAGTTTTCGTTGCTGTTATTGTTAATGGTTCTGTCGATGCTGATTATTCGTACTATCTTTTGTCATCTCCGTTGTTCTCACTCTTCTTGTTTATTATGTTATGGCCATTATCATAACAATAATGCCATTTGATGATGATTACTGTTTCTGTCTCTCTTCTCTCTCTCTCTGTCTGTTGCTGTCTCTCTCTATCTCTGTCTTGCTCGCTCCAAGAGAACGCAAAACATCTCACAGCGGCCCACCCCGGAATACATCTGTCCCGAAGACAGGATTTATGCGCATGCGGGCTTTTGGTTACTCAAAACTTCCCACATGAATATGTATCATGTCTTAGGGATGGACAAGTCAAAGACCTTACCTAGGTGCTCATGGAGTCTTTATGGGTTCCCAGGAAAGGCAAAGCCCGAACATAGGCTTAGATTCGCTCTAACCAGGGATGCCAGGGATTGTCCACGAAGGCGATAACGGCAAAGCAAAAGGCAAAGCCCAAGACCCGAAGTCTGCAACATGACTCCTGTGTTAAGCCGTCATGGCGAAGCTTTAGCCCAAAACCTTAAACCCGAAACCGCGCCGAAAACCTTAAACGCCCGAGACCACACTACATGGGAGCTTCCGAAAATTAGGGTACCTTATTATGGGGACCTTATAATAAGGATCCTACTATTTAGGGTACTATATTAGGGTCCCCTATTTTCGGAAACTCCCACATGTCTACACCATCACTTCGATCGGAACTCCATGTGCAGCTCTGCTGCGGGGAGGAGCCCGGATCTCGCGTGTCCCGCCACTCACCAGATTCTCCTGCCATGGGAAGGGTTTAGGGTTTAGGGTTTAGGGTTCTCCTGCCATGGGAATCCTATGGGAAGAAAATGGGCATAACATAGCACCAAACTGATGGATCCGCATTGCTAGCACAGCCGTAAATACCACCACACACATACATATGTATGTACGGATGTATGCATGTATATATGTACACATATACATCTATGCGTCTGTATATCCAGTACACCCATATATACTGTATGTCTATACCTCTATATCTGTACAAGACGTCTGTCTCTTTATCTATATACAGACCAAGTTCCACATAACACTTAAACCTTTGTGTATGTGTATATACTTACATACACACATGCAGACAAACATACAACACACACACACACATATGCATACATACATACATACATGCATATAGCTTGATCGTTTGTACTGATGAAAAACCCAAACATCAGCACATGGGAAGGCTGCACTACCATCTGCTGCCTATGCAACCAGTCATCAACTCCAAAGCTCCATGACTGCTGGCCATGAGTTGTAAACCCTGAGACCCTGAAACTCCAAATCCTTACATCTGTTATACATGTTAGGTACTGCCCGCACTCTGTAAAAGATTGTATTAGCGGTGAGATCGAGGGCCGAAAAGTCAATATATATATATATATATACATTTTTATATTTATCTATTTATAATTATAAATAAATATACTTATTTTTCACTTTTTTATACACACGCACAAACCCTGAATCCCACAAATGATCTCTTCCCTCGGCCTGGGTCATCTTCTTGAAGTTGACCTGCGGCGAACTTCCGGGCTTTGAGGACTCGTTGTTTTATCGAACCAAACCATAAATTCGATCTGCTTTCAGGCTTAGGGTAAGGCCTGGGGGATTCGTTCATGGTTAGTGAAAAGTAGGGTTCATAAGTAGGCTAACTATAGTCATAATCCATATTAAGGGACTTATAACCCCACTTATAACTACCCATGAACCTCCAAGTATTGCTAGCTGTGCAGACTGCTATTTCTGGCATTTTCAAGCATCTGTAGTGTTTCGGATCAGTCCCTGCAACAGGCGGATGTCTTGCTGCATTCATCTTTGGCACGCCTCTTTCGTGCCGGCGCCTCGCCTTCAGTGCCCGCAGCCTGCTTCGGAAGCTCCCCTCGGCACCGTCCGAGGGCATGTCCAATGTACATTGGCTCGCTTGGGTCGCCGGCACATGGTCTTCGGTGCGTGGCCTCTTGTTCGGCTCCAAGTCCGTCGAACCCATCTTGAAGAAGTCGGCGACAGCCTCTTGCACCCGCCGGTGAACAGCTGCTGCGAGGCAGCCTGCAACTCTCCCTGGTCGCCATCAACTGGGAGTTTCCGAAAACAGGGGTACCTTATTTAGGGGTCCTTATAACAAGGATCCTACTATTTAGGGTACTATATCAGGGTCCCCTATTTTCGGAAACTGGTTCAGGTGCCAGCTCGGCAGCGGCCTTCTGGGGCTTGGCCTTGGCCTTCGTAGGACATTGGGGGATACTTCGAAAATTGCTGCAGTCGCAATCGCTAACTAACATAGATGAACACGAACACTGACGACTGAGGCTCCTCTTTAAACTTCAGACCCTTGACTGAACATGATCTGGAAGCTCCGGGTGTATATCCACAACATGGCAGCGTCCATGCCCCAATTCGGCTGAGGGGTTTTGCTGATCGGATTCCTACGCTACTCCTGAAAGACGTCTTCGACCAGAAGGCCTGCAAGATGCATGAGTCGAGTTTGCGGAGGTGATTCGGATTCAAAGCCGGTCAACTGTCAAAGACCCCGCCTCACATTTCTTAATACCGACCGCGGGCATGACACCGACTACTCAGACGACAGCCGCTAGAAGTTCTGCTGCTTCAGGTGCCAGCACTGGTCCACCCCACTACTGACTGGTAAAGCCTAACCGACCCGAAACCCCCTAAATCCTGAACCCCCTGAGCTCGAAAATGCAATCAAACCCATATCTCCCTTCGACAGCCAGCAAAACCGAGACACACCAAATTCATCTCGCAAAGTCGAACCCCACAAATGTCCCAATGGGGGGCCTCAGCTGTAAGCATAGGGTTTTGGGGGGTAATTTGTATGGTAATATAAAGGGGTAACAATCGGGGATCTTTCGGTACTCTATATGATATCCTAAACCACAAACCGCCGATGCATCACGGAGTGGGCCTCGTACTTCTCCTGCACGGGAACTTTGCTAGATTCGGCTTCGGGAGTCGCACGGTGAAGCGTGGACCCAATTAAGACTAGGTGGGGCTTTTAAAGCCTTTGAAAAATATTAGTAAAAAAGATCCTCTTAAGCCCAATAAGGGAAAATATAAAATGTCCCAAAGCCCTACCTAGAAGACCCCTGCACAGCAAAGAGCCTTTGCCTCCGGATCCGACCTAAACCTTAAATACCCTCAAAACGACCAATTAAACCCTAAACCGATAAACCCTCTACCCCCCTAACCGCTAGATTCTAAACCCTGCATCAGCGGGCAAACAGGATGGCCCCAGGTTCGGATTTGAAGCTGTTGTTGAAAAAGGGTTTATGACATTCTAGGGCTTAAGGAGCCTAATGGGGGCCTGAGGCTTTAGGGCGTAGACTTCAGGGCTTTAGGAGCTTAGCTGGGGCTTTCGGCTTTTAGCTCAGCACCCGGCAAGGCGAACTGCTAGATTCCCAGACCTTCCAATCGATGTTTGGTAGGATCTCTCTTATATAAGGTATGTTTCTTAATCTGGGCATCTACCTTAAATGGTTGGAAGGATCCCTATTATGGTTTAAGGTAGATTTCTTAACTTACGGATAGACCTTAAATGTTTAGTGGGATCCATGACTTAAGGTATATTCCTTAAGTTGGAGATATTGGAAGGTCTGGATACAAGGGTAGGTCTGAGCCGCCTGGAGCTCCGGTGCCGTATAGGGTAGTTCTCTAAATTATGAGGTTTGCGTTTAGGGTTTAGGATTCAGGGTTTAGGGTTTAGGATTTAGGGTCCTTAAAGGGATCTACATGGGTTTCTTTGTTCCTTTCAGGATCTATCAAGGCTTCTATTGGGTTTTCATAAGGGTACTACAGGAGAAGTTCTCTAAACTAGGGTCTCTTTTGTTAAGGGTGCCGTAGTAATTTGGGAAACTACACAGAGACCATCAGGGACCAGAATTTTAGAGAACTAGTCATATGGGTGGTTGTCAAAATTAGGGTCCCTTTTTGGGTACCCTAAATAATAGGTGCCGTATTATAATAGGGACCCAAAAAGGGACCTGAATTTTAGAGAACTATTCATATAGGGTTTCGAAGTTCATTGTTCAGATTAGAAATTCGGCTGCAGATCTGAAAAAACACACGACAGTTTGGTGAATACTATAGGGTAGTGTACACTAGTCTGCTGTAGTGTGGTGCAGTGTGGTGTAGTGTATTGTGCGTAGGCGCACAGAGTAGAGTAGAGTAAGAGTCTAGACTATGTACGGTGCGGCCGTATAGTATCGGTACGGCATAGCAAAGCATAGCAGAGCAGAACGGAGTATGCCATGCTATGCTATTCTATGCGATGCTCACGCATATGCTCTTGCTCATGTTCCTACTCGCTCTCCACCTCCACCTCTGCCTTCGCCTCACCCCTTCCAGCTCCTCCCCCACTCCCGTGAATCTCTACCGCTGCCTCTGCTGAACTATCTGCATCGCATCATAAAAGGGCCTTTATAATGAGATTAGGGTTTGGAGTTTGGAGGTATGTCATACGATAGTTATAACAAGGAAAGCTCAAAATGGTATTGGCAATTATTTAGGCCTCTATGTTACGCTGGCAGAGTGCGTTAAGCAAGGTTTACATTAGAGGCGGCCCCTGGCTCATCCGGGCAGGTTCAGGGAGCTTTCTTGTCAAGAAACCCTAAACCCCCTGAACCCTAAACCTTAAACCGTACTAAACCCCTAAACCCGAAACCCTAAACCCAGCTCGGTCCTTCTTGCCGTTAATGAACCTGACGGTTTGAGGGATGCTTGTGGGGTTTAGCTGCTTAGCTCTTTGGATCTGAGGAGTCGGCTCCTGAAATGCGGCACTTTGCAACTTGCAACCCAGGTAAGGATTCTAGCTTGAATCATATAGGGCTTCTGATCATGATTCAGGGTACTGCGCGACCCTGCACTGGGATCCAGCAAGGTCAGGCCCGCCATCTGGGAGTGTGTCACAGCTCGAGTGTCCGATTTTGTCTGTGGGCGTCGGTGGGGGTCGGCCTGTAATACGACGATTCAGCCGTCTTAGTTTTAATCTTGGCTCACTGATGTTGAGAAGCTCGTCTGTAAATGACCGCTGAAGCACCGCGTCATCATAGTAGTAATAGTACTAGTACTAGTAGTAGTAATAGCAATAGTAATAGTAAGAGTAATAGTAAAAAGAATCCAGCTGAAATGGTCATGCGCTTCAGCCTTTGCTTCGTGGGCGTCAGCATACTGTAAGCCTGCAGGACAGCGACCCCAGATGGTACAAACACATGTAAGCTACAATTTAACCGATCAACAGAAAGAGAGAAGAGGATAATGAAGAACGTAGGGGCCTCAATAGTAGAAGTAGGGCTTCGGGGTGGATTATGCTATCAACCATGAATGTGCAACCTACACAGAACTTTCTAGAGAACACCGAGCCATTACTAGACACTTAGCAATCGGTTAATTTTTCAAAGCCACAAGTATAGAACCCAGCCACTAAAACCCAAATTGGATGAGTGTGGTGCATACTATAACTACAATGGGTAGAACAAGGAGCCCGAAAGAATGGCACTTACTAGCTATTCAATCTTCTAGACAAACCCAGCCCTAAACCCTAAACCCTATATCCTCAGCTTCTTATAAACTCGATACCCTACACCCTAAGCCGTTTCAGCCCCCCCAGACCCCTAAACCCCTATAATCATAATTCCTAATCCCGGAAACGACTAAACACCCAAAACCCGCACCCAAAGCTTGCAAGTCAGGGGGCATGTTGAACCGGGCAGTGCGCTGTCCGGACATGAAGGCGGTCTTCAGCTTCTTGTCTTCGGCAGGCCTGCAGCTTAGGGTCTTAGGGTTTAGGATCCTAGGGTTTAGGGATTTAGGGCTATAGAGTCTCAGGGGGGTCAGGAGATTTCGAGTTTAGGATCTCAGGGCTTTACGCGGGTAAGGGCTTAGTTTTAGGGCCGTAAGCCATAAAGGACCTTCAGGGGCGTGGTGCTCTAGGGCTTTAGGGCCGTCGGGTTGTTCGAGGGTTTACAGCCCTGATGTCGTGGGGGTCCTGGTGTTGAGGTACGGGGCTTCACGGATCCGGGTATAGGGTTTTCAGTTGCGAATGCAGCGCCTATGGCTTAACTGGGTTGGAGGGTGCACATTAGGGCGTGGACTATCTCTCACACATTCTATTCCACTATCTATCCCACGGGAAGGTGGAACGAAAGTCGTAGATCAGACGGGCCAGAAGTTTTGGCGTGATGCCAGGTTCTCGCCATGAACAACTCTGCGTGTGCAACCATATGGCTGGTTGTCAATGTTAGGGTCCCTTTTTGGGTCCCTACTATAGCACGGCACCTAATATTCAGGGTACCCCAAAAGGGGCCATAATTTTGACAACCACCCATATGGTCGTTCTGGTGACACGGCTGGTCAACAGCAGCGGGAGTGTCGAAGACATTAGTGGCATTGAACCTAAGGACAGCCCTAATGCTGCTTCCTGGGTGCAACGAACCAGTTCCTCGGAAAGCTTCGAGTGTCCTACCAGTCTTCAATGCAAAGAGCAAGCTCAGCAGACTAATATCGGGGCCTTAATAATTAGAAAAAGGGTTTGGGGACCCTTTATAGTATATTTATAATAAGGAACCCCCAACATAGTATGGGTAACTGTTTAAGCCCCTATAGCCAGTACCTGCCACACTTCACTCGACTGCTCTTGTTTAAATGCATTTCCTACGGCCTACGGCGGCCGCAGGTTGTGTAGGAGGGGCAAGCAAACCCGAAATGCAGGAAGCCACACTCTCCGGAGACCATATCCCAAACCCTGAAAAGCCTACGGCAAAACCCCAAGCCCTAGAGCCCAAAAGGCCATCCAGCCTTGACCCTTGGGCCTTGACCGTTGGGTTTTGGGTTTAGGGTGTCCCTGAGATACTAAACCCTAACTAAATACCCTCACTACAAAAAACATAACGCTCTGTCAAGTGCTGTCAACACCATTATACAACCCTGCTGGAACCGAAGACATGAATCCAAAATCAACACTGTCAAGCACCCAGCCAAGCGGCCCATAATCAGACCAGTTATGGCCAAGTTTCACCTGGAAGCGGAACTTGCTCTTGCCTGGCCCAGGGTATAGGGTTACTTGGAGGGTCGGGGGACTTAGTAACTGGTTATTTTAAGGACTTATAAGTACCATAACCCCAATTAGGGTCCCTTTTAGGGCACTTACAAGTCTACTTACTACCTACTTACTAAGTCCCCCGACCCTCCAAGTAGAGTCTCCATTACTTTCTAGGAAAACTTTGAGCAGAGCATTGTCTGAAGTTGTAGGGTTTGCAATGTCTTAATATAGGCCCCTCAATAATTACCTGTGCTATTTTTTTGGGGGGAGGCTCCTTATTATGATTATAGTATAATGGGCCCCCAAACCCTATTCTGCTTATTAAGGCTCCTATATTCGAGGGTTTGCTTTTAGTTTTTTGGCGAAGCTTCAGGCTTCGGCAGCACCTCCGTGACCGTTCTCGTTTGTTCTTTCAGAACCTAACTTGGAGTTTCCGAAAATAGGGGACCCTAATACAGTACCCCAACTAGTAGGATCCTTAAAATAAGGACCCCAAAATACGGTACCCCTCATTTTCGGAAACCCCCAACTCCCCGTTGAAGGAGGAGCGTTCATGCACACACTCGCGACGGACTGCACAGTTGCGGCATTCGGCTGGGCTTCAGACGTAAAAGCAAGGGATGGCAAAAGGGTTGGGGGAAGGGGGCTAGACATAGGGGCCTCAACAGTTAGAATAGGGTTTGGGGGTATAAGAATAGGGTTTGGGAGTATATTGTACTATAACTATAATGAGAAGCCATCAGAATAATAACAAAGGAATTATGAAGGCCCCTATATTAGGGGACAATATGAAGAGCCACCGAGGCCCCACTTGCATCCGCAGGCCTAGCCCTACGAACCTAAGTCCGACTACTGGGAGGTTCATGGGTAGTTATAAATAGGGTTATAAGTAGGATAACTGGGTAGTTGTCAAAATTAGGGTCTCTTTTGGGGTACCTGAAGTAATAGGTGCCGTACTATATCAGGGACCCAAAAGGGGACCATAATTTTGACAACCACCCAACTAAAGTTATAACACATATTGAAAGACTTATATCCCCACTTACAAAAACCCATGAACCTCCAAGTACTTCAAACCTCACTGCTCTAACTTTACAAACCCTACACCTTGAGTCGTGAGCCCTGGAACCCAAACTGTTTGTGAATCCTTACCCTAAACCCTAAACCCAAAAGCCTAAACCCTAAACCCCAAACCCCAAACCCTAAACCCACAACCCTAAACCCCAAACCCTAAACCCACAACCCCCTAAACCCTTGGCTGGGCCAACTCTTTGCCTCCCGAGCCCGCGGGAGGAGCCACAACTGCCACCTCCCACAGACACAGGTTTTGGGGTTTAGAGAGTCTAGCATAGGGGCCTTACTGGTTAGAATAGGGTTTGGGGGGCCCATTATACTGTAGTCATAATAAGGAACCCCTTAAAATAGTCATTGGTAATCTAACCAACGGTTTTGGGGGTCCCTTGGCTCTTTAGCTCCTTACCAAGTAGGGATTATCATCAGCCCTGGCTCGTTAGCTCCTCCAATATCAATGGTTAGGAGTTTATAAAGCCGTGTAGATACCGGTTTCGATGATGGTTCATTGAGGACCGACGAACACATTTGTTGGGGGAATTGCTGCTTTTTTTGGCTGCCGAGTCGCTTGTACATAGCTATTTCAGGTACAGTAGGGTCACTTCTCTGGAAATGATCCAAAATTATGAAAAGCACATCAACTATTTCCTCTTCTGCTGCAAGAACAGAGGTGAGTAATTAGTCTTGCTTAGCTCCCAAAGTCAATAATGCGCACGGGAGGGTGTGGACATCCACCGAAATCGCATGTCTGCACCTCGAAATCCTAAGCCAAGCCGGCTAATCTAGACAATGCGGGCCCACTGCAATGATTTACATACTCATTTCTGAGAGTCTCAAGGTCCCTTCAATCTCCCCCCAAGGCTTACGATCTCTCCCTGTGTAGAGCTCGCAGCCGCACCAGACCGCGCATGGTGTAACCTACCCATCCGGATCTCAGCCTCCCAACCCCCACAATCCCCGAAATGGGGGTTCCCAAAAATAGGGGACCCTAGTATAGTACCCTAAATAGTAGGATCCTTATTGTAAGGAACCCCAAAATTAGGTAATCTTAACTTTCGGAAACTCCCAAATCCTAAACCGACTCCCCCCCCCCCGCCCCCACATCCTCCCATCCGGATCTCCGCCGCCTGCGGTTTCTCTGCAGGTGCCGCCACCGGTGCCGGCGCTGCTGCGGGTGCGGGGGCAGGCTCTGGCCTTGAGATGGAGGCTTAATATGGGGGTTTCCGAAAATAGGGGGTACCTGATTTGGGGCCCTTATAATAAGGATCCTACTATTCAGGGTACTAGATTAGGGTCCCCTATTTTCGGAAACTCCCATATAGGGGCCTTAATAATCAGAATAGGGTTCCCTTTAAGGGTTCGTTTCAAGGGGCCTGTAAGGATTACTGTAAGGGGCGTAATGGGGGTTTAATATACGGGCCTTAAAATAAAATTAGAATAGAATTGGGGGGCCCAGTGTACTATACAGATTATGATAAGGAACCCGCAAAATAGTATTGGCAATTTTTTTGAACCCCTATAGTAGGGATTTACTAAGGTTTGTAGGCCTTTACGTAGCATTTTATAAGGGCTTACAGGTTAAATATAGGGTGTAGGGTCTGGGGGCTGGGATTTGCGCCCCAGAGACTACGGGTGTTTTAACTCATACATAAGCTTGAGAGCTTCAGGGGTTTAGGGGACCGAAGGGGAACCCTCGGGCACGCTGCTGGAAATGAAGAGGGTTCAACTAACATCAGAAACTTTGGGCATGTGCCCATGCCTCAGATCAGACGCCAAAGTCTTGACTCGAGTACTCCCGGCTTCGGCCGCTGGCACGTCTCCGCCTTGACACCTCGGCAGACCGGCCACCGGCAGAAGCTGAGGCCCTCGAAAAGAGACATGCCATGCCCTCGCTCGAGGGTAGTGACTGTCTGGCGAACTTCGTTCTCGCGGTTGCGGAAGCAGTAGGTCACAAGGTACACCGAGTAGCCGCTCTCTTTCTTCAGGATCTTCAAAGCGGCCGAATTGCCTGGCACGATGCATCTCTTTCGTCTGGTGTCGACGCCGTAGACGTCGATCTGCACCATCCACTGCCCGCGCGACTCCAAAGAGTCTGCGGGAACTTAGCGGCATGGGCGCTGCCCGCTAACCGCGTCGCGCAGACGAAGACGGACGAACGGACCCTCCTACAACCGCCTAACCCCCGAAAGACCCTGGCACAACGTGCCCGCACACTACTTTCGTTTTCACACTGTGGCGGTCACAACACCTGGAACTTTGAGAACTTCTTCTGTCGGCGTCGGCAAACCTGAAACCCGAAACCCTAGACCCTAACATCATAGGGACCCTTAGGCCTGCCTTATTAAGTCCTTATACTATCGGTATTCAGGCCCCCTACCCCCCTCCCCCTTACCCCCCTAAGGTTCCTTGTGATAACATTGCTCAAACCCGAAACCTCAAAAACTATATCATGAACACTGTTGCATTCGAGGCGCGGCTCTGAAGGCTTCTTTCTATAGGGTGTTCAGGGTTTTAGGGTTCGGGGGTTCAGCGGTCTATGTAGGCTGGGTTTTAGGATTTGGGCAATACAGGATATAGGGTGGGTTTAGGATTTGGGTAAGATAGGGGAGCTCATGGTTGAAACGCCAAACTCTGGAACATGAAACAAAGGCCACGAAACCTGCTGAGTGCCCAGCCTGAGAGCCGGCTGTCAACATCTCACAAGGGGGGTACAAAGAGCACACTCAGCATATGTGTTTGAGAAATCGACGAAAACAAGCTCCTCCTCTAGTCTCTCGTTCTCTGTCTCGCTCTGTCTAGTATATACATATAATATACATAAGAGATAGAGAGAGAGAGAGAGAGAGAGAGAGAGTAAGAGTAAAAGTACGGCATGCCCCCCACAACCCTCTTCGAATAGATGTCTACATCCTAAATATCCCAAATATCTAAAGCCCAGAATCATAAAAATGCTGGAGGCCCTCAGCAACAAACTCTGAAACGCCTGGAACCACAAACTCTACCGTAAAGTCTAAAACCCCCAAACAGGAAACCCTATTAAACCACAGACCCGAAACCCCAAATCCTAACATCCGAACTCGTAAACCTTAAAGCCAAAACCCCTAAACCACAAACCTCATTAATTCAAACCCAGCTTCGCACTGTTTCCGCAGCCCATGGCTTGTCTTGGCCGAAGGAGATGGGAGATGAGGACAGGCACAGCAAAATGCAGCACTTGAGCCAAAAGACCGGAGATTTCAGATTCGGACCTCGGTTTGAGGGTTGGGTTGTTTGTTAGGGTTCGGGGTTTAAGGGATTAAGTTTAGAGTATAGGGGTTTAGGGGTTTTTGATTAGGGTGTAGGGTTTGGGATTTAGGGGTATTTGGGAGGTAGGGTGCAGGGACTATGAGGCAGATTCGGGCTTTTGGGCTACGGCGAAGGGCACCATGACGGCCGCTCATCCCAGTCCCCAGAGAGCCCAATACCCCTTAATTAAGGAATATACCTTAAATTATAAGGGGGCGCATAGTATGATTTACTTAAGCTATATTCCTTAATTAAGGGGTATTGGGCTCTCTGGGTCTCCTACTCCAACTCCATCTCCTGCTCCCGCTTCTCATGCTGCCCCTGCTCCCGCTCCTACCCTGAACTCCTACGCCTACTCCTCCTACAGTACACTAGATATCCTACTACGACTCCTTCTCGGTTCTAATGATGATCATAACGAGTCCCGATTTGGGGGCCCTAATATAATACCCCAAATTGTAGGATCCCCTATTTTAAGGACCTCAAAATAAGGTACCGCTAATCGTCGAAAACTCCCATTTCGGTCTCGCCAGTCCATGTCTCATGTTTACTTCTTCTCAGGACTTGATGCAGAAAGAAAGGCGACTTCCACTCCTTGGCGCGCTAAAGTAGCATAGGGTTTTGGGGCCCATGATCCTTCCTTCTAACCTAACTATGACAAGGAACCCCCCAAATAGTATAGGTCAAACTTTACCTATAGTCTCCATTGTAATTCCTTTTTTTGGTTTAACCAACTTTGTACTAAGGATCCTAAAAGGTAACCCCAAAAAGGAACTGCAATGGAGACTGTAGGTAGGCCCCTGTAACTATATGGGAGTTTCCGAAAATAGGGGACCCTAATATAGTACCCCTAAATAGTAGGATCCTTATTATAAGGGTCCCAAAATAAGGTACCCCTAGTTTTCAGAAACTCCCATATTAGGTTCTCGAATGCATTTTCCGCTCTCCTGGGGCCTCTTGCGTCTGTCCCTGCTGCGGATGCCGTTGGTCCGCACACGTAAAGAAACGTGGCACAACATGCGGGTCGACGTGTTGTGCCGGAGAACACGTGCAGCACCAAAACCCAGCCGACAGCGCGCCTACTATTCGCGTGGTGTGCGGGTCTTGATAGTTGGAGTAGCATACTTGGAGTAGGGTTCTGGCGTTTTTTGCGGTAAAACACGATAGCAAGGCGTGAGTAGGGAGCATTTTGTCTTTTTCAGTACCAAGCCGCTTGATGCCAGTACATGAAAAATCCCTCAGCCGCTAACATCAAGACTAACCCTAAGCCAGGGGTTTATGGTTTAGGGTTCCAACCAACCCAACCCTAGCGGCAAAACTCTCTCTCTGAACCCTAAACCCTATTTATCCCTAAACCCTACATATCCGTATAAACCCTAAACCCTAAACCCTACATATCCCTAAAGTATCCGAAACCCTATACACCTTGAGCAGAAGATCACAAGTTGAACCCTGCCACAGGATACAGCAACTCTTCCCGGGAAGCCCAGCTATCTAGATGGTAATCTAAGATAGAAAACATTGAACCCGAGTATAGGCCCTTAACCCTGGGTACCTATCAATACATATATGTATATATATACCCAACATATTTACATACATGCCTGTATCCTTACGGGTGCCTAGAACCCTCCTGGAAAGGGCCTACGTGTCCATAGGGCCCATACTCCTAAGCCTCGAAGAAAGTCACCGGGTTACAGGTACTTTGCCTGTGGGTTTAGGGGCTGAGGGATGAAGCGATAGGCTGATTTTTGTACGGCGTGAGGAACAGTAGTTCTCCTCTGTGCATGTAACCGGGCAACGAGGGAGTAGACATTGGAGCTGGGCCTTTACCCTGAAGGACTGACAACGCTAGATCAAGACAACGGATCCCAAGTACCACTCCGGATGTGATGCGCAGAGTTCGGTAGCAGTGCAGGCAAGTCCCGCCGGTGGCAGTGGTACTGCAAGACCATACTCAGCAAGTGCCGAAGAATGCCTTCGACAGCCGAGTCGTGTCAATATTCCTCGCGAAGCTCTGCCTACAGGAAGAGTGTTGTTGCTCTCTGAACTGCGCAGGCGGACAGATTTGCTGTGCCAAAGCTGGAAATGTCTCAGAATAGAAGAAAGATTCCTGAACCCTACGTCACTAATCCTAGGGTGTATAGTTTCGCATCAAGGAAACTCCTATATAGGGAAACGACATGCAAAACAACATGTACATTCTACGACTTTCGGTCTTTAAGCTCCTGGTGTTGAATAGAAAGGTTTGTCCGCTGCTGCCCATGCCAAACTTCGAAATGCATTCGAGAGGCTTGGTTACATTTCAGAGGCAACTTTGTTGAGAAAGTCTCGTTCGTCCCTCCAGGGCGAAACGTTAGTTTGGCGCGGGCGGTGAAATGGTGCGCTGGTTCTTGCCGTGTCTTGCCTCAACAACAAACCCTAAACCCTAAACCGCACAAGACTCAACTGTAACCCCAGCATGATGGCTCCAGCGAAGGATCACCTCTCTGCATGTGCAACTAAACATCATATGTGTCATAGCTTTACCGTGTCACCACCGGTCGCAGTAGCATCTCGTCTTCTCGCAGTCGAAGATTTGAGCTTTAGCCTAAGACCCTGTCAGATGTACATTGTAGTGCTGAGTGTATCGCGTGCCTGGGACGCCTGAGGTTCAAAGCTTCTGGGGATGTAAGACCTTGTGGTTTGGGGGGTCGGGAGTGTAGTAGTCGCCATCCTCCAATCCGTCATTCTACTTGCACGTCAGAACGCTTGTGGCACCGCTCCATTTGATGGTCAAACGTGTGGGTGAAGCTCTCCTTTACATTGAAGCTTTTCCCGCTCGACCTGCCGCCCGTCATGGAAATCCACGGGTTGTTCTGAATCACGGCTCCCGTCATGCTAAGGTACCCACTGCACTCTAAACGCTGAACCCATATGTACCCCGGACCCTAAGGGACCCTACGAAAAAGATCAGCCACCCTCAACCCTAAACTTGGCCCTAAGGGACCGTACGAAAAAGAACAGCCACCAGCAGATCATATCGGATTGTGGGCCATACGTGCTCCGGGTTCGGAGGAGGCCGGGGGACTTGAAAGAAGCTTGGATGTAAGGGTCCTCTAAGGGTTACTATAAGGTTACTATGATATAGGGGCCTTGATAGTTAGAATAGGGTTTCGGGGTATACCATACTATAACTACAAAAAGGAACGAAACCTAATTCAAAATTTTACGGCCGCTACATCAGACCTTGTCAGGGTTCCCTATTCTGACTTCCTTCTATAAGTCCGTAAGCAGGTAGGTTTTATAGGGTTACGGAAGCAGTTAGGTTAGGGCTCAGGAGTTAAGGTGCAGGGTAGGTTTACGAAGGATTTTGCAAACGATTCAGGAAACAGGAAGTAGGCGTAACATTTCGTCATCCGGATTTAGGCCGTCGGGTGTTTTGTCTAAGCTTAATTTAGGGCAGGAGAGATTCGACTCTGGGGGTTTGGAGTTTGTAAGTGAGGGTCTAAGCCTTCCGGAGGTTTATTGTCAGGCTTGCCGGCACCAAGGGATGTCCTGGGAGGGAGAGAAATGCCCGTGGGTTTCGGGTTTAGGTTCCTGGGGCTGAGGGCCTCGGGTTGAGTAAACCTGAACCGAAACCTCAGAGGTAAAGTCTGATGTTCACTGGTAACCCCCCACCCCCTGAACCCTAAACCCTTAAACCATCTTAAACCCTAAACCCTAAACCCTCAAACCATCTTAAATCCTAAACCCCTAAACCCCTGTATAAACCCTAAACCCTTAAACCATCTTAAATCCTAAACCCTTAACCCCTAAACCCCTAAACCCTTAAACCATCTTAAACCCTAAACCATTTCGGTACCTAAGTTTCAGGACGGAAGGCTTCCCGCTCCATGCTGCAGAGGGTTCAGGGCTGGCCTTTTTCTCGGCTTGGAGTGCCTGGGGTTTCCTTGGAGGCACATGAGCAGTTATAAGTAGGGTTATAGGTCCTATAAGGGGGGGGGTTAGAACGATAGTTCTCCTACTTATAACCCTAACCCTACATAGACCCTTGTAAGTAGGGCTATACGTCCTATAAGAGGGGTTAGAACTATTGTTCCCCTGCTTATAACCTTAAGCCGCCTAAGCCTACATAGACCTAACCATGAACCTCCATGTAGGATGGTTGTCAATATTAGGGTCCCTTTTTGGGTCCTTATTATAGTACGGCACCTAATATTTAGGCTACCCAAAAAAGGACCGTAATTTTGAGAACCACCCAAGTAGGGTTTACAGGATCCTAAGAGCCAAGAGCCTTGGCATGGCAGCAGAGGGTTGGCTCTGGGGGGAGGGGGCGGGGGGTTCGTAGCCATCGGCTGCTTGATGCCGAAATTCGCAATGCAGGGGCCTTAATAATTGGAACGAGGTTTTGGGGCACATTATATATATATATATATACACACACACTATAAATATTATAAACGAACCCTCCCTGGTAGTTCAAACCGCTAGAGGAAACGAGATCTTAGCGCAGCATACAGCCCATGTAGAGCAGGCCAATTGGCAAGCTCTGGACACTTTGCGTCCCTCGTGCAGTTAGCGCGTTCTCCCAGCTCCTTGGGTGTTGCGAATCAGCAAAGGTGCCAGGAGAAGTAACTGGGAGGGTGAGCTAACGAACCCGACATGCCTCAAACTCTCAACCCTAAACCGTAAACCCTCTCTCATACTTGTTCTGGATCCCTAGCGCCCCCCGAAACAGCATCACAAGATTCGTGGCCCTTGCTATACCCATAGGCCCCATAGTAGCTCCTCTTCGGGATTACCTTTAGGAATCTAAACATGAACCCCCCCAAAAAAAACTACTGTGGGGCCTATGAGCAACAGGATCCGAGACTCTGAGATAGTATACCCCCAAACCCTGATCTGAGTATTACGGCCCCTCTACTACACCCCCATATTCGCCCACATAATGATCCGTATAGACCCCATTAAAAGGAACCAGATCAGAGGTCAGTTACTGTAGTGATTCTTGATCTCCCACAAAAGCCCTACGAAAACCCTCACCATTACCTTTTAAGGACCCTAAACCTATGGGAATTATGCTGTATTCCTTATTATGGGGGTATTGCAGGATTTACAACATCAACCGAATCACTTCAACGCATGACAGTTAATGACCGGACAGGCATCCTATTTACAACTTGTGACAATTATCCAGCTTTCTCTTCCATTAATGACAAGACTGGCATCGCATTTGCAACTTCTGACGATTCTCCAGCTGTCGCTTCCATTAATGACAAGACGGGCATCGCCCTTATAACCTATGGCAATTGTCCAGCCTTCCGTTCCAATCAATGTGACAAGACAGGGATCGACTCTGGAGTCTTGAGGCACAGCGAGTTTTGAAACGTCGGTTCAGTCTGAATGCCTGCTTTACTGGCTTCTCATAGCGCCGCAAACTGCAAGACCCTGCCTGCAGCAGCTTGCGCCACGAGTTCAAGAAGTCAATAGCGCAATGACGGGCAAAGGCAAATGCGGTGGGTGCACGAATCCGGCTTTTCCTCTTGAGACAGAGCACCTGTACCCAGTATGGACTCCCGGGCAATGCCTGAACAGCACTGGGTGGTTCTTAAAGTTGGAACCTGTGTTTTGTAGGGTACTCATAGAAAGGACCCCGCTGAAAAAGGGCTATATCGGCTCGCCTAGCCTTGATGTAGAGAGCCTCTAAGAAACAGAGGGCTCTTTTCAAGGTAACTGTGTTCGTATGGACTTTACCACACTTCGGACCCTGAACAACGGATCCCTGGCTGGGAGCAGAACCTCAATTACAGACTCACACAACACGTGCCTAGTATCCGATGTAGTTCAAACCCGGTTGATGCAGAGCGTCGGAACATAAGATACATGGGTAGAAAAGTAAACTCTGAATTCTGGGATCCTGGGGGGATGGGATTTAGGGCATGAGATTGCTATCTCTGTGCATCCCGGACATGATGCGAGGGGTCCATGCGTTTTCCGAATTTCCCGTACTGCAAGCTTTGGGGGTTGCAGGCTTGGTGTTGGGCAGAAGCTTTGTTTTTCGCAGATCCGAAACAATGAGCCCTCAACCCTAATCGGAGATATTGCAGTTCCGGATTTAGTGGGGTCGCTCCGCTGTTTTAGGGGGTCGGGAGGCTACCGCTTGAGCCCTGGTTCTGCGGCCTTCAGACCTATCTTTCTCCTCACGGTGCAGGTTTAGACGTTGGGGCTTGGCTAGGTTTGGGGATTAGGATTACCGCCGCCGCCTCTTTTGCCAAGCCCCTTGGCTTTTGCGAAAGGACTATGACCAAATGCCCGCCCGTGAGCACGGAACTCACGGGTCAAGAAAATCGGCAGCTCCTGGCAGAATTAGGGTTTAGGTTGGGTACTGCCCCCATGCCGTCACAGTCTATATTGGGGCTACTATTAAGGTCCTAATATACCTATATTATGAATATTATCCAACTGTTACTGTCTGGGGGCAGTACCCAAGGTTTAGGGCTAAGCGCGCAGGGGTTTTGGGTTTTGGGTTGTTATATTATGAAGTTCTACACTCCTTCCACAAGGATTCTTCGGGTGGAATGTGATGGTTCTTGGAAGTTTTCTAGTGTCCTGCCAATGAGCGCGCTGCATGCGGATTCGTATTTCTTACACTCCCATGTGATAGTTTCCGAAAATAGGGGACCCGAATCTACTACCCTAAATAGTGGATCCTTATTAAAAGGACCCCCAAATAAGGTACCTCCTTAGGGCTCGGGACCAAGGTTTGGGATGCTGCAGTGAAGGGAGTTGACAGGGCTTGGTATTACAATCTAAGGGTTTCTTCCTAAGGCGTAAAGATGATACACGGTTCCTATCGGGTCCTGGCACCAAGAAGTCAGGAAGCACGCTGTTTCAAACCCTAAACCTTGACCGATGGGGGGATGTAATATAGGGGCGTCAACAGTCATATTCGTGGTTCCCCACTACAATCACAGTATAATGGGCCCCAAGACCCCTATTCTAATTATTCAGGCCCCTATATCGTACTACCTTATAGTAACCCGGAACCTTGGTCCTCGGAGACTTCACATAAAATACCACCAGGTTGAACCAATCTCAAGGCCTCCTTTTTGTGTTTCAGCTTTTAACCTTAAACCCCTAAACCCCAAACCCCTGATCACCCGCCAAGAACTTTCCATCTGGAGCACGTGGGCGACCTGCAGGCGTGCAAGGTGCAGCGTTTGAAGGCCAATGTGCATTCCTTGGGCCTGTGCAAGAAGCGCAAACACCGCAACGCTCGCTCTAAGCGCGCCTTGCCCGGTTCCTTGCCGAGGTTGTTTGCGACCAAATCCAGCAAGCCGGCTTGAAGTCTCTGCTGCTGCTTTTGGGTTTGCTGAAGACTGCCAAGAGTCATCGACATCAACGCCGTCAGTTCCAACTATCTTTCTTCCAAATCCTAAACCCTAAAGCCCTAAACTCTAAACCCTAAACCCCAGCCGTCTCAACCTGCAGAAGTCCTATAGTCTGAATAACCCCAAATGCCCGAAGCTTCCGGAACTCTCCTCAACCCTCAATATGTCGCCTCCCGCCTCTGCCAGTAACACAAGGGCCTTTACAGGTGGATATAACTGCACATTATGATCTATAGTTTCATTAATAAGGAACTCTCAGGAAGAGCACTAGTAACAATTCCACATTATGATATAGTTTTACTAGACAAGGAACTCTGAGGAAGAGCATTAGTAATGATTCCGGGGCCCTGTGTTGCCCCAGGCCCAGGAGTAGGAGCAAAAACGCTTCTTCGCTACAAGCCAGCCGCGCGGAGGTCCAGGCGTTAAAGAAACCCACTTGTCGGGTACCATGGGGAACTAAAGGTTATCCTTTTGGGATATATAAGGCTTATAATATAGGGACTATACTACCCAATTTACGGATTGGGGTTTAGGGTTGGGTTTACTGAAGATTCACA